>CM069444.1:42521315-42860391 GCA_035610835.1 Ophiura sarsii
TACAATTAGACCATAGACACACAGTATAGATCTAAAGATCTGGAGGAATAAATGAAGTCAGGTCAGAAATGTGAAATAAAATATAGCGAAATGGAGAGCAGTTTCAGGCACAGCGAAAACGAGTAAGCAGCTTTAATATTTGTATACAAGTCTTAATGGAATTCGTTTAATTTAGACAGGAAGGTGGCAGCAGAGAAAGCGACTTGCAGACCAGTCCTAGCAGGTGTCCGAATTGTCCAGCCCTGGCAAATATGCCCGCTAAGTGGGCATATTTGATGGCATATTCTACCCTTCATATATCAATTGTTTAACTCAATACCTAAATATTTTGTGTCGCTTCAAAAAAATTCTTGGTTGCGTTTTGCCAGAAAAATGATGAAATTTCAGTCATTTTTGCAAAAACTATTTTTGAAATTTCATTTTCAAGCTTTCATTGAATCCAAAAGTAGCGCTTCCACACACCAAATGGCATCTATCCTTCATATATCGATAGCTGAACTTGATACCAAAATATTTTGAGTGGCTTCAAAACAATTCATGGTTAATTACGTTTTACTAGAAAAAAGATGCAATTTCAGTCATTTTGAAATTTCATTTCAAGCATTCATTGAAAGTGCACTATTAACAAACAGGGAATCCTCTACGCTTAGCCTTAGACCTAAAAAAAGAAGTTTAATTGGCCTAACCCGACCGACCCTAAATACATCGCCGACCCTGAATATTTTTTATTATTTTTAGGAGGAAAACAAATAAAATAAATATTTAAAAAATAAATTAAATAAAATAAAATAAGAAATAAATATTTATAATATAAAAATTGAACAAAGTATTTAAGTTTCTGACTGTTTGCTTTCATCTTCGGCAGTAGCGCAGCCAGTGGGGGGGGGGGGGCAGACTGCCCCCCCCCCCCCCCCCCCCGTATACCTAAAATGGGGACAGAGAAGGGGAAGGAGAGGGAGAAAGAGAAGGGAAAGGGGAAGGAGAGGGGAAAGAGAAGAGAAATGGGGACGAGAAATTGTTCATGTAGTACATTTACTGTGCGGGTTTTTTTTGGACTGCGATTTTTTTGGACTGTGTGAAATTGTTTGACCTCTCCCCCCCCCCCCCCCCCCCCCCCACTTACGTGAAATTCACGAGGTAAGTGACTAGAAAAAAAATTGGGCAACCTTTACGAAAATGCTTAAAAATAGGGACGATATTGATGTTTGCCCCCCCCCCCCCCCCCCCCCCCCGGAATGACAATGCTGGCTACGCGCCTGATCTTCGGCTATTTTAAGTCCTCAAAGCTAGTGATTTCAACAACAACAAAAATCCCTACCCACCTACCCTATTTGTTTTTATCGTGTTAGGCCAATCAAACCACTTTTTAGGCCTTATTGTGTACTTATTGGTGTACACACACCAATCCCCTCCCACCCCCATCCCACATGCACAACCCACTCAACCCTACTCCACCTTCCCACAATACCCCCTCCACATCTAAACCACCCCTTCAACCTCCCCTCCCCACCACAAATCCCCACCCCACCCACCCCCATGCACCACAACCCCTTTACCATCACAATCCCACCACAAACTCCCTCCCTTCCCATCCCCACCACAACCCAGCAAACATAAAACGTTTCCGCAACGTTGCACCTAGGTTGCAGTTAGGTTGCGTCATTAAAACGTTTTAACAACGTTTTTATAACGTTACGGTTTGGTTGTGATTTGGTTGTTTTAAGTTGGTCCGTTGAAACGTGAGCAAAACGTTCTCTGACCGTTACAGTTTAGTTCTAGTTTGGTTGCACTTAGGTTGTGGTTAGGTTGTCATTATAACGTTCTTACAACGTTATTATGACGTTGCGGTTTGTTTGTTTTAGGTTGGTTCTTGGAAACGTGATTAAAACGTTCTCTGAACGTTGCATGTTGATCATCGGAAACGTTTACATAATGTTTTAACAACGTTGTTACACTCAAATAGTTGGTTGTTTTAGTTTAACTTCCATTAACCGTGAAAAAGATGTTCCCTGAACGTTGTAGTTTAAGTTCTAGTTTGGTTGCACTAAGGTTCTGGTTAGGTTGTCATTAAAAACGTTCTTACAGCGTTATTATAACGTTGCGGGTTGTTTGTTTTAAGTACCAAATCACACCCAAACCGCAACGTTATACTAACGTTGTACAAACGTTTTAATGACAACCTAACCACAACCTAAGTGAACCAAACTAGAACTTAACTGCAACGTTCAGAGAACGTTTTGCTCACGTTTCCATGGACCAACGTAAAACAACCAAATCACACCCAAACCGCAACGTTATAATAACGTTGTAGAAACGTTTTAATGACAGCCTAACCACAACCTAAGTGCAACCAGACTAGAACTTAACTGCAACTTTCAGAGAACGTTTTTCCAACGTTTCCATGGACTAATTAAATAATTAAATACATATTATTTGAAAAGGTTTATTACGAATCAAATTTTTAATACAAAATAATTCGGCATTACAAATTTGATTTGTACTAATCTAGGCGTATACAAATGAAATTGATTATAAATCAATTTATTTCTTTTTATTTCTTTATTTATTTTTTATTTTTTTATTTATTTAGGCCTAGTAATTTTATTATCAGACGATTTTCACTTTCGCGCGCTTAATTTTTCGCCGTAAACATGTAACTGTTTTACATCATTTTTTTAATCACTCTCATCTGGCTTCATCACGACGTTCATATAACGTTTACACAACCAAATTATGTTACCTGGGCTGTAATCGCTTATTTGCATATTTTACCTGGCCTTACATGAGTCGAGTAAATTGTGGAAATAGCTCATTAGCATAATTTCAATGGTACAAAAATTAGCACCGGTGCTCGTTTGTTACCTTTAAATTATGGTAATGAGCTAATTTGCACCTTTTATTTATTTAAACCTATTTTTTGAAGATCATAAAATATGTTATTCTTTGAATTGACCTTTATATTCTATGTAAAAATTGAGTATCAAATGTTCATCTTTTCTACAAATATGGAAATACATATTATGTGTCATTATTAAATGTGAAAAATACTAATGAACAAAATAGCACCCTCATCTCTCGGAATATTAGCATGAAGTATATCTGACACACTTTTGGAGTTGGTTTATGACATATTAAAGTTATAGTATCAGTTTTAACAAGAAATATGAACATTTCTGGTCAACAATGGCAATATAACAGCTCAAAAATTGAAGCTTTCATTCAAGCGTTCATAACACTGGGTCAATAAGGACATATTTTTATACACTTTATCCAGACCATAATTGTTTTCTTGTACCCAAATGAGTCAAACTTTTGAGATGATATTATGTTCAAATAATATGCCTTTAAACTGCTCTTTCAAAAAATTAAATATATGGAGTGGGTATAATATTTTCATTAAAAACGTTGGTGTCCCTATTGACCCCAGATTTTACACATTTTACAGAAAAAATGCAAAAAAGCTTGAAAAGTAATTTCCTTTCAGAAGTTCTTACCAATGTCAAAGAGTATGTTGAAGAACCTTAAAAGCTAGGTCTTGGTGCATTTCCAGCTCATTTGCTCAAATTATGCAGTTAGGAGCAGGACAGTTTTGACCACACCATTTTGTCAGTGTTTTTTATGACACCTTTATTTTCGATACCCTGGGCTCCACATTTGTTCTTTCACATCAACTGAACCATTTCCTGAACACTATTTATATTGCTCTTTAAACATTTGGAAAAAAGAAAATAAATAGTATACATGTACATCAAATACAAAAAGTTGACATTTTAATAACTTTTCCCATTTTTGTCCCTATTCACCCCATGTCCCTATTCACCCCGATTTCCAGGATAATTGAGGGCGCACTTCATACGTATATCTCTCAATGCCCCTTTAAGGAGTTTTCGATTTGATTTATTTAATTTTGTGAGTGCTGTAATTATTGAACTATTAATCAAATGCATATAAAAGTATACATATTTGGAAAGGAAATGGATCAGAGACTCCAAATTTGGCGTCAATTTGACCAAAATGTTAATTTTTTGAGAAAATCACAAAATTCACTTTTTTGACCCAATTTATTTTGAAAAAAGCTAACAAAAATAATTTTGAGTAAAATATGCCCAAATCGCTTGATGATGATGTTAAGATACTATCACACTAATGAAGGGACAATTTTTTTTTAAACCTAATCTTATATTTCAGGAAATTTTGACCAAAAGGTGCCAAAAAACGTGAAAATTGATTTACATTTTTGTTTACACATTTTACACACAAATCAACATTTTTGGTCAAAATTGATGGCAATTTTGGAGTCTCTGATCCATTTCCTTTCCAAAAAAGTATATTTTTATATACATTCAAGTCATAGTTCAATAATTACAGCACTCACAAAATTCAACAAAAAACTTCCTAAGTCCCCCCTGAAGGACGAAATGGAAAAGGACGTAATGGGAGAGGACAAAGTGGCAAAGGACGAAATGGCATTAGGACAAAATAGGAAAGGATGACTTGATTGACAGACACTCCAGTGTCAGAACCGCTCAACCACTCACGCTTCTAAAACTTGAAAGAAACTATTAAAAGAAATTTTCAAAAAATAGCAGATAAACAATCAAATCAAAAGCAAAAACTGACTGACACTCGACAGACCTTTCATGAAAGGTCCTTCCATGAATAAAACATACAGTTTTTCTTTCATCTTATGAATCCCAATTTATATCTTTTAATTTTCAGGCGGAAACCAGGTGTTGGACGTGTTTTGTTGGATTTTGCCAACCTATTCAAAGCCTTTATTGGAACTAATTATCTGTCAGCGGCATTTAATTTCAGTCTTAGTGGACTAGTGGTAAGCATACCAAACCTATCGTGAGATGACAGAAAAATATTACTAAACTTGAGGTAGTTGGTTGCAGTCAAGTATGAAATGGACATGGGTGAAGAGGTTGATCTATTTTTGAACCCATGGTGATAGAAAATGTGTGAAAGATAGGGATCTTTAAGTGTGAGAATGACAAATTAAGTATTTAAACAAATAATTGGCAAACAGCTGAACATGATGCTTCGATATTAGCGTCATGTCTTTGGAGAGAAAAAATGTAAGTCAAGTCAATTCATCCGGATAACTGACTCTAGAATCTAACAACACTTGACTAGTATTTAGGTGTACTGTATATAGACCCTCTAATCTTCCTACTCGGGTGTTCAAGTCAACATTGACTTTGGGTATGCATGATCGTTCCCAAAACTGTGGAAAAGGATGAGTATTTTGTCATATCAAATAGTTGTTGGAATAGAAAAAAGGGGTACTTTCAACCAAATGTGTCCTCGTTTTTTCGCAAAAAAGGGGAACTATTTAGAAAGTGTCCTTGAAATGGTAAAAAAGGGAGGGGGGGGGGGGGGGGTTCAGACAAATTGTGACCCTGTGACCTCATATCCACTTCCCCCCTTTGTATATGAAGAGAAAATACCAGGCTGCATATAAATAATTGATTCTTCTGTAAGTGTGCAGCCCATGCAATCCAATGATAACATTTGGCCTAGCTAAAGTTTTGTGGGGCGATCAAAGGTTGTAAGCTGACTTATCAATCAAGTCTTATGAGATGTCATTAAATAACTGTCAAGTCAATTTTATAGTCATGTCTAATCTATAGCTTCAGTCACTACACAGTCAGTAAAGTCTTATAGGGGGGCAAATGACAATTTTCTTCGGTGGGGGGGGGGGGGGGGGGGCAAATATCCGTGGTCATAGTTTATTTACAAAGCAAATAGGGGGGGGGGGGGGGGGTAATGAAAATTAATACCATTGTAAAATGGGGGGGTCAAAGAAATATTATAGTTACAATACTGAAATTCTTTTGCGCGCTTCACACGCATGCACGCTTTTCTTCTACATTTCAACATTGTAAAACAAAAGATCGGCTCGACCACCCTCAATTGTTAAGCTTCCATATCAACTGTTTCCCAATAACACTAATAGTAATAGTCAGTGTCATAATGCTATGGACATAATTCCAACTATGCGTGCGAACCTGCGTGCATGCATACATACACATGTATGTGCGTAAACCCAGAAGTGCGTACTGGGCGTTTTCAAAAAGTGACCGTGCATGAAATCGTCACACGCATGCTTAGTTTGCTCATTTCATGCATCTTGCTCATTTCACAGTCCCTAAATTCGGGGTCTTGGCGAACTGCCCAAGTTGAAAACATTTTCCGCCCAATTGGGTGTTTTTAAAGTAAATTAGGACAAATTGGGCTAAATATACCAAATTTGGGTGTATTTTGGGGGCAACTCGGCGCTAGAGTTTGGATTGTATAGCTTGTGGAACGACTTATCAGTGAAATGTGCCCAAGTTGAAAACATTTTCCGCCCAATTGGGTGTTTTTAAAGTAAATTAGGACAAATTGGGCTAAATATACCAAAATTGGGTGTATTTTGGGGGCAACTCGGCGCTAGAGTTTGGATTGTATAGCTTGTGGAACGACTTATCAGTGAAATGAGATGCTTTATGAGCGGCGACAGGTCGTGAAAAGGGGGTCTTTGTCCCCGCACATACCTGTATGGCCAATATATGTGAGTACCTTCCCCCCTCTCCTCCCGGGCAGTGCATTTTAAGCCTATCAGCACTACTTAGATTTTGATACCCTAACAGCTCCCCAAATATCGCTTGGGTCGACGAGGCAATAGAGACTAAGAATCTTGCCCAGGGATTCAAACATGTTGGCCGTAGCGGGCTAGAACTCACAACCTTTGGATCATGAATCCAGCGCCTTATCCACTCGACCACACATGCTCTCCAGTGGCGGATCCAGGATTAAAGTTTAAGGGGGGCTGACCAAGACCTTTTTTTTATTTGGTACCCAAAAATAATTGTAAAATGTGCCCCCCCCCCCCCCCCCCATCGTCAAATGTGCCAGTTTGTGAAATTCTGCCAAGGAGGGGGGGGGGGGGGGGGGTAGGGGTAACGATCTGGTCGTCCCAAAACCGGCAAAAAATATTGCATGGTAAAACTCGCAAATGTACCGAAAATGAAAAAGGTACAGTGGTACACAAAAAGGTATATTGCCCCCTCAGCCCCCCCCCCCCTGTATGGGATGACGGGCCGACGTCCAGAGGGTCTACATGAATTAGTGTGTTTTCTCTTTCAAAATTGTGATCACGGTTAAAAAACCTAACCGGTTGTTAAAAAGGGTTAAAATAGATGTCTTTTAATACACTATACCTGCACCTGAAAACCTTCCAACTCTTTTGGGCTTGGAATTCTTATTCAAGTTTTCACTGTTGTGGAACTGCCCAATGCCTGCCCTCTCAGTTCAAGCAGTTTCTGAGGACATTGGAGTTGATTACATTAACTTGATTTTAATATAGTTATGTCATTGTTTTTCGTCGCCAGACGTATATTTCGGAACCGTGCACACCCGATAATACAGGCCCGTAACCCTCCCTTCATACATAAACCCTATACGAAGTGTCCGTGTCAAAATTGTGAGGAGTTTGTTCTTTTGACGTCATTATCTCGTCGTACGACCGTGCATTGAAATCATGTTTACACAATGTCTACACGTAGCGATGATGTTGTGCCCATCGAAACACATACATTCAAGGGCGTCCGCGATTGGCTGTATGTTTGGTGTTACATTTAAGCTAACAGCTGAAAATTAGAATTATAAATGCACTCAAGACTAAGCATATAACTTTAAATAATATATTCATATGTATATCAATCGCAAGCATTGTGAATATACTGATATATTTCATTATTTTATGTGGACTGCTTCTTCTCATCGTGTATGAATTGAGCACGGGTAAACAGGTCGTTTTATGTAGACACCTTCTGCGCATGTTCGTAGAAAAATGAATTTCCTCCGATTTTATTTATAACTTGGTAAAAAGAATGTTACAAATATTACCTGAATATGGTAGACAGCATATAGGTCTTAGAGGATTAGTATATCGTCCATAATTTAATATTATGAATTGACAAACTAATTAACATACTATGCATCGCGTATTGATAGATGTTTATCTGAAAATGGGCGTGTTGTTTCAGTCTATGCTGGTTCCCTGCACCCTGGATCCCCGGCTGTGTGCAGTAACATATTATACCTCTCTACTAGCATGATAGGACTGGCATGGTACACGTTGTGGAGGCTATCGCTTACTGGCACCATAGGACCGTCTGTAACATGACTCCTCTGCTGCATGTACTGCAGGTGTATGCGGACGGCCAGTCCGAATATTCGTTCAGGCCTTTACGCTTTTTAAATACGTTTAGGGAAACGAACGTAGACAATTTAGAGGGTGTTGCCCGGGGTGTTGGGCCCGGGGACACAATATACCATTGTACAAGTGAACTATAATAAATATCATCCGGGGAGATATTAATATTGAACTAGAGTTGAGGTCGGCTCGGTCGGTCGATTTGAAGAAAAAACCTGGCAGACCGTGGCACATAATATTATGGTAGTGAAGTTGAGACCGTGAAATTGGTATTGTAAATTTCAGTATACTAGTTACATAATATTATAGTAGTGAAGTTGAGACCGTGAAATTGGTATTGTAAATTTCAGTATACTAGTTAAAAAGCTATTTATTCAAGCAAACGTATTTATTTCAAGCAGACCTGCTGTGGAGCCCATTGATGCAGGGAACCAGCATAGGCTCTGTCTTGACAAAGATATTCTGTTGCAACATCCCAATACACATGTTCAATATAATCCGATAGCGTAACGGTTAGGGGGCTGGCATTTTCTTCAGAAGGGGGGGGGGGGGGGGGGGGGGTCCCAAATATACTGGGGGGGGGGGGGGGGTCATAGTTTTTTTGACATGAAAACAGGGGGGGTCATAAAATTATTTCATTGAAAATGGGGGGCGGTCACAAATTTATCAAAGCATGCTTGCGTGAAGAAAAAAAAGGTAGGGGGGGGTCATAAAAATATGCAGCTCTTGGATAGGGGGGGTCATGAAAAAATTGTCTGGGTCTATCCACATTTTTGGGACCCCCCCCCCCCCGCCCCCTTCCGAAGAAAATGCCAGCCCCCTTAGTATTGCTACCTGTCACGTGGGCAATCAAGGTTCGATTCTGATACAGAGCTATTATATATGTTTTATTGTAATTACTTTTCTACTTTTTGATGTTTCATTATATTTTTACTTACATATCATTATTTTGTTTATTAACGCGAGTCTTTTTTTTTAAAATCTAAAAGGCATTATTATGTGATATTTTCCAGGGGCGCCCTCTATTCATCGATTTTTTTAGAAACAAGATTTTCTTGCAGATTTACATTTCTGGTCATAAATCATAAAGATATTCTGATTCACAGCAGGGCGATGTGATTCCTAATTAGGTCAAATAAAATAAAAACTAGTTTCTCGTCCTTTGAATATTTGTTTATATTCCAATTATGTTATGCAACTGTTGCTTCATATCACTCAATCTTTACACGTATGTATAATCTGCATGACAGGTCTAAGTCCCAACGAATAGCTGCAGATCAATTGTTTATTTATTCATTAATAAATCAAAATGTTCTACTATTATTTTTGTCCGTAGACCCCTAGTACTTTTAATTACGCGTTGTTAAGTACATTTCTTTATTTCCATTACAACCGTCTAAACGACGATTGTCATTTTGAAGACTCTTCTTGTTATGATTATTATTGCAGCTTGGTGTTATTGGCATGCTAGTAATAGCCTCTGTCACAGTGCACTGTTGTCACCTCATTGTGATATGCAAGCAACTTGCAACAAGAAAAGTATTAGGATATCAAGATGGGTCCACCGTTGTGGAAGAGATGGAAACTGAATCCCAAAGCAAACTCAGAAAGCAGGTGGAGAGACAGTTGTCATATGGTGACATTGCATGGGTCGCTGCTGGTAGATGGGGCTTGTCTTTGGTTAACTTTGGCCTTATGGTGACACAGTGTGGATTTTGTGTGGGATATTTTATATTCTTAGGAAACACACTGCACAAACTGTTCCCATTGGTCCAAGGTACCGTACCGACTCCACCAGTGACAATGATCCCAAATGTTGATTTGAATACCGCATTACCAGCAGATATAACAAATAGCTCTGACCTAGTCACCCTGGTGCCTTCATCCCATCACAGTGGGCCAGCCTCTATATACTATATATTAGTGGCTAGCTTAATACCAATTTTTGTTGGCTTTGCCTTCCTACGCAATATACGGCACATGGGACCAGCCAGTTTGGTGGCCAATATATCAGTTTTAATTGGCTACATAGCAGTCATGGGATACATTTTATCAGGTAATATTAACTGCATGGAAGCAAGTATGTCATTATTCATTCATCAGAAATTGTATCTTTGGTTCATCCGCACTAAAACCCAACTTCATGTTAAAGGGGCATTGAGAGATACGTATGGTAGTGTGCCCTCAATTATCCTGAAAATCAGTTTTTTTGCATCAAAGTAATACTTAGGCATACTAACTACCATCTGAAACAGTTTACCAACATTCGCCGTTGATCATATAAAATGTCATGATTTTTTTAGTTTCGATATGATATATCGAAACTAGGTGCAGATTTCGGAAGTTATGCGATCGTTTTACATGCGTACTTTCGTGGCAAATCTCAACCCGGAAGTGCCGTTATTTGCTTATTTTGCATGAAGGCGATGTCGGAATTGTATGACATTTTGGATTTGGGCTATGTTGATGATTATCTTTACGTTATTTGCTCATTTAGTATATCGATACATTTCTCAATGCCCCTTTAAACATCACCAAAACATAACTCTCCATAATTTCACCTCCCACCATTCTGAGAATTGAGTTTGAGACTTCATTTTCATTCTGTTGACACTTTCAGATTTTGAAGTTAGTAACACAGTTGAGTTATACCAGTGGGCAACATTCCCTATATTTTTTGGAGGTGTGACAGGTGGCTATGAAGGTATAGGATGTGTAAGTAGTTTCTATCACTTACGTGTGACGGGTGGCTATGAAGGTATAGGAAGTGTAGGTAGTTTCTATCACTTGTGACGGGTGGCTTTGAAGGTATAGGATATGTATAAGTAGTTTCTATCATATAGGATGTGTATAAGTAGTTTCTATCACTTGTGACGGGTGGCCATGAAGGTATAGGATGTGTAAGTAGTTTCTATCACTTGTGACGGGTGGCTATGAAGGTATAGGCTGTGTAAGTAGTTTCTATCACTTGTGACAGGTGGCCATGAAGGTATAGGAAGTGTAAGTAGTTTCTATCACTTGTGACAGATGGCTTTGAAGGTATAGGATGTATAAGTAGTTTCTATCACTTGTGACAGGTGGCTATGAAGGTATAGGGTGTGTAAGTAGTTTCTATCACTTACGTGTGACGGGTGGCCATGAAGGTATAGGAAGTGTAGGTAGTTTCTATCACTTGTGACGGGTGGCTATGAAGGTATAGGAAGTGTAAGTAGTTTCTATCACTTGTGACGGGAGTTTTTCGAAGAAATAATGGCCCCAGTGTATACAGGGCGGAATATACTCCACCATGTATGGTTTCCCCCCGTGGCCTAGCGGTAGATCGTCTGCCTCTGAACCCAGAGGTCAGGGGTTCGAGCCCAAGGGGAGTGGGGGCACTTTTCCCCCTCGCTATTTGGCCACGAAAAAAAAATCTTTGTAAAGAAGGCCTCTTGGGTTAGGGTTATGGAGCGATTTCTTTCACTATTTTTCTTTGTTCATTTTTTTTCTAAATTTGGTCTCATTAACCCTAACACTCTCGAGTACTACAAATTACTACGATGCGGTGTGCTCTGTCACCTGGCTCGGCAGTTTTTAGATGAAATAATGGCCCCAGGGTATATACAGGGCGTATAGGATGTGTAAGTAGTTTCTATCACTTGTGACGGCTGGTTTTGAAGGTATAGGATGTGTAAGTAGTTTCTATCATAAAGGATGTGTATAAGTAGTTTCTATCACTTGTGACGGGTGGCTATGAAGGTATAGGATGTGTAAGTAGTTTCTATCACTTGTAACAGATGGCTTTGAAGGTATAGGATGTGTAAGTAGTTTCTATCACTTGTGACGGGTGGCTATGAAGGTTTTGGATGTGTAAGTAATTTCTATCACTTGTGACAGGTGGCCATGAAGGTATAGGATGTGTATAAGTAGTTTCTATCACTTGTGAAGGCTGGCTTTAAAGGAATAGGATGTGTAAGTAGTTTCTATCATATAGGATGTGTATAAGTAGTTTCTATCACTTGTGACAGGTGGCTATGAAGGTATATGATGTGTAAGTAGTTTCTATCACTTGTGATGGCTGGCTTTGAAGGTATAGGAAGTGTAAGTAGTTTCTATCACTTGTGACGGGTGGCTATGAAGGTATAGGATGTATAAGTAGTTTCTATCAGTTGTTACGGGTGACTATGAAGGTATAGGATGTGTAAGTAGTTTCTATCACTTGTGACAGATGGCTTTGAAGGTATAGCATGTGTAAGTAGTTTCTATCACTTGTGATGGGTGGCTATGAAGGTATAGGATGTGTAAGTAGTTTCTATCACTTGTGACAGGTGGCCATGAAGGTATAGGATGTGTTTAAGTAGTTTCTATCACTTGTGATGGCTGGCTTTAAAGGAATAGGATGTGTAAGTAGTTTCTATCATGTAGGATGTGTATAAGTAGTTTCTATCACTTGTGACGGCTGGCTGTAAAGGAATAGGATGTGTAAGTAGTTTCTATCATATAGGATGTGTATAAGTAGTTTCTATCACTTGTGACAGATGACTTTGAAGGTATAGGATGTATAAGTAGTTTCTATCACTTGTGACAGGTGG
Organism: Ophiura sarsii; assembly: GCA_035610835.1. NCBI lineage: Eukaryota > Metazoa > Echinodermata > Ophiuroidea > Amphilepidida > Ophiuridae > Ophiura > Ophiura sarsii. Next base: position 42,534,090 of record CM069444.1, read on the forward strand.
CTTTGAAGGTATAGGCTGTGTAAGTAGTTTCTATCACTTGTGACAGGTGGCCATGAAGGTATAGGATGTGTATAAGTAGTTTCTATCACTTGTGACGGCTGGCTTTAAAGGAATAGGATGTGTAAGTAGTTTCTATCATATAGGATGTGTATAAGTAGTTTCTATCACTTGTGACGGGTGGCTATGAAGGTATAGGATGTGTAAGTAGTTTCTATCACTTGTGACAGGTGGCTTTGAAGGAATAGGATGTGTAAGTAGTTTCTATCATATAGGATGTGTATAAGTAGTTTCTATCACTTGTGACAGATGGCTTTGAAGGTATAGGATGTATAAGTAGTTTCTATCAGTTGTTACGGGTGGCTATGAAGGTATAGGATGTGTAAGTAGTTTCTATCACTTGTGACAGGTGGCCATGAAGGTATAGGATGTGTATAAGTAGTTTCTATCACTTGTGACGGCTGGCTTTAAAGGAATATGATGTGTAAGTAGTTTCTATCATATAGGATGTGTATAAGTAGTTTCTATCACTTGTGACGGGTGGCTATGAAGGTATAGGATGTGTAAGTAGTTTCTATCACTTGTGACAGGTGGCTATGAAGGAATATGATGTGTAAGTAGTTTCTATCAGATATGATGTGTAAGTAGTTTCTACCCAGCTAACCATATTACGTTGTTGGAACGTCGTGGCAAGGTTTCACTTTCGTTCTTGGAACGTTGTGATTAAAAGTTCAAAGAACGTTGTGAACGTGATCCAACGTTAGGAGAACGTTTATTTGTTGACACATTTTTACGTTGTATGAACGTTAGTCATGAACGTTTTCACAACGTTATCACAACGTCCTAAACGTTTAAAAACTTTCTTGAAATTCTGTTAGTTATACCATTACGTCCAAATGACGTTTTTATACTGTCTTTATTACGTTATCGGAACGTCGTGACAACGTTCATGGAACGTTGCGATCCAACGTTAGAAGAACGTTTATTTGTCGACACATTTTTACGTTGTTTGAACGTTAGTAATGAACGTTTTCACAACGTAATCACAACGTCCTAAACGTTTAAAAAACTTTCTTGAAATTCTGTTAGTTATACCATTACGTCCAAATGATGTTTTTATACTGTCTTTATTACGTTATCGGAACGTCGTGACAACGTTCATGGAACGTTGCGATCCAACGTTAGAAGAACGTTTATTTGTCGACACATTTTTATGTTGTATGAACGTTAGTCTTGAACGTTTTCACAACGTTATCCCAAACGTGTAAAAAACTTTCATCAAATTCGATTAGTTCAACATGGCAACCAGGGAACGGTAGTGGTATTATAGAGGGAGGGGGCGGGCATTGACCTTTTCATGTGTACTATGTTCTTGCTCAATGTACAATGTATATGGCATTAGTGAACAATGACTTGCCTTTAGATATACATATGAGAACTTACGTATACAGATCAAAATACTTTCTATGGTGTTAAAAGCTGTTAAATGTATGTATCGACTTAAATTTAAAATTAAAAAAAGGTTTAAATAAATAAAAGGTGCAAATTAGCTCATTACCATAATTTAAAGGTTACAAACGAGCACCGGTGCTAATTTTTGTACCATTGAAATTATGCTAATGAGCTATTTCCACAATTTACTCGACTCATGTAAGGCCAGGTAAAATATGCAAATTAGCGATTACAGCCCAGGTAACATAATTTGGTTGTGTAAACGTTATATGAACGTCGTGATGAAGCCATTTGTGAGTGATTAAAAAAATGATGTAAAACAGTTACATGTTTACGGCGAAAAATTAAGCGCGCGAAAGTGAAAATCGTCTGATAATAAAATTAATAGGCCTAAATAAATTTTTAAAAATAAGGAAAGAAATAAAAATAAATAGTTTCTATCACTTGTGACGGGTGGCTATGAAGGTATAGGATGTGTAAGTAGTTTCTATCACTTGTGACGGGTGGCCATGAAGGTATAGGATGTGTAAGTAGTTTCTATCACTTGTGACAGGTGGCCATGAAGGTATAGGATGTGTATAAGTAGTTTCTATCACTTGTGATGGCTGGCTTTAAAGGAATAGGATGTGTAAGTAGTTTCTATCACTTGTGACAGGTGGCCATGAAGGTATAGGATGTATAAGTAGTTTCTATCAGTTGTAACAGGTGACTATGAAGGTATAGGATGTGTAAGTAGTTTCTATCACTTGTGACAGATGGCTTTGAAGGTATAGGCTGTGTAAGTAGTTTCTATCACTTGTGACAGGTGGCCATGAAGGTATAGGATATGTATAAGTAGTTTCTATCACTTGTGACGGCTGGCTTTAAAGGAATAGGATGTGTAAGTAGTTTCTATCATATAGGATGTGTATAAGTAGTTTCTATCACTTGTGACAGATGGCTATAAAGGTATAGAATGTGTAAGTAGTTTCTATCACTTGTGACAGATGGCTTTGAAGGTATAGGATGTATAAGTAGTTTCTATCAGTTGTTACGGGTGGCTATGAAGGTATAGGATGTGTATAAGTAGTTTCTATCACTTGTGACAGGTGGCCATGAAGGTATAGGATGTATAAGTAGTTTCTATCACTTGTGACGGCTGGCTTTGAAGGTATAGGATGTGTAAGTAGTTTCTATCATATATGATGTGTATAAGTAGTTTCTATCACTTGTGACGGGTGGCTTTGAAGGTATAGGATGTGTAAGTAGTTTCTATCACTTGTGACAGATGGCTTTGAAGGTATAGGTGTATAAGTAGTTTCTATCAGTTGTTACGGGTGGCTATGAAGGTATAGGATGTGTAAATAGTTTCTATCACTTGTGATGGCTGGCTTTGAAGGAATAGGATGTGTAAGTAGTTTCTATCAGTTGTTACGGGTGGCTATGAAGGTATAGGATGTGTATAATAGTTTCTATCACTTGTGACAGGTGGCCATGAAGGTATAGGATGTATAAGTAGTTTCTATCACTTTTGACGGCTGGCTTTGAAGGTATAGGATGTGTAAGTAGTTTCTATCATATAGGATGTGTATAAGTAGTTTCTATCACTTGTGACAGATGGCTATAAAGGTATAGGATGTGTAAGTAGTTTCTATCACTTGTGACAGATGGCTTTGAAGGTATAGGATGTATAAGTAGTTTCTATCAGTTGTTACGGGTGGCTATGAAGGTATAGGATGTGTATAAGTAGTTTCTATCACTTGTGACAGGTGGCCATGAAGGTATAGGATGTATAAGTAGTTTCTATCACTTGTGACGGCTGGCTTTGAAGGTATAGGATGTGTAAGTAGTTTCTATCATATATGATGTGTATAAGTAGTTTCTATCACTTGTGACGGGTGGCTTTGAAGGTATAGGATGTGTAAGTAGTTTCTATCACTTGTGACAGATGGCTTTGAAGGTATAGGTGTATAAGTAGTTTCTATCAGTTGTTACGGGTGGCTATGAAGGTATAGGATGTGTATAAGTAGTTTCTATCACTTGTGACAGGTGGCCATGAAGGTATAGGATGTATAAGTAGTTTCTATCACTTGTGACGGCTGGCTTTGAAGGTATAGGATGTGTAAGTAGTTTCTATCATATATGATGTGTATAAGTAGTTTCTATCACTTGTGACGGGTGGCTTTGAAGGTATAGGATGTGTAAGTAGTTTCTATCACTTGTGACAGATGGCTTTGAAGGTATAGGTGTATAAGTAGTTTCTATCAGTTGTTACGGGTGGCTATGAAGGTATAGGATGTGTATAAGTAGTTTCTATCACTTGTGACAGATGGCTTTGAAGGTATAGGATGTATAAGTAGTTTCTATCAGTTATTACGGGTGGCTATGAAGGTATAGGATATGTGTAAGTAGTTTCTATCACTTGTGACGGCTGGCTTTAAAGGAATAGGATGTGTAAGTAGTTTCTATCATATATGATGTGTATAAGTAGTTTCTATCACTTGTGACAGGTGGCTATGAAGGTATAGGATGTGTAAGTAGTTTCTATCACTTGTGACGGGTGGCTATGAAGGTATAGGATGTATAAGTAGTTTCTATCAGTTGTTACGGGTGACTATGACAGTTCGGCGGAACTCCAAATTCGGATACGTATCAGAATTTGGATATCCATATCCGATTTACGATGAGGGTATCCGAATTCGGATACTCAAAATGTTGTTTGACCGGCCATGTTATGTCATGTTTGGCCGGCCATGTCATGATGCTTGAAGGCAGCACATGAGAGCTACATGTTTACGGATTTTTTTTCATTTTTTTTTCATCTAATTTTGGCCGAAATATGGTGTTTTCTGCCGTTTTATGGAATTTACACACTATGGAAATGAATTTTTCACAGGTAAATTTATAGTTTATACAAGGTAGAATTACCTCATGTACTTATCAGTCTGCGCCGTCAATTAGGTGAGTGCGCCAATGCAAAACAACATTTGAGTATCCGAATTCGGATACCCTCCTTATCGTAAATCGGATATGGATATCCGAATTCTGATACGTATCCGAATTTGGAGTTCCGCCGAACTGATGAAGGTATAGAATGTGTAAGTAGTTTCTATCATATATGATGTGTAGGGGAGATGCGGGAGAGTTGAGCCATTTTTGTCTCGCCTGATGTAATCAGAAAGAGACTATGTTATCACTATTTCTGTCCGGCGTCCGCCGTATGCCGTCCGCCGTATGCCGTATGCCGTGTGCTAAGAAATACCTTTGTGACGCGATATCTGGAGATCCGTAAGGCCTATCGTGATGGGACTTGGTGGAGGGAAGGGGGTTGGTGCGTTCTGTTGCTGATTGATTTTTCAAGGTCATCGGGGGTCATACAAGGTCATCGGGGTCAAATATGCTTAAAACTTTTGAGACGCGTTGTGACGCGATATCTAGAGATCCGTAAGGCCTATCTTGATGGGACTTGATGTCAGGGAAGGGGGTGGGGTGTTCTTTTGCTGATTAGATTTTCAAGGTCATTGGAGGTCATTCAAGGTCATCGGGGTCAAATATGGGGTCAAATAAGTTCCGTAAGGCCGATCTTGATGGGATTTGGTGGAGGGAAGGGGGTGGTGTGTTCTTTTTGCTGATTAAATTTTCAAGGTCATCGGAGGTCATTCAAGGTCATCGGGGTCAAATATGGGGTCAAATAGATCAGTAAGGCCTATCTTGATGGGATTTGGTGGAGGGAAGGGGGGTGGTGTGTTCTTTTTGCTGATTAAATTTTCAAGGTCACCAGAGGTCATCGGGGTCAAATATGGGGTCAAATAGATCAGTAAGGCCTATATTGATGAGATTTGGTGGAGGGAAGGGGAGTGGTGTGTTCTTTTTGCAGAATAAATTTTCAAGGTCATCAGAGGTCATTCAAGGTCATCGGGGGTCAAATAAGATCCGTAAGGCCTATCTTGATTGGATTTGGTGGAGGGAAGGGGGATGGTGTGTTCTTTTTGTTGATTATTTTTTCGGGGTCATCGGGGGTCAAATATGGGGTCAAATAGATCAGTAAGGCCTATCTTGATGGGATTTGGTGGACGGAAGAGGGATGGTGTGTTCTTTTTGTTGATTAATTTTTCGGGGTCATCGGGGGTCAAATATGGGGTCAAATAGATCAGTAAGGCCTATCTTGATGGGATTTGGTGGAGGGAAGGGGGGTGGTGTGTTCTTTTTGTTGATTAATTTTTCGGGGTCATCGGGGTCAAATATGGGGTCAAATAGATCAGTAAGGCCTATCTTGATGGGATTTGGTGGACGGAAGAGGGATGGGGTGTTCTTTTTGTTGATTATTTTTTCGGGGTCATCGGGGGTCAAATATGGGGTCAAATAGATCAGTAAGGCCTATCTTGATGGGATTTGGTGGACGGAAGAGGGATGGTGTGTTCTTTTTGTTGATTAATTTTTCGGGGTCATCGGGGGTCAAATATGGGGTCAAATAGATCAGTAAGGCCTATCTTGATGGGATTTGGTGGAGGGAAGGGGGGTGGTGTGTTCTTTTTGTTGATTAATTTTTCGGGGTCATCGGGGTCAAATATGGGGTCAAATAGATCAGTAAGGCCTATCTTGATGGGATTTGGTGGACGGAAGAGGGATGGGGTGTTCTTTTTGTTGATTATTTTTTCGGGGTCATCGGGGGTCAAATATGGGGTCAAATAGATCAGTAAGGCCTATCTTGATGGGATTTGGTGGACGGAAGAGGGATGGTGTGTTCTTTTTGTTGATTAATTTTGCGGGGTCATCGGGGGTCAAATATGGGGTCAAATAGATCAGTAAGGCCTATCTTGATGGGATTTGGTGGAGGGAAGGGGGTGGTGTGTTCTTTTTGTTGATTAATTTTTCGGGGTCATCGGGGGTCAAATATGGGGTCAAATAGATCAGTAAGGCCTATCTTGATGGGATTTGGTGGACGGAAGAGGGATGGTGTGTTCTTTTTGTTGATTAATTTTTCGGGGTCATCGGGGGTCAAATAGATCAGTAAGGCCTATCTTGATGGGATTTGGTGGAGGGAAGGGGGGTGGTGTGTTCTTTTGGTTGATTAATTTTTCGGGGTCATCGGGGGTCAAATATGGGGTCAAATAGATCAGTAAGGCCTATCTTGATGGGATTTGGTGGAGGGAAGGGGGTGGTGTGTTCTTTTTGTTGATTACTTTTTCGGGGTCATCGGGGGTCAAATAGATCAGTAAGGCCTATCTTGATTGGATTTGGTGGAGGGAAGGGGGGTGGTGTATTCTTTTTGCTGATTAAATTTTCAAGGTCATCGGAGGTCATTCAAGGTCATCTGGGGTCAAATAAGATCCGTAAGGCCTATCTTGATGGGATTTGGTGGACGGAAGAGGGATGGTGTGTTCTTTTTGTTGATGAATTTTTCGAGGTCATCAGAGGTCATCTGGGGTCAAATAAGATCCGTAAGGCCTATCTTGATGTGATTTGGTGGAGGGAAGGGGGTTGATGTGTTCTTTTTGCTGATTAAATTTTCAAGGTCATCAGAGGTCATCTGGGGTCAAATAAGATCTGTAAGGCCTATCTTGATGTGATTTGGTGTAGGGAAGGGGGTTGGTGTGTTCTTTTTGTTGATTAAATTTTTCAAGGTATTACATCCCTTGCCTTAACTACAATGCATACCTCTGTGACAGTGCTACATTGTATCATGTGTTTCATCATCATTTCTTTCAAGTCACTTTTGATGAACAGGCGAGACGCGCCGTTCGAGAACCGCCTTGTTTATATTTTGTGTCACCATATGCGGAAGAAAAGTACAAACCTGTAAAAAATTAGTGTAAGATAAACTTTAGAGTGTTGTTTTCGTTGTGAAACAATAACAGTTGGGATAGCAGTTAAGGCTTATTTATACAAAAGGTTTGAAAAAAATTGGTAAAGTGGCTCAACTCTCCCTACAGTATGGGAGAGTTGAGCCACCATTACAGGAGAGTTGAGCCAGCATGATAAGTCAATGGCTGGTGAAAAAAACAAAATCATATTTTTTCAACTTTTGATTTATTAATCCTTAAAGGCATATTATGTGATCTTTTCCAGAGAGCGCCCTCTATTCATGATTTTTTTTAGAAAGTAGATTTTCTTGCAGATTTACATTTCCGATCATAAATCATACATACATTCCAAGTTACAGAGCGATACGATTCCTAATTACCTCAAAATCATGGTTTTAGAGTGAATTTAGAGTGAAAAATATAAACTGTCGGGATTCCGACAGTTTATTTTCACTCTAAAACCATGATTTTGAAGTAATTAAGAATCGTATCGCCCTGTAACTTGGAATGTATGCATGATTTATGATCAGAAATGTAAATCTGCAAGAAAATCTGCTTTCTATTTTTTTTTCGATGTTGAGGGCGTTCCCTGGAAAGATCACATAATATACCTTTAAAGTAAATATGGTGCTCAATTGTTATTATCATGGCACAAAATAACATTTTCTCTCATTTATTATACATTTTTCACCTTTAGTCCAAAAATCAAAATGTTACTACATGTTTTCCCTATGCTCAACTCTCCCCATGACCAATGGCTCAACTCTCCTCATGGTGACCATTTTGTAAATAACCCAATCCTGTCTGGTGTAAAACTTTTGGTAGTTTACAATAGTTCTCTAAAATAATGGTCATATATACCCCTTTCAATAAACAAATTACCGCTATTATATTCTAAGTCTTGCTATGGGAAAAAAGACAAAACATTTATTTTTCTATTTTTCACTCAAAAGTGAAAAAAATGATTTTGTTTAGGTATCTTTGATACTGAGCACACATGACAGTAGAGTTTAACACTAAGAATGTCGTTTTTTTTGTATTGTTTTTTTTGTATATAAAGCGCAAATGTGAACAATAGCCCAACAGACATTAACAAGGTTAATGACCAGAGTGATTAAAAATCAAACTGGTAACTCCCGAAAGAGAGCTCTGAAAGGCCAATCAATTGGTTCACTGCAACTCAGAAAATATGCATAAAACAAGACACACAAATGGGCAGAGGTTAAAAAATGCCAATGAAAGTGACATAATAATAAGATAAAAGCCCAAACATAGAGAACAACATAATCAAAATATAAATTATAGAAAAATAATAATATCTGGAGGTCTGATGGGCATCAAGAGAACCTACACAACAAACATGGGAACTAAATCTACCAGGAGCTGCCTGTTGTCACCTGTTGGGGCATGACCGTATCACCAGCCCAGCTGGCTACATGCTTTACAGGACCACCATCTCCCCAACCAAGCATTAACCTACACTTAACCCATGACCACCATGCTATTATATGTATCAGTCGGATGTTGAAAGGACTTGAATGAAGGGTGTCATGAAAGAGTGTGAAGGCTATGACAAGTTAAGAGTTTGAGAGAAGATGACCATGCACACGGCACTTGAAAGCCTGGATTCCAGCTGCTGAAATGTTACCAACAATATCATCTGGAAGACTATTCCATAAGGGAACAGCAGTGTGAATGAAGCTTCTGTCTAAGCAGCGAGTTCTGGCTGTCGGCAGAGAAAGAGCATGGACTGGCATTGATACGCTCGAACGGGTAGCACGACGTTGGACGTATGGTGCGGGAAGTAACCCTGCTAGATCTTGTGGGCAGTTGGTAGTATGCATCTTGTACAAGACCGTAGCCGCTGCTACCTGTCGCCTGTGAAGCAGGCTGTCAATTTTGAGCTGTGAACGAGCAGTAGCTTCATTAACTCCAATGATTCTAAGTGCCTTCTTTTGGATGTTGTCAAGCTGGCTTAGGATGGTGGGTGAAGCATTCGCCCAGCTTAGTGAAGCATACTCCATAATGCTGCGGACTTGCGACTTGTAGACAGTAGATCTACCTTTAGCCTCCAGTTTATTTGCAACTTTGCGTAGAGCGCCAAGCTTTTGACCAGCTTTAGTTGCAATGCCTGAGATGTGCTTTGACCAGGTAAGCTTGCTGTCAATGGTGACGCCCAGGATATCCAGTTCTTTTGTAGATGGTAGTTTGCACTCTCCAAAGTAGATGTCAAGTTCAGATGGGGATCTTTTCCTGGAGATTACCATAGTCTTGCATTTGGTAGGCTCAAAGGTCACTTTCCATTCGTCAGCCCATACTTTCATGTTGCTTAGATCTCTGTTGAGCCTAGCAGCTACTGTGTTGGGATCGGTTGATGACTTAATGGGTGCAAAGAGTGTTGAGTCGTCGGCATATAGATATAGCTCGTTGTCGCAAACATCTACAAGGTCATCAATAAAAACAGAGAACAGTAGTGGGCCAAGGATAGATCCTTGTGGAACAGAAGCATTTATTGGAGCAGTGTTGGATGCCTGACCTGACATGACGACGTTGATGGATCTATCAGATAGATAGTTGTCTATCCACGAAAGCAGTCTTCCAGTAACACCTTTAGCCAACAGTTTCGAGCAGAGTCCGTTATGCCATACCTTGTCGAAAGCTCCTTTAATGTCAAGGGCGATGACACAAACTTCATCGCTTTGGTCTAGGGAGTGGTTCCACTTCTGTGACAGGATGTTGAGGAGATCAGCTGTGCTATGGCCTGCTCTAAATCCAAACTGTCTGCTGGAAATCAGGTTATTGCTTAGAAGAAAGCGTTGGAGTTGTTTCTGTACTACAGCTTCCATGATCTTGCTGATGTTGCTTAGCAGCGAGATGGGACGATACTTTGTTGGGTCAGCCTTGGAACCTCTCTTGTGAATTGGAGTGACCGAGGCTATCTTCCATTGGTTTGGAAACACACCATGCTTGAAGCAGAGGTCAAAAAGCCTGCAGAGCGGGCTGGCGAGCTCAGCACAGCATTCCTTTAGAACCTTGGTTGGGATAAGGTCTGGTCCAGTGGCTTTATCTGGATTGAGGTGTTTTAGTAGTTTTGTCACATCCTTAGGTTTGAAGACTATCTTGTCAAAAGACTTGATTGTTGAAGGATGAACATTTGGGGCCTGGTCTTTAGCACCTTGGAGTCTGCATTTTTCTGCAAATGTCTGACAAAAAGCCTCTGCCTTGTCCCTTGCTGTGATGTGGGTAACGTTTTGATGATCGATCACTGGGATCTCAGATCGAGCTGTTCTGCCAGAGAGAGTGGTGATGATTCTCCACCATTTTTTGCTGCTCAGCGTTTTGTCTGCGAGATCTTTTCTCAATTTGGCGTTGTAAGATCTCCTAGCTTGCTTCTCAGCTTTGTTGTAGGAATGTCTAGCTTCAGCAAAATTTGCCTTGTTGGCATCAGTTTGATCCTTTTTGGCCTTCTTAAAGAGACGATGCTTCTTTTTGGATGCCCTACGGCATTCATCGTTGAACCAAACCTTGTCTCCGGTCCTATTGGTGACTGTCTTACTTGGGATGAACAGGTCGATAGCATCGCAGATGATATTGGTGACATTAGAGCAAGCAGTTTCGGGATCTTTCTTTTGGAATACACTTGACCAGTTTGTGGAAGCAAGGTGACCTCGTAATTCCCAATAATCGGCTTTATCGTATCTCCAGACTTTCCTCCTGTGTGGTTTGTCTCTGTATACTGGAACATCTAAGCACACCAGCACAGGGTTGTGGTCTGAGGTGCCCAGTCTAGCAGATGTGGTTGATGTTGCTGGCAGATCAGTCATGACAAGATCCAGGATTTGGTCCAATCGAGTGGGTTCTTTGACGATCTGTTGTAATCCTAGAGTGTTAGCTAGTTGAAGGGTGCGTCGCCCAGCTGCATCAGTGGTGCGACTTCCTAACCAGTCAGTGTGGTGGACATTGAAATCACCGACAAGCATAATTGAGTTGGCTCCAAGTGTGCTCATTTTTTGAAGAGTGTTTGAGTCCAGGTAGTCGATGACATCACTGCTATCACTATGTGTTCTATAAACAGCGGCAATCAGTAGCTTTTGGGATTTCAGAGCTACTGTGAACCAGATGAGTTCGTAGTCTTTTGGGTCATTTCTTGGGTCGTGGTGTATGGCGATCCCTTCTAAACAGTAGACAGCAATGCCGCCACCAGAAGTTGCCTTTCTGTCTCTGCGACAGCACATGGAGTAGCCTGGAATAGATATGCAATCAGCTCCATCAGGTACAGTCTCATCAAGGAAGGTTTCAACAACAATGACAATAGATGGTTTCTTTATTGAGCAAATGTTGGCAAGTTCTCCGATGTTTGAACGAAGTCCACGTATGTTGACCTCCATTATTCGCAATTCCGTTTCTCGTAGTCGATGGGCATGCTTATGTCGTTTCCGTTTTGATCCGTCCGTTTTCTTTCGAGGCTTGGTTTTGAGACTTGTAGCAATAAGATTACAGGTGCAGGGGTTGCTAGCCCCTACACCCAGTGCGCATCTGAGCAATGCGGTAAGGGTTACGTGCTAAACATGGTCTAAACTGAAAACATCAAGATGACTTATAACAGTTTGTGCTCAGGATGTAATGAGCAGCTTAACCACGGGCGGGGTGACCAGCACATAGATGTAACACAATACTATTGATGGCATCGTATTGATGCTATATAACAATATATGCCAATATAAATTTTAGTAAGTTACTACTTTTCGAGTTATAGGGGGTGGTTCAACTCTCCCGGTGGCTCAACTCTCCCGCATCTCCCCTAAGTAGTTTCTATCACTTGTAACAGGTGGCTTTGAAGGTATAGGATGTGTAAGTAGTTTCTATCACTTGTGACAGGTGGCTTTGAAGGTATAGGCTGTGTAAGTAGTTTCTATCACTTGTGACGGGTGGCTTTGAAGGAATAGGATGTGTAAGTAGTTTCTATCACTTGTGATGGCTGGCTTTGAAGGAATAGGATGTGTAAGTAGTTTCTATCACTTGTGATGGCTGGCTTTGAAGGAATAGGATGTGTAAGTAGTTTCTTTCACTTGTGATGGCTGGCTTTGAAGGAATAGGATGTGTAAGTAGTTTCTATCATATAGGATGTGTATAAGTAGTTTCTATCACTTGTGACAGGTGGCTTTGAAAGAATAGGATGTGTAAGTAGTTTCTATCACTTGTGACAGATGGCTTTGAAGGTATAGGATGTATAAGTAGTTTCTATCAGTTGTTACAGGTGGCTATGAAGGTATAGGATGTGTAAGTAGTTTCTATCACTTGTTGGCTGGCTTTGAAGGAATAGGATGTGTAAGTAGTTTCTATCATATAGGAGGTGTATAAGTAGTTTCTATCACTTGTGACAGGTGGCTTTGAAGGAATAGGATGTGTAAGTAGTTTCTATCACTTGTGACAGATGGCTTTGAAGGTATAGGATGTATAAGTAGTTTCTATCAGTTGTTACGGGTGGCTATGAAGGTATAGGATGTGTAAGTAGTTTCTATCACTTGTTGGCTGGCTTTGAAGGTATAGGATGTATAAGTAGTTTCTATCACTTGTGACAGGTGGCTTTGAAGGAATAGGATGTGTAAGTAGTTTCTATCACTTGTGACAGATGGCTTTGAAGGTATAGGATGTATAAGTAGTTTCTATCACTTGTGACGGCTGGCTTTGAAGGAATAGGATGTGTAAGTAGTTTCTATCACTTGTGACGGGTGGCCATGAAGGTATAGGATGTGTATAAGTAGTTTCTATCAGTTGTTACAGGTGGCTATGAAGGTATAGGATGTGTAAGTAGTTTCTATCACTTGTGATGGCTGGCTTTGAAGGAATAGGATGTGTAAGTAGTTTCTATCATATAGGATGTGTATAAGTAGTTTCTATCACTTGTGACAGGTGGCTTTGAAGGAATAGGATGTGTAAGTAGTTTCTATCACTTGTGACAGATGGCTTTGAAGGTATAGGATGTATAAGTAGTTTCTATCAGTTGTTACGGGTGGCTATGAAGGTATAGGATGTGTATAAGTAGTTTCTATCACTTGTGACAGATGGCTATAAAGGTATAGGATGTGTAAGTAGTTTCTATCACTTGTGACGGGTGGCTTTGAAGGTATAGGATGTATAAGTAGTTTCTATCAGTTGTTACGGGTGGCTATGAAGGTATAGGATGTGTAAGTAGTTTCTATCACTTGTGATGGCTGGCTTTGAAGGAATAGGATGTGTAAGTAGTTTCTATCAGATAGGATGTGTATAAGTAGTTTCTATCACTTGTGACAGGTGGCTTTGAAGGAATAGGATGTGTAAGTAGTTTCTATCACTTGTGACAGATGGCTTTGAAGGTATAGGATGTATAAGTAGTTTCTATCAGTTGTTACAGGTGGCTATGAAGGTATAGGATATGTAAGTAGTTTCTATCACTTGTGACAGATGGCTTTGAAGGTATAGGATGTATAAGTAGTTTCTATCACTTGTAACAGGTGGCTTTGAAGGTATAGGATGTGTAAGTAGTTTCTATCACTTGTGACAGATGGCTTTGAAGGTATGTGACAGATGGCTTTGAAGGTATAGGATGTATAAGTAGTTTCTATCAGTTGTTACGGGTGGCTATGAAGGTATAGGATGTGTATAAGTAGTTTCTATCACTTGTGACAGGTGGCTATAAAGGTATAGGATGTGTAAGTAGTTTCTATCACTTGTGACAGATGGCTAGTGAACAAATAAAATAAGTTTGCGAATTTTCCTGTGTTTACTCCTATATTATATGCTTCATAGAAAGAAAATTGATTATAGAGATAATGCACACTGGCACTGCACCTACCCTATTACGAGCATGTAAAGTGCTTAACAAAAGAAAGTCATACACTTTGTTTAGGTCCTTTAGAGTAACTTCCGATTATGTTTTGACAAAAAAGTCTAGATAGACATTTGGATGAATCTTTCCGGCACAATTTGATACCAATACAAAGTTGCTACCTAACAACAAAGATAAACCATCTTTAGCACCATTTAAAGAAAATGAATCACTTTTCAAAAGTCACATTTTTAATACACTACGCAGGAAGAAAAGACCACATGTTACCTGTTCATAGTCAAATAGCCCGCTCGCTCAGGCACAACCCAACGCAGTTGCACTGTGTGATCAATATCCATTTCATTCCCGGCCATTCAAAGTGCGACGCACAGCATTTTCTCGCGGCTTGCGTGCGTGGAAAATGTGACTTTTGAAAAGTGACCAATTTTCTTTAAATGGTGCTAATCATGGTTTATCTTTGTTGCTAGGTGGCAACTTTGGTATCAAATTGTGCCGGAAAGATTCATCCAAATGTCTTTCTAGTCTGTTTGGTCAAAATATAATTGAAAGTTACTCTAAAGGACCTAAACAAAGTGTATGACTTTCTTTTGTTGAGCACTTTATTTATCCAATACAACCAATTTCCTTATTTTTTGTTTGTGTAAATACAATGAATAATGCAATACAATATTTGTGTGCATTTCAGATTATCCCAATAGAATCCAGCATGGAAGAAAATAGAAGGCGCTTTCCACTTCTACTCTACAGTGCTGTGATCCTATTCACCTTTATACTAGCCTCGTTAGGTATCTTGGGCTACCTGAAGTATGGTGACGAAATCCAGCAAGTCATTGTATGGAACTTGCCTTCAGACAGCGCCCTCCCACTACTGATTAACAGCGTTATTTGCATCGGAGTCCTCTTTACTTTTCCTCTTCAGAATTTTGTTGCCATTGAGATTTTAGAGGAGTTGCTCTTTGCTGATGGTAATTGTTGTTTTCATTCATGGTATATTGTTATAACAGCCAAACAGCTGAATTGGTACAATAATACATTGAAACAATTCTCATATGCACAATGAGAGATACCGGAACCTGTCGAAGTCATCATTTACTTTAGATTCTCCTTATTGTACAAGGAAAGTTGAGGATTGTGCATATAAACCTTTTCACAATCAGGCCGTTAAAACTTGGACCGGTCCCTGAGTAAACCAAGTCCTCTCGAATTAGAATCGCTAAATATACATGCCACTAATGTGATGACGTCATGTCCAATCAGTCGGAGCCGGATATGGCTGCTGTATTTCGAAGTTGTAAAAATCATTTTTTTTCAACATATTTGTTTTGATTTTCATCATAAAGCATTCTGTAGGGGCATGTTATTAATTCACTTGTGTACAGTTGCGGTCTTAACTGGAAACATGTTAACGGCATTGACCATGGAATTCTATTTACAAAAAAAATACTCAGAAAATAAAGAAATATCAGGACAACTTATTTCAAAATCTGATTTTGAGGTAATTAGGAAACATATTGCTCTTTAAAAGATATTTTAGTTTCATAGTTATAAATATTATTGGGGAAAAAATGCATTTGTAGGAAGAAATCACAGATAACGGGCGTTCCATGAAAAAGATCGCATTATATTCCTTTTAAAATTTTTGATTTGATTATAAGTTCTCATATTATATTTCTTTCTCTTGTTATAGGGAAATTATGTGGACCTCCTGCAGTTGTAGAAATCGATGCATCATCGGATGAGTTTGAGGATAGTATTGTAAAAGTCCAGAATGAAACTTCACGACTCCTCCCAGATCAGCAGCAGCAGGATGATGAGACAGTTGATTCTGGGAATTTTTTACACTTACTACGAGTAGCCACCCCAATATCAGATTTGGTAAGTCAGCTAGGGCTACAAAATCTGAAGCTGCTTCGTCAGGGTTGCACAAAGTTGTTTCTTCCCCAGGAGCAAGGTTTTGAGCTTAAAATTTCCCCACCTATACATATACCGTACTAATACAGGTTTGATAAAAATCAGATTACAATATATGTTAGCTATAGGCCTATTGTTGTTTAGATGTACCAGGGCCATAGTAATCATTTTACATTTGAGAAGAATGGGAGGGGGGGCGTGAAAAAAAATGATTTGTACGAAGCGCGCAAATTTGTTTGTGGCAATTTACACTCAAATTGTCAAATTTTGTCTAATTTAGTAAGAAAATGTGCGCGAAGGGTGGCGAAGCGGAAAAAAAATGCCTTTTTATGCTAAAATTGTCGATTTTTTTTCTAATTTTAACTAAATATAATTGGAGTGGGGGCACAAAATATCTTTTGGGGAAATGCCGCCCCCCCCCTCCTTGCCCCTGTAGCGTCTCCACTGGGGAAAAGCAATAAAACAATAAACACGTGCAACCACAGCTCATAACCCACATTTTTTTCACTTTTTTTTTCCACTTGGCATTATTTCCCCAATTCTGCTCATTATTTCCCGGGAGCGGTGCTCCCTGCTCCCGCACTTTGTGCAACCCTGTACTTCGTACCCGGGAACTTTAACTATTGTTCTCATTTCTTGATTGCGCTGTGGGACTTAATTGAAGTTACACAGAATTGTTGGAAAAATTCCCTAAAATGTGTGTGGTTTCAAAAATTATGATAATATTATGTGCTGGACGTTTTTGTACGAGCCTGAAATATGATATTTCATGTTTCATTGTTTATTTATACATTTTGAATCAGGGATGGAACTTCAGATTTTTTTCAACTAGCCAGTCGGACAGGTAACTCACAGAATCTACCTGCCCGACAAAAATTCTACCAGCCCAAGGTTTTTTCATAACATTTTGCAGCAAACAATGCAAGACTACTTTTAAACTACATTTACATGTTTTTGTCTTTATTGTACGATGTTCCTCTGTAAACCTAGCCCGTAACAGCTCCTCGTATTCATCATGTTCATCAATCCAATACTCTCTTTAATCTCCTATCAACCTGATCTCCTCTATCATCATGACACACGATCATCATCTGATGATGAAATTACCCTGAACTTACTGTTACTTACACTTTGAGCTTCAAAAATGTTACCCGCCAGTCGGACGGGTACCTTTGCATCTTCACCCGCCCGACACGAAAGTTACCCGCTATGGGCGAGCGGGTCTTATTTCCATCCCTGTTTTGAATTCATCTCACTATTTACACCATACTGTCGTTAATTGTGTATGACGGACTTGATGCAAGTTTACATAAATTCCTTGCATATTTTCGTTGACACAACCTTTTATTGTGTGTGTTCTCATGAAGTTGCGCATGACATCAATAACAATGAGCTCATTATCATATCAGAAAAGGTGACCTGTTATATATGTAAATATATGCGCAGTATAGGAGTTTTCTATCCCAAAATTAAAAGTATCCCTGCTTCAATACCCAAGAGATTCTGAAGCAGAAGATAAATGAGGTTTCTTTTGGGCTTTTTGTTCTTCAATTTCGTATTCAGGTTCCAACTTGGAAACGTAACATCCTACGTACTGTCATAGTTCTTTGTGAGGCTGCTGTGGCTATTATCTTCAAAGATGACTTTGCATATTTTGGCTCTTTTATTGGTAAGAAGATTGTAGTAATGGTCGGTGATTTTTACAATCTCTGAACAGTAATGTTAGACTGTATTCCTGTGAGTTATTACCGATCACATGATGTGCTGGCATATCAAAGCCGTATCCAGTCACTCATGCATAAATGCTGTGTTGATCATTAAAATGCATTCTGACATCACTGCATAGATGTAGCTGCACGAAGTATAGTAGATGTTGAGCTCCTAGAGATAATACCTGAAAAAAAATTACACTATTCTGGTAGAGCTTTTTTATATAATGAATTATTCATTTGCCTTGTGGTTCGTCCATAATTTTCGCCATTTTAAGTTACATACAAAGCGTACGTAACGAGGGGCAGCAAATTGCAAATGCCTCACCTACATGGTGAAAAGTGATTATGGTGTGTTTGTATATATACAATATACCTATGACAATATAATACCCAATTCATTTTCATTCTTCATTATGACACAGATCAGCATTTATTGAAAAAGTAACAAAAAGTGGGGTAAATTTGGCCCATATTAAATAAGTACATGAGAAAAATTCAAAACAATGACTTTTCACCATTTACAGCCCAATTTATTTGTTATTGCTCATAAAAAGTCAAAACAAGCAACCTCACCACAAATTAAATGATTTACCATGTATATTTGGAATGTTTTTCTCTAGTTTTACAATGTGTTTATTTTTGGTATTTATTACATTCTTATCTGTAAATATTCATAGAAATATTGTTGTTATTTTTAAAAACATTTCAATCAACCTTAACGACCCTTAATTATAAAAAAAAGGTTTGTAATCTCTTTTCAAGTAGGTTTGAACAGGTTTTTCGCAAGTGGGCCAAAGTTACGCACATGTGGGGTAACTTTGGCCCACTCAAAGATTGGGAAGAACTGTCTAGAAAGACTGAAATTTTTAAAGCAAAAATAATCATGTGAGAGGCATGTTAACCCTTTGAACCCATCTGTGCCGGTCAGTGTGTACCACTCACCCTAGCCATTCCGGGGTAACACACAAAATATTGATTTTTGCAGGAAATGGATAAAACAATACTAAACTTGTTCAGAATCATCTGTGATAGTATAAAATCATATAAATACAATAACAGTTTACTTGGATATAGTACTTTCAGGACAAAAATAAATAAAAATGGCGACATTTTGGACCCCAAAACCTACGTCTATATCACCTGTACATGTACATTACCGCATATACATGAAAAGCTTATGACTTCCATCAATGTCCATTCTGTCGTCAATATTCATATCCTCACTGTTAGATTCAGTCTCAAAATCATCTAAAATTCCAGAACTATAATCTTAACAAATTCTCAGCAGTATCAATATCATCCAACATGTTCAAAACTTGACTCAAAGTATGATCTTGGCGCCATATTTCCATGTATTCTCGACGCGAATCAAAATACGAAGTACGGTGCAAATTTTACTGCCTGAAATCACTTGGTAGATGTCAACAAACATGAACTTTGAACTTTTAAAGGGGCATTGAGAGATAGGTATGAGAGTGCGCCCTCAATTATCCTGGAAATCAGGTTTTTTTGCATCAAAGTAATACTTAGGCATATACTAACTACCATCTGTCGCCATTTATCATATAAAATTTCATGATTTTCTTAGTTTCGATATGATTATATCGAAACTCAGGTGCTGAATTCGGAAGTTATGCATGTCCAGAGAAAGCCAAACAGAGTATAGTGTATAGTTTACAAACAAAAAGTATCTTCCATGCAATGAATAAAAATGTAAAAAAGTGGGTCAAATTATCCCCATTCTAAGGTCCTTTAAAAACTTTAATCAATTATATTTTGGGATCAGAAAACAAATGCGACAAAACACAAATGGTATTTGAAAGCTACTGATATGGAAACATCAATTTTGTGAATACTGAGCAAAATGACTCTTTCCGCAAGCATCTGTTTTTCCTAAAAAGTGGCACAATCCGTTTTTAATTAGTACCTGTGGTTGATCAAGCATATTGTTGGATTAGTAATGTAATTATAATAGAATCAAAGACATTTGAAAATCAAATAAATTATCTACAAGCTGATATTATCATCAATGCCAAATACTGAAAATGTAATGATAGTATGATGTGGAATATTTGAGGGTTTAGTGCAACAAAGGGCTATCTGCATTTCGGCCATTTTGAGAAAAAGTGAATTAAAGATTTGTACCCATTATTGTCACCTGCTTTTGACAAATTAAACAAAATGCTATTCAAACCTTTTTGATTAGGTGAACAATTAATTTAAGATTATAAATGTTACATGTTTGACTGAAATTAATTTACTATTTTCCTTTTTTAGGTTCCTTGTCTTGTGCGGATCATTTTGATACCAAAATGTAATTTTTGCCAACAATGCAGATAGCCCTTTGTTGCACTAAACCCTTGAATTGTGCACCCTTCTTTAATGGGACACCCTGTATTACCGCAGACTACCATAGTTTTAACCATTGTTTGTGCTGTTTTCATCCTGTACAGGTGCTGTTGGAAGTACACTACTTGCCTACATCATACCCTGCTTCATCCATATCAAGTTGAGAGGCTCAGAGATAAGCTCCCTAGTATTTATTAAAGATATAGCAATTATTCTATTTGGAATCATTGGTGGTTTTGCTAGTGTCTATGCATCAGTACTAGCAATCATTAATAACTTTTAATAACAACACTTTTTATACCTTGAATTTCTGACTACATTTGTGACCCGTCACATCAAAACATACCTCTTGGGGTCATTTATCTAATGTCTGATTTTAACATAATCAAAACATGCAAAAATCAAGCTTTAAATTGATACCTCATAATTGAAATTTAGCCTTATAATCAGGAAATATGATGAATAGAAGCTTAGCATTTCCTTTTAATTTCTTTATATTTTTCAAGACATTTTACTTCATATCTAGAAACTAGAAAAACCGACAACAAGAGGTATGTTTTGATGTGATGGGTCACATTTAGCAAGCATTCTTCTCCCAGGGAAGAGGGAGTACTCAAATTGTTTTTGACGGGGTGTTCTGCTTGAGGTTTGAAATCCTAACCATTCTTTAGAGTGTTTTTTGTGATTTGGGATCCATGTTTGGGGTAGGGTTTTTCGCGATTTAAGATCCATGGTTAGGGCTTTCCAGCACAATCATATCCCACGTTAAGGGAGTTTTTGCAATAACACCAATACACAACCCAATAAAAGACCTTAAAATTATTATTTATTGAGCCCTTCATCCAACTGGAGATATCAACATGCTTACCTGCACAGAACATTACCTCACCATAATATGGAAACAATGCACCTATTGAGAAAATTGAGATATTGAAAGTCACTTGCAAGTTCAAATAATTGAAATCCACAAAAGTTCGCAATATAGTGGCTTATTTTTCTATGCAATTTAATTTTAGTTCAACATTAACAAAAGATTTAAACATGTTTATAGTTTTGACACCAAGCAGCTTCCTGGTATACAATAACTTCTCTATAATAATACAATTATTTTGATATTGTCTAAATAAAGGGTTAACAAAAGTAAGTCCCCCACCCTAAAATTAGATCACGTTTGTTTGCATAACTCCACACACAATTAGACATTTTCAGAGATTGAAACACAAATAAAAAGGAAAAGCGCTTGGCTACCCATAGCAAGTTTTTCCTTCCAACATCATGTATAATTTTCCCAAAACATTCACATTTTCCCAAAATGATGTTTTCAGAAAAAAAAGTATAGATTCTTGAACAATTCTATTGTTTATGTAAAAATCAGCCTGAAGACATCTTTTAACAATGACATTTTATAAATGTGATATGCTATTTAATGTTAACCCTAACCCCCCTGAGTGCTAAAAAATGCTAATCCAAAGTCCCTCTCCAAACGCATGCGCCGTCGGTTTTCGATGACGTAGTCAACCGAGCCTATATAATGAGTGCAGTATACTGCACGAATGTGTAGCTGAGGGCCGTGGCTTAGTGTTAGGAAGGTGGGGCTCGAGAACGGAGGGTCCCCGGATCGAATCCCGGCAGGTTCCCGGAGATTTAGTTGGTGTTTTTTCCTCGAAAATTGTGATCCCGGTCAAAAATCCTAAACCGGGGTTAGGGTTATGGTAAAAAAAAAAAAGTGTTTTTTTCGTGTTCTATTAACCCTAACCCCCCTGAGTGCTAAAAAATGCTAATCCAAAGTCCCTCTCCAAACGCATGCGCCGTCGGTTTTCGATGACGTAGTCAACCGAGCCTATATAATGAGTGCAGTATACTGCACGAATGTGTAGCTGAGGGCCGTGGCTTAGTGTTAGGAAGGTGGGGCTCGAGAACGGAGGGTCCCCGGATCGAATCCCGGCAGGTTCCCGGAGATTTAGTTGGTGTTTTTTCCTCGAAAATTGTGATCCCGGTCAAAAATCCTAAACCGGGGTTAGGGTTAATGTCATTGTACTGGCTTTCCACAGTTTATATTTTGTTTTATTTTTATATACATATTGCTATATATATTGTATAATGCTTTTTATCATTTTGTACCATTTTTACCATTGTATAGCGGCTAGTGACTGGTTCTGATGTTATGCGCTATATAAATCCTGCTTATTATTATTATTTTTGGGGGCGGTGCTTAATTGTGTTATGGTCATCGCTGTTCAAGCGTGCGGCGTGCCCAATACAAAGTTGCCGGCATGTACGTTGTGCGTATAATACAGCATTGCTGTGGGGGTGTGTGTATGCTTTGTTCTTCTACTTTGATTAAATCTTACAAAAAACATTTTTTAGATAAAAATAACAAATACACTATAAATAAGAATGAGAATAAAATACTTTGTGGCTGTTTTGCTATACACTGCCGCTCACAGTATTCATGCAGTGATTATATCCTAGAAAATCCCTCTTCTGTGAACAAACATTTGATTATTTTCACTAGTAACGATGTTCTATGTGTGCATTATATATAATAGTTCTTTCTTCATAAATTCATGTTTGTTACATGTTATGATCATCAGAGTTCTACAAAACCCAATAAATTAGGACAAATCAAAATCTACACAGTGAAATACCATAGACATTTGCCTCATTATATATTCATGAGCTCATTATGGCTGTTATAGCACTATGGGATATCCTTGATTGTAAAAATCATCTCTGACAAATCATTAGTTTGATTATTTTACAAAATGCAAGCACATATAATTACTATGCCAGAAATTTGCAATGCTCAGTGAGAGACATGTTTTGAAAAGGCGACTGGAATTTTCCAGAAAGTTAATATTATGGGACAAAACTTTATGAAAGTTTTAGTTGTAGAACAAGCATGTGCAATCTTTTCTACCACCCGGGCCTCATTGTGATTTTGAGATCCATTAACGGGCTGCAGTGATTGTCAAACATTCCAAAACACGTCCGGAGGAGGGTATGATAGGGGAGGGGAAGCTCAGGAAGAAAAATGCACATTGAATACCCACTCCTCTTCGTGTAATTTCCTCTTTTTACTCGCTGTTGCTGCTGCAATGTACTAAGCGCCGTTTTAACCAGGGATTTTAACACGCAATCATGCATCAAGTTATATTTACTAAATGCAGCGCGTCACCCTGCTAAGGGTCATTTTGGTACCAAGTCAATGTTATATCACATTCCTATAACCAAAGTTACGGATGATTAAAAATCAATTGCAATTTCCTCCTCAAAACTTCAAATAACAATCTGGCCTCTAATTATGCTCCTGGAACACATTACGCAAACACATTACACAATATCAAACGGCATATGTAATATAGCTCTAAGAGCGTAACATAGGGCCTACATTTCTAAACCGCCATGGCTTAGCGTGAGACTTAATGTGGATCAGAAACATGTCATGGTTACGAGTCCCCAAAATACCTCAGCAACGCCTTCTTTTTTTAATGTTTTTGACCAAAAAAATATGCCCTTGCAGTAGGTCTGAATCTAATATACAACATCCCACTTTCGCATAACTAACACCCTTACTTTTCCAAATATGCGACGCACAATGAAACCACATTATAAAGCAGTAACTGATTAGTCATTACACAACACATACGGACAAAACCCACCAAAAATGGACCTGCTAAAATCATGCCAACGAAGACAGTATTCGAGACTTCTAGTAGTCATCCATACAAATTTGGCCTTACACTTATGGACATGATGTGTACACAAAGAATGCCATGCATTTATACACACCATTGAGATCTTTGTGAAAATATATTTGGTAAAATATTGCACAGAGAAGTGCACAACAAAGTCTTCAAAGAATTTTGAGAGCAACCAAGCCTGACCTATACGTTTATTGGAAAATATTGATCAGCTAATAAGTTTATGTAGTAATCGTGTGATAGATTATTTTGAATGGACTTGTTTGAATCCTTTGTTAGACCATGGAAGTACAAGACACAGAATACCATCAACAAGACCCTGTTATAACTCAATTATATTGCCATTTAGTGCAGTGGTACCTCCTCCACACACAAGCATTGAATCATTGAACGGACTCTCCAATTATGTACGCACATCGGACTACCTCATTGACCAAGCATCATATATGTGACCAGTCGCGTCGAAAAGGACATGTTGTCGGCAAACACAGTTTTGAGATAGAAGCCAATATATTTTGTGAAATATAAAGAAAATAATAGAAAAAGATATGCTTCTTCAAATCATATCTTGTGATTACAAAGTCTGATTACCTTCAACATGGTATCATTTCAAAGCTTAAAATGTGCTCTTTCAAGTCATACCAATAACTCAGATTTGACTCTGGCCTCCAACATGTCCATTTTGATGTGACGGGTCACATATTTGCCGCGGTGCCGGTTAGGTTGCCACACTATCTATTACTACTCTCATTACTACTATTATTATTATTATTACTCTCACTGCCTATTACTACTCTCATGGTTGCCAGTTCCATTTTTCTTCCAAATCAAATACGACTTTGGGTAAGTTTGTTGTCAAAATTGGTGCACAAAACTCATTAAGTTGCTACAGATACTTAAAGTTTCATGCTACTGCACTTTTATTGATCACAATGCACATGCGGTGAGATCTTTGGTCCTCTCTCTGCTGGATTATGGCAACTCTCTTTTGGGTGGTATTTCTCAGTTTAATATAGCGCCTTCAGAACTTCAGAATCGTATTGCACGTCTCGTCTTTTGTGTTAATGACGCACAAGTGCTGCACCACTCTTGTGGGAGCTTCATTGTTGCCTGTCCAGCAGAGAATCGACTTCAAGATCTTGCTGCATGTGAACAATGGTGTCAATAATCCAGGGCCTACCTATTTATCTCAGATTTTGATGCCGTATGTCTGTCCAAGAGCTGGTTTTAAGATCTTCCAACGACACTTCCCGCCTTGTTGTACCTTTCAACCAACATGCTATGGCTGAAACCACTTTCCTGTGCGCAGTGGCGTAACCAGAGTTTGGCACTGTCGGTTCATTTGACAAGAGGAATCATTGAATTATGATGGTCAAAAGTACACAGATGAAATACAATATTTTGGGGTACAAGCTTGTTTAGAGCCAAAATGTACCTCAATCAATGCTTAACTTGTATTCTGTATATTATTACATTGTATATTTAATGGACTTTTAACCTATTTTAATGTAATTTAATTGTTATTCTTTAATAATGTTTATCTTGTTTATGTATTTCCTGTAAAGCGCATTGATCATGTTTTTAGAAATGCGCTTAAAGGCATATTATGTGATCTTTACCGGGGACGCCCTCTATTCATGATATTGTTTAGAAAGTAGATTTTCTTGCAGATTTACATTTCTGATCATAAATCATGAATACACTTTGAGTTACAGAGCGATACGATTCCTTATTACTTCAAAATTCACTCTAAAAATCTAAGTAATTAGAAATCGTATTGCTCTGTAACTCATTCTTGTAGTTTCCTGGACAATTCCCACAATTTCAGGAATTTGGGGAAATCCTAATACAAATAAATGTTTATTTTTTAAAACTTTTCATTCATGTTTGTTTTTAAATGGTCATTTTTAAAGGGCAGGGCATTTTGTAAAGTGTATAGGAGCATCTGAAATACACTAACATAACTAACATTTTAAATTTAAGTTGTAAATTATCATTATTGATTAATTTAATGGGTGCTAATATTGTAAGATAATATTTATATGATGATTAATAGTTTTTGGGACAAGTTTTCGTGTTTTATATGTATTTGTGACCCAGTGCGAGTAAATGAGGGACATACAAATAATGAGTTAATTAGGCCAAACCAATTAAATACTTTGTCTCAGCGCCTTTTGGCTAAAAAGCTGTGTATTATGCGATTTTTAAAAAAACTTTTTTTTTTCTTCTCCAAAATAAGCTATATGGTCTATGGCGCTCCTATTTTTTATTATTTTTTATTAATATAATTAATAATATAGTCAATAGTTGTGCTTTTTTCTTTTTATTAAAAGTAATCAGATATGATCAATGCACATTGTATGCTTGTGTTCTCTTTATCTATTAGCTTCACAATGTGTGTTCTCAGTCACAAGGTTGCCGAGTATCACCGAAACTGACTAATTTATTTTTTAATCGGAAAAGAAAAATTGAAGAAAAAAGAAAGAAAATAAATCCCATTTTAAACGCAATACGCGCGGCCCGCTGAGACAAAGTATTACATATGGTTGGCCTTATATCATGTAAATATGTATACGTTAAGGGACATATTGGTACCAGGTCAATGTTATATCACATTCCTATAACCAAAATTACGGATTATTGAAAATCAATTACAATTTCCTCAAAACTTCAAATACAAATTGTCAAGTTACAGACATTTAAACTGTTGATTTTGTTAACAACTCATCCATGTAATAAATGAAAATTAAATACCTCAAATTGTAGTTTTGTTTTGAATTAACTCATGAATTTTTAGTATATTGTTGGATACAAGATGTATCAAAGATCATAAGACTTTTTATGAATTTGACTTATGACCTTATCTCGCACTTGCGCTGTTAAATCAAATTAGGAACTGCTGCATTGTGCCTCAGTTACTCATGTTTGGTCACATTTTGTACCGATATATTGCAATTGAGGCTCAGGTCACTGATATAATGCAATAAAGAATCAATATGAAATTTTAAAAAAATCTATAATATCCTTTTGTATTATATAAATATTTTGGTTCAACAGGTGCTTTAATTAAATTGTGAGATAGGCTTTTACGACGGGTATTCATAATATAAGTTAAAAGTTTAACGGGTTCGCCGTCGGACGAGGTGCTTTAATGTTAGCTAAATTAAAATCAATAATCTGTATCAAAAACTGAGATGTAAATGGGCAAATTTCCTCTACACAATATGACACCTCATTCTTGACACCTCATTCATAAAAATCAAGTGGATACTTTTAAAGTTATGATGTAACCATACCAACCAAGCGCAAAGTTGCATTAAAATGACTTTCAATGGTATATCATTGCCTAGTGTGTGCTCAGCAGTGACACTTTGTGTGAAATAATTCACAGTTCACCATTCATTCGTATGTGCCTGACCTGTTTCGATAGCATCCAATACAAATCAATGACATCCCATACTGCTACTTAGGTCGATCTTGAACTGTCTTCGTGATGGCCCTGCCATATTTCTCTGTCCTTCATGCATGCTTTCATCTCCTCATCAGTCAGTCCTGTGTCTTTCACCAAGATGTCCAAGTATGTTAGAGCTGGACGACCGACAGATATATGTCCATGTTTGGGTCTCCATATATAGCACGAGGTCAGACACTATCTCATTTTCTCTTCCCATACAAAAACAACTTTTTACTGGTTACATGTAGTTAGTAAAGTATCCAGTCAATTTGTATAAATGAAGTATCATATTGTGACACTTTGTGACATATTTTAAATTGGCTAACATTAAAGCACCTTGTCTGGAACTTTTTGTGTTAGGTGTAAACTTGACTGTGTTTATCTTCCTGTCTGTGCGCAGTGACTTCAGAGGGTATTTCCAGTGATAAGACATAGCATTTACACATGCTATTGGTCTCTGAATATGTGGATACAGGTACAAACAGGCTCGGCACGGCAGGGGGGGAGGGGGCAATTGCCCCCCTATGATTTGGAAAAAGAAAAGAAAAAGAAATAAGTAAAGGTTGAACGGATTGCAAGTGTACTATGTGTTCTAAAACTGTTCAGAAAACTAACTATATGTGTAAGGCATAATGGCCCGTATTCTCGTACCTAGTTAAACACGGTTTTAAGCAGAACACGCGTCTAACTTTAACTTTAGACACAGCGTTTAACTAAACGCGATTCTCGTACATTTGTTTTACTTAAACACGCGTCTAACTCGCCGAAATGTGTCTAACTTTAAACATGGGTACGGGGGTAGTTTAACTCGCGTTTAACTAAACTTCTGCATCAAGTGTATGTCGTGATTTTCTTATCGTGATACCATAGTTTAAAAGGAATAAAGATTTTTTAAATGATGGACCTTAATATAAAGACAAATATTTAGTTAATACAATAATTAATTAATCAACACATTCATTTGTAAATTCTTTGACCCAATAGAATAGACCTAATATTCGTTGGGCTTTTTTTTTTTTAAAGGTGTAGACATTTCAAGGGTGTAGCAAGGTACCAAAAAGTGGGCGGTCACTTATATTGAAAACTGTAAAGGTAATTAAGCTGGTACCCTTATGTGCGCTAAAAGTAGATTTTTTTTTCAATTTTCGAACTCATTTAGTGCGATCTGGTGTATACTTTTGACCAACAGCCACCTCTTCATTTCCAATAAATAGGCCTATTTTGTTTTTTATCAATGTACGAAAGAAGTTGAGCGTAACTGATATATTCTTGATTCAAGTATACATGCTTTAAAAGCTCGAACAGGGGTGGGGGTGGGGGAGGAGTCTGAGGCCCCCTTAGAATTGGATTTCTTTTTCAATTTTCGAACCCATTTGGTGCGATTTGGTGTGTACTTTTGACCAATATTTTAATGAAAAGCAATTCCTTTCCCCCGCTTCTTCTCTTTTTTCCCCTTCTTCTTTTTTTCTTTCTTTGCAAAAACATGGGGCATGGAAGTCGGTCCAGGAGATCCAAAATCATGGTCGGAAAATAAATAAATAATAAACCAAAAGCGTAAAAATGCTGCATAAAATAGCTTCATCGTGATGACAATTGCTTTTAAAAAAAGCTCCTATCCCGTTACCCCGCGAAACAGTATTACAATATATACATTGTTAACCATTTATACTTATACTTAAATCAAGAAAATATCAGTTTATGCACAACTTCTTTCTCCCATACACTCCCCCCTGTCCGCGCTAGAAGTGGTGCTTCGTACATTCATTAACAACAATTCGGTTACAATTTATTTTAAATATTTTGGACAGGCAACATTTTGCCCCCTATCAAAATACCCTGGGTACAAATATGCAGCAATGAAAATATATCAACATGCATGAATGTCTACCTGGAGTGGTCTAGGTAGGAAGAACACACTTTGTGGACTTAAAATATTTCTAATCCTAACTTTTTAAGAAAATAAATCAGTTGAAAAAGTGGTCCTAGTGGGAATCGAACCAGGGACATCTGCATTGCAAGACATGTTTCTGAACCACTAGACTAGCGAGTGGTGAGGACATAATTTTTTTAATCCCATTTAAACATTACGGAATAAAGCAGTACTAAAATTATGATCAGCACATATTATGAATAGAGCTGCGACACACATGATCATCCACCCTTTGTCACAGTCATGTTGGTACAAGTATTTCCATTACTGCAGGGCAAATGCATAAGAATCATTTATACCAACAGGAATCTCTACGACACAGACCAGCATTTACTGGGGGAAAAAGCGAAGAAAAAAAAGCGAAAAAAAAAATAAGTGGGGGACTTTGGCCCATGTTATTTACTTATCATAAAATGGGTAACTGATGATAATATTTAATCTTTCCCTTGTGGTGGTCTCGACCAGGATTTGAACCCGGGACATGAATTCCAGACTGCTCTTCCAGGTGCTCTACCAACTGAGTTAATGAGATACACTACACTTGTTCAACCTACCTACCACAGTCTGACTATGCACAATAAGCTGGCACTGCCCGGCGGATCAGAAAACTTACATACCACGGTAAACTTTTTGTTTTGGGCCGTGTGGGTACACCGCGGCTGACCCATCGCCCGAATTGTGTATCAGCACGCCCAAGCCTACTTACAAGCCATGCTTCGTTTTGATAAATTCTGCACTGGTCAACAAGGTACTAAAGAATTTGTGTCGAAGTTTTAACTGAAAAAATCGCTTTCCGGTCGTGAGTCAGATCATCAAAAACCGTAGACAGATAGAGCAAGTATCCAGGGTTCAGGTATCCTAAGTAAACTGCTCACAAAAAGTTAGGAAACTTTTTCTAATCAAGTATATTTTATTATTTAATACCTTCTATGTATCTGTTATATATCAATGGAAAACTGAAGTGTTCCTCTTTAAAATTATACTATATTTGCAATGATTACATGTTGCTGAACTTGGCCACATGAATGAGAATGAGGCAAAGTCATAAATCAAATGTGCCAAAATTACCGTTATCTGTGCTAAACAGTCAATTGGTAATGATCAATAATCAAACCGGTCATGCTTGAGAACCATGAATGGTTTACACAAAGATTTGCACCAGTGAGCACAACACACACAGGTTAACCCTCATCTCTTTAGAAAACCATCATTTGGGTTAACAATGACTCCAGATGGAAGGTCATGAAGGTAAGTGATGAAAGGTTTAGGCCTACAACTTGTACATTTTTCTGAGACACGGTAAACGTTTTGCAGTTTCAATATGCGTTTAACAGATTTGGAGAGAGCCCGTGCCATTACCTATTGACTTTTTAGCACAGATAACAGTTATTTTGGCACATTTGATTTGTGACCTTGCCTCATTCTCATTCATGTGGCCAAGTCCAGCAACATGTCATCATTGCACATTTGGTATCATTGTAAAGAAAAACACTTCAGCTTTCCATTGATATGCAACATAATACAAGAGAAAAATAAATAATAAAAATATACTTGATTAAAAAAAGTTTCCTAACTTTGTGTGAGCAGTTTATATTAGCTCTTAGAGCAGTTTTTTGTCTCGCCTGATGTAATCAGAAGGAGACTATGTTATCACTATTTCTGTCCGGCGTCTTGCGTATGGCGTCAGCCGTCCGCTGTGTGCTAAGAAATACCTTTGTGACGCGATATCTGGAGATCCGTAAGGCCTATCTTGATGGGACTTGGTAGAGGGAAGGGGGGTGGTGCGTTCTGTTGCTGATTGATTTTTCAAGGTCATCAGAGGTCATTCAAGGTCATCGGGGTCAAATATGCTTACAACTTTTGTGACGTGATATCTAGAGATCCGTAAGGCCTATCTTGATGGGACTTGATGTCAGGGAAGGGGGTGGGGTGTTCTTTTGCTGATTAGATTTTCAAGGTCATTGGAGGTCATTCAAGGTCATCGGGGTCAAATATGGGGTCAAATAAGATCCGTAAGGCCGATCTTGATGGGATTTGGTGGAGGGAAGGGGGTGGTGTGTTCTTTATGCTGAGTAAATTTTCAAGGTCATCGGAGGTCATTCAAGGTCATCGGGGGTCAAATATGGGGTCAAATAGATCAGTAAGGCCTATCTTGATGGGATTTGGTGGAGGGAAGGGGGTGATGTTAGACTGGGTACCCGCGTCCCTCTATATGGCCGCCATCTTTAAAAATGGCGGACCAAATATAGGGACTGGGAAAATTGTACGTCCAAAAAGTGTGCGGTTTGTCGTGGAATTCCACGACAAAATACCAGTACCGAGCATGCGCGGCAACAACAGAAATATCACCTGATTGGTCCAATTCAAAGGCAGTGCGTCGAACGATCGTCACGCTGCGCCACGGGGAGGCAAATCGTGCGCCCTATCGCGTCACGCGATGTACAACGCCGCGTGAAACTACCGGCGCTCTGTGGCGTGATGGTGCGTGAATAAGCTCATTTTTTTCACGAATTTATCAGCGCACACTTTTAGAACTGTATTTTTTCCAGTCTTCACATTTGAGCACCCTCGCAGGGGCCGTGTGGAAAATCGGGAAGACAGGAGGATCCAGTCTAGGGGTGATGTGTTCTTTTTGCTGATTAAATTTTCAAGGTCACCAGAGGTCATCGGGGTCAAATATGGGGTCAAATAGATCAGTAAGGCCTATATTGATGAGATTTGGTGGAGGGAAGGGGAGTGGTGGGGTTTTTTTTATGAATACATTTTCAAGGTCATCAGAGGTCATTCAAGGTCATCGGGGTCAAATAAGATCCGTAAGGCCTATCTTGATTGGATTTGGTGGACGGAAGAGGGATGGTGTGTTCTTTTTGTTGATCAATTTTTCGGGGTCATCGGGGGTCAAATATGGGGTGAAATAGATCAGTAAGGCCTATCTTGATGGGATTTGGTGGAGGGAAGGGTGGTGTGTTCTTTTTGTTGATTAATTTTTCGGGGTCATCTGGGTCAAATATGGGGTCAAATAGATCAGTAAGGCCTATCTTGATGGGATTTGGTGGACGGAAGAGGGATGGTGTGTTCTTTTTGTTGATTAATTTTTCGGGGTCATCGGGGGTCAAATATGAGGTCAAATAGATCAGTGAGGCCTATCTTGATGGGATTTGGTGGAGGGAAGGGGGTGGTGTGTTCTTTTTGTTGATTAATTTTTCAGGGTCATCGGGGGTCAAATATGGGGTCAAATAGATCAGTAAGGCCTATCTTGATGGGAAGGGGTGGTGTATTCTTTTGATGATTACATTTTCAAGGTCATTGGAGGTCATTCAAGGTCATCTGGGGTCAAATAAGATCTGTAAGGCCTATCTTGATGGGATTTGGTGGACGGAAGAGGGATGGTGTGTTCTTTTTGTTGATTAATTTTTCGGGGTCATCGGGGGTCAAATATGGGGTCAAATAGATCAGTAAGGCCTATCTTGATGGGATTTGGTGGAGGAAAGGGGGGGGGGTGGTGTGTTCTTTTTGTCGATTAATTTTTCGGGGTCATCAGGGGTCAAATATGGGGTCAAATAGATCAATAAGGCCTATATTGATGAGATTTGGTGGAGGGAAGGGGAGTGGTGTGTTCTTTTTGCTGAATAAATTTTCAAGGTCATCGGAGGTCATTCAAGGTCATCGGGGGTCAAATAAGATCCGTAAGGCCTATCTTGATTGGATTTGGTGGAGGGAAGGGGGTGGTGTATTCTTTTTGCTGATTAATTTTTCAAGGTCATCGGAGGTCATCTCTGGGGTCAAATAAGATCCGTAAGGCCTATCTTGATGGGATTTGGTGGACGGAAGAGGGATGGTGTGTTCTTTTTGTTGATTATTTTTTCAAGGTCATCAGAGGTCATCTGGGGTCAAATAAGATCCGTAAGGCCTATCTTGATGGGATTTGGTGGACGGAAGAGGGATGGTGGTTTTTTTTGCTGATTAATTTTTTAAGGTCATCTGGGGTCAAATAAGATCCATAAGGCCTATCTTGATGTGATTTGGTGTAGGGAAGGGGGTTGGTGTGTTCTTTTTGCTGATTAAATTTTTCAAGGTCATCAGAGGTCATTCAAGGTCAAATAAGATCCGTAAGGCCTCTCTTGACGGGATTTGGTGGAAGGAAGCTGGATGGTGTGTTATTTTTGCTGATTCATTTTTTGAGGTCATTCAAGGTCATCTGGGGTCAAATAAGATCCGCAAGGCCTATCTTGATTATATTTGGTGGAGAGAAGGGGTGTGGTGTGTTCTTTTTGCTGATTAATTTTTCAAGGTCATTCATCATCATCATCATCTTCCTATACTGTGCAGAAACCTCTGTAACAGAGTATACTCGCACATGTGTTGAGGTGCATTCAGGTTTGGAGTAGACATAAAACTCCACAGGTATAAAAATAGTATATACAAGTTAAAAAATATTGTTGTGGGGCGATGACTAGGTGAAAGACTGGACGTCGCAGACCCGGGTCTTGAAGACGTCTAGTGATGGAGAGTCCACGACTTGCTGGGGTAGTAGATTCCACAGACGGATGGTGTCAGGAAAATACGAGCCTTTCATCAAGTTGGTGCGGGTGGTAGGAATGGTGAATTTCTTGTTGTGGCCTCTTGTCATTCTGTTGACTGGGGCGAGTTGATCATCAGGGATGTCTATGAGCTTGTTGGTAATACGGTACATCATGGTAACTTTGGCGACTGCTCTTCGATGTTGGAGAGAGTTCCATCCTAAGTCATTGAGCATGTTGGTGACGCTAGTATTTTCACGCGAGTAATTGTTCATGACAAACCGTGCTGCACTACGCTGGGTGGTTTCAACTTTGGCGATGCCTTTCTTGGTAGACGGAGACCATACACAACTGGCATACTCTGTGATTGGACGCACAAATGTGTTGTAACATCGGGTTTTGACTTCACGTGGGCAGGTGCCAAGGTTGCGACGGAGGAAGCCAATGGCTCTCTTACCTTTCTTGGTGATGTTATCTATGTGTTTGTCCCAGCATAGGTTGTTGGTTAGTTCAACTCCCAGGTATTTGGCTGATGAAACCACTTCAAGTGGGTGGCCATGGATAGAATAGGCGAATTTCACTGGATTCCGACGCTTGGTGATGTTGAGTACTTGGCATTTCTCAGGATGGAATTCCATGAGCCACTGACTTTCCCATTTCTGAAGTGCGTCTAGATCCTGTTGGAGTTTGATAGCGTCGTCTGTGTTCTTGATCACCCGATATACCACGCTGTCATCCGCAAATAGTCTGACATGGGTGTCGGCAGAAATGCAGTCTGGCAGGTCATTAATGTAAGCCAGGAATAGAAGTGGGCCTAGTACTGTACCCTGGGGCACTCCAGATGAAACGGGAGATTTCTCTGAAGATTCGCCATCTAGAACAACTTTCTGGACTCGACCTTGAAGGAAGTTCCCAATCCAGGTTAGGAGGCTACCATGGATGCCGTAGTGTTCGAGTTTGTGAAGGAGACGAAGGTGAGGGACCTTGTCGAATGCTTTGGAGAAGTCGAGCAGTATAAGGTCCGTCTGTAAGCCATCATCCAGGTTATGAGCTATGTCGTCAACAGTGATGATCAGTTGGGATTCACAGGAACGAGCCTTACGGAAACCATGTTGGAAGTCAGTCAAGATCTTACAGAAATCAAAGTGACGCATCACGGAGCTGTGGATGATATGCTCGAGAAATTTGGAGCAGATGACAGTCAATGAGATAGGCCTGTAGTTGGAGGGTTTGTTCCTGTCCCCCTTCTTGAAGATTGGTGTAACTGTGGCCGATTTCCAGATTTCAGGCAGGTTACCGCTGTCCAATGATGCTTGGTACAAGATGGATAACATAGGACCAAGGCTGTCAGCTAGCTCTTTGATGAGGCGGGCTGGGATGTTATCTGGGCCGGTTGCTTTGTGAGGGTTGATCTTCTTCAGAAGTTTGATCACGCCATTTGTTGAGACTTCAATTCTGTTGATGCTGGGGAAAGGACTCGGTCCAAGATCAGGAAGAGTTGATGGATCTTCATCTTTGTTGAAGACTGAGCAGAATTGCTGATTCAAGATATTAGCTTTGTCCTTGCTTCCTGTGTAGATGGCTCCTCTGGGTCCCCGGAGGGGGGCTACTCCATTGTTGTCACAGCGCTTGCTAGAAATGTGATTCCAAAATCGCTTCGGGTTTGACTGCAGATCTGGGCATATAATATTATTGATGTAGTTACTGTATGCCTGTATGACTGTATTCAAGGTCATCTGGGTCAAATAAGATCCATAAGGCCTATCTTGATGGGATTTGGTGGAGGAAGGGGGATGGTGTGTTCTTTTTGCTGATTAAATTCAAGTCACTTTTGATGAACAGGCGAGACGCGCCGTTCGAGAACCGCCTTGTATTTATTTATTCTCCGTGTTTCTGCTTGTTGTCTTTGTCAACTCGAGATTGATGCGGCCGATATGTTGTTCAACTATAGGCCTCTGCCCATCGATCCCTTACAGTAAAACCACTCGATTAGATCTAGTTTTTGCTCGCTGGTTTCTAGATTTCTGAATCTTATCTATTGCGTTATAGGCTTCATGCAATAGCTCAAAAACCATCTAGTATGATTAATTTTATAGGAAGTTTGTTTTGCTTATTATTCACCCCTTAATTCATTATGTCGATTGCGCATAATTGCTCATGAATAATTCATCAGCTAGGCCGCCATTACGAATGTAATAGCGCTGGGCGATATGCTTTTTCTTTATCATGTGTTAATATTATTCTCGTAGGTATCCGTAGAACGAGCCACAGCCCAGGGATCACCGTTTAGAGAGCTGAGATTTACTATGTCACCGGAGATTGCCGGAGACTGTTGACTATTAAAGTTCCACTGAAATATCATCAGAAGTACTACAAAGTAGTTTCTAAACTGTGTAGGTTTTTTATTATTTTTGTATCATTCAGAAATATATAATAGGAACTGAATCATTATAGCAATTGCACATCCGTTCGATGAGCGTTGATGGCAAGATATGTATACATTTTTTCCCCAATAGACCTGGTAAACTATCGTACAGGCTGTAACAAAAAAAAGTTATACAGTTTTGAAAAAAATATTCAAAATATTTTCCGTAGAATTTCTTGTTTCGAGTTTTAATGGCCTACGAGGGGAATATTCTTAGCTTTCGAATAAGCTTTGTTTCATGACAATCGATGGTTGATAAGCAGAGATATGATCAATTGTCTAAAGTAGTCATGAAATCACCTGGGCCACTTTGGTTTAATCAATGGTAAAATCACTGGGATGAATATGAATGAAATCGAATCAGGAACATAGCAGTAGAGCGCTCTTGTTAGACAACAATGGTTTGTTTCAAGTGGTTAAAAGTATTACAAAGAAGGTTGGGTCTTTACAAATATTATTTTTTATTTTATGAATTTATTTATTCAAATAAAATAAAACTATTTGAAAAAAGAATTATATTGTTCCCTCTAATGTTCCTTGCATGATATCCTAACCATTTAATTTATACAAGCAAGATTGTATGATATTATTGTGAAAGTGGCCCAACCCGATTTCTAGACGACTTAGTAGATTGGTCATAACTTTTAAACGCAAGTAGTTAAAAAGACCAAATAAAATGATTCTCGTAGCCAAAACGGAATTTAACACAGAGTGTAAGAGATTTTGACATTGCATGATTTTAACATTGAATTAAAAATAAAATTGCGATTGTATAACTTTTTTTGTTAGTATCTGTAGTTTACCGCAAGTCTGTATATCTGAGGGAAAGCTTTGTATGTCAAATGCTATAATATACCCACATTCTTGCTTCTAATAAGGAGAAGGGGTTATAATCATAGTGTAATTTGATACGTTACGCTAATTATTATAAATAATAATATTTATGCATTGTCCCGCTATGCGTGCTAAGATTTTGGCCGCGTTTAAGGCAATAGCTAGACTATCCATGAATGGATTGCCGCGTGGAGATGCCTACGCTATTATTATTTCAATATTTTACAAACGCAAAACAATCTCGGTAATTTGCGTCAATAATAAATGAAAAATTATATATCCACCTGTGTAATAACTCTAGTCCGATCATGGAGGCTAGTCGTGTTCACGGCTATATCCGTCTTGCTTTAGAATCAATATATATATATTATCCTGTTCTGGAGCTAGGGGTGGTGTTGTCCACTCGCTAGAACATGGTGGACTACG
This sequence comes from Ophiura sarsii, assembly GCA_035610835.1. Lineage (NCBI taxonomy): Eukaryota > Metazoa > Echinodermata > Ophiuroidea > Amphilepidida > Ophiuridae > Ophiura > Ophiura sarsii. Next base: position 42,571,416 of record CM069444.1, read on the forward strand.
GCAGTGTAAGCTGTTGAATACTGCAAGGCCATTACTACGAAATCATGAGTGTGAGCCGTAATTATGGTTGTAGACTACAGCCGGCCGTGAGCCGTATCGGACTACGGCACAGTGAGCCTTGGACTGCGGCAGTGAAGCCGTTGGCTACGACAGACCATTGTTGTTGTCTTTTACCGTGAATAATATCATGCAATGATATTACGGACCGGGCTATAAGCCACGGCCCGTCGGCTCGGTATTACTGCACAGTGAGCCGTGGACTGCGGCAGTGAAGTCGTTGGCCACGGCAGACCATTGGGTTTTTTTGCCGAGAATTAATATCATGTAATGATATTACGGGCCGAGCTATAAGCCACGGCCCGTCGGCTCGGTATTACGGCACAGTGAGCCGTGGACTGCGGCAGTGAAGTCGTTGGCCTCGGCAGACCATGGTTGTTAATTGTCTTTTGCCGTAAATTAATATCATGACGGGCCAGGCTAGAAGCCATGGCCCGTCGGCTCGGTATTACGGTGCTATGAACCTGTGGACTGCAGCATTGAAGCCGTTGGCCACGGCAGACCATGAGTTATCTCTTGCCGTGAATTACCACGGCAGACCATGGGTTATCACTTGCCGCGAATTAATATCATGCAATGATATTACTGGCCGGGCTAGAAGTCACGGCCCGTCAGCCTGGTATATGAATACCCATGGACACACGGGTGACCCGTTTATCTTGTTAATTGTCATGTTAACGTACAGTATTATCCCTATTAACAGGGCTGTCAACTCTCCCGCATTAGGCAGACTTAGACACTCTTTCTCCCGCACTCCCGCCTAGCATATAAAATCTCCCGCCTCATCAAAATTACCTCAATTAAAATGTTTATCAACACCTTTATACTAGCTTCCGTCAGTACATTTGCGATTTTGACCATGCAATTTTCGTGCGGATTTGAGAAAAAACATCATCGTAACCCCCCCCCCCCCCCCCCGCCCCCCCCCCACACTTATCAAGATTTCAGCTGCTGACAGCCAAAAAATTGTGCATGTTTTACAAGAAAAAAATTTGAGTCTATATCTCTCCCTCCCAGCAAATCCCAAAAGTTGACAGCCCTGCTATTAAGCGCCCATGCCCTTATAAGCGCCCACCCCTGTTTTTCTCAATGACTACCAACAAACAATCCCTTATAAGCGCCCACCTTTTCAATTACTGTAGCACTGTACATGGCGTCCTTCAGTAAAGCAGTACCAGTAAAGCCTGGTTTGATCACCGCCCGCTCTCCCCGATCCCACTAGGCACTTACTGCTACATGTTCAGTAGCGCGGATACCACTGCCTGTACAGTGACAGGCGAGTTTATTCTCGGTGGTTTTGAACATGCGTAATGCGAAATGCATACGAATATGCGTAGTGTTGTATTTTAGCCACAAATAAAAAGCAAAGATAGCCGCCCATGTTTACAGAACAAAATGTCTTCGCAACCTTGCCGAATTCGACTATCTCCACGATAAATAAGTTTAAATAAAGGTAACATAATAAGCGCCCACCCAATATGACTTTGCTAACCGCCCTGGGCGCTTAATAGGGATAATACGGTAAATGTAACTTTTGGAATAATGTCATGATGTTTTTAAACATTTATATAGCCTTAAACATGTTAATTAGTCACTTTTATGGAAAAGTTTAATTGAATGCTATAACATGCTCTCCGCCAACATGCCCTCTCCATTGCAAGGTTTTATAACCAATTTCCCTTTCTGCTATTTGGCAGGCAGTCTGTGAGACAGAGGCCTGCTTGAAATATATAAAGATGGCTGAAAGGAGGAGTGATGGTGGCGATTCTGATTCCAGTGTTCGTCGATGTAGGAAATGCAAAGTGTTTATCCAATCGGCTATGAAGGACTCACACACAGAATGTATTATCTGTAGAAAATGTAATGAGGAACACCTGTGTTCGATTCAAACGGACTGGACTCATGAAGATTAGGTTTCTTATGAACTGGAAAGAGGATCAAAGATTAAGTCTAGAAAAGAAACTTTCTAGAGGTCGCGACGATAGCTCGTATAGACATAGTAGTGATGTATTGGCGTCGTTTGACGACCGAGATGCTTTAAGCTTAGATGCTGGATATGAACCATGGGGTGAATCCTCTGACGATTCTTTCAGACATCTGCATTCCAAGGATGGACGGTCCAAAGGAATGATAGATGGTAACCCTTCCAAAACGAAACGGGTGGACTACTGAGATCGTAGTCCTGATAACGAGTACACTTATGACAAGAGATATAAAGATCATATAAAGATCAAGCTGAAACATCTTCAGCAACTCCAATAACATGGATCCAGATAGGCAAGATTTTGCCACTGGAAACACCATCAGCAAATCCCTGCTTATGCTTAGGAGAGAGATTTGAGAGTTAGAATGACTCCAGCCTCTACAACCACCCAGGCATTAAGAGATTAGACCATGGACTATGTCTGGGTCCCAAACTGGTGGAATTCCTAATCCAGGATACTTTACTAGTACCCCTGGATTTCAGTGGGGGATCCCCGCTATAGCTTAATACCAATGGAGTAACTTATCGAGGTATACCATGCCCTATACCCACCTCCATTTGGATTTTCCCTTGTTAGGTCTTTCCAAGGACAAGCTCCTGGGAATACGAGTAGTTCTCACTCCACCTGAGAGAGGGTGGATAAAGAGCATCAACTGTGAACACAGTTTAGCTCTAGATACTGCAATCGTTAGAGACAGAATGATACTATCAGTCACAAATGTGCCTGCATATGTAAACAGAGCCTTTACCCAACAGGCTAATAGTAGCCTCACTGCATCTAGATGCCCAGAATCTGCGAGTCAGAGTTCTAACCTGTTTCTCATGTTGAGCCACAAGGACCTAGTGTTGAGCAAGTTTGTGCTCCACAGGATGAGGTGATAGAGCAAGTGCGACATGCCTAAGGATCATGTGAGTGAAAAGCTTCTAGCCGGCCCCAAAGGCTTCTTTTTACAGAGGTCTTGAAGATGGCTAATGTAGAGGTGAAGCACAATACTCCACCTCCTATGACATATAGTTTGGGTATTGCGGCTTGTGCTGAACAAAGACAGACTGTGACAATGTCTAATATTCCTCTGACAGAGGTTATAAAGACATCCATCAATATCAATCCGAGAATTCAATTGTTTCTCCAACCACCGCTTTGTCCAAAGCTTTTTTCAGACAAATGTCTCTGGACAGAATACCAGGTATACACCAGAACCCACTCCTCCTCAGAGGGTCTATACACTGTTCAGAAACCGCTCACAGAGTGGCAGCTTGGAATGGAAAGCAGGATGAAGACCTTAGGTATTTAGAAGCCTTGACTCGTGATGGAACACGAATGACAAATGTCATGCAGCTCACTTTCGATCATCTGGCCTCAAGTTTTGAGGAAGATGGCCCTCTCTGAGGTCGAGAGAAAGTGTGCTCTAATGACACTAAGGCATCTTCACCGTGTCAGTGGTGATCACTTTATCAAGATGGCTTGTCATTCTGAGTACATGCGTAGAGCGAATGTTGGCAAAGCCCTTTACTTCTCTGAATAGAGCTCTTTGCTTGATGCTCCAGACCTAGTTGGTGGATCATGGCCCACTATCCTAGAAGAGCTCGGTGTAAGAGAGCCCAAGTAGCTTCGAGAAAGCGCTGGAAGGATAAGTTGGGAGGCACAGGCGGTGGTGGAAAGAATGGTTTGGATCCCAGGCAACCAGATGTGGTGCTGGGCGTGGCTTCTTTTCCCAACGAGGTAGAAGCCGGAGGTCTTTTCGGCCCTCTGGGCTCGAAAAGCAACGAGAACCATCCCACCAGAGAGACAGAGGAAGAAGGCATCATAAAAGAAGCAAAATGGGAGTGGGCCGCGTATTCAATGGCCGTGGCCGGGAGCGCCGGTACCCCGATGACTATCATCAGATAGTGTATCCCCCTCACCATCAGGTAGGGGAAAGACTTCAAGGGTTTCTGTAGGTGTGGCGTCTTGTGACCTCCGATCAATGTCCGTCAGGGCTACCGCTTAGAGTTCACAGAACGCCCTCCTCTCTTTTGTGGAGTTCGTCACACACCCATTCCCAGGGTCTTGGGGAAGATGTGTGCCCTCATGGAAAGAAGCAATAGTACAAACTCCCGAAGAGGTTCAGACAGGTTTATTTTCAACCTTTCTTTTCGACATAAAGATATTGGGCCAGTGACGCCCGATGCTGAACCCAAACACCTTTGATCAGATACACACGTCCTCAACCATTTCGCATGGAGACCTTAGCTAGGGTCATCGAAGTCCTCCAACCAGAAAGCTGGGGGCTTCTCTCGACCTTCAAGATGCTTATCTCCATGTGCCAATTTACATTGGCTCCCAGAAGTGGTTACGCTTCAGCATTCAGCAGAACAAGGCTTACAAGTTGGTGATTCTTCCCTTCCGTCTGTCAACAACTCGACGCACTTTCACCAGACTGGTGATGGTGGTGGCAGAGTTTCTGAGACGCCGACGGATCACCTTTTTTGTCTACATGGCGATTGGCTGATGTGGCTCCAAGCCGCGTAGCTTTGATCGACACAGTATGTCAGTTGATAAAGTCTCTAGGTATCCTCATTGATCAAGAGAAGTCAGCACTGGAATCAACTTGGAGGCCTCAGTTTCTGGGATCTGAACTAGATCTCCAGCAGGGGAAGGTGTTCCCCACAGAAAGAGAATCTCGAAGATCGTTTCTTGTGCTCTTCTAGTTAGCAGGTCAAAAGAAGTAGAGGTTCATCTCCTTCTGCGCCTGTTGTGGTTGATAGTCGACAGTGTACCGCTGTGCGGATTACACATGAGGGTACTTCAAATTTATCTGTTAGGCTGGTATAGAGCAGGGCGCCATCCTCTAACTCTCTTGCTCCCGTCGCCTCACAGACTTATACCAGCTCTTTGTGTCATCCCTGCAACCTGAAGGTCAGGATAGTGTTCCCCTAGAACACTCTATCAATAACCTTAACCACAGACCCCTCCAAGCAAGGGGCTCAAGATGTCAGGTCTTTAATTTCAACGCTAGCTCGATATCATATATAAACATTCTGGAGCTATGGGCAGTCCATCTTGCCCCCCTTTGGGTGATCCCAAAGGTGAGGGGCAGGACGATCAGAGTAATATCAGACAATATGACTGTGGCAGTGTACCTGAACAAACAGGGAGCACCAAGAGCTTAGGTCTTTACAAGCAAACAGTGAAACTGCTTACGTGGTGCGTTCATCACTAAATAATTCTTTTAGCAGAGCATATTCCAGGTGTAGAAGAAAATCTGGCCGCTCTCTTGTCTCGCAAAACAATGCTGACTCTGAAACCTCAAAGACAAGATCTCTGAGGAACGTCAGACAGCCGTATAGATCGTCCCCATGTCGATCTGTTTGTGCAGCGATAGATCATCGCCTTCTAGTGTACTACTCATGGGAGAAGGATCTGGCAGCAGCAGGAAGGGACGCTATGAGCGTGGATTGGGCGGGACTAATAGGTTATACCTCCCCTAATCGCAATTATACCGAGGGTGTTAGAAAAAGAACAAATGTCAAGAATATCATAAAGAACAAAATAATGATTGTCTGATCCTTCCGACCGCCCCTCTGTGGCCTTGTCAATACTGGTTCCCTGTCTATACCAGTCTTATTGTAGTGGAATCAGTACGCCTCCCATTGAGAGAACCGCAACCAGAGAGAAAGTCCCGTGGACGTCCATACAGACTCTGCACTTGAAAATGGACCATCTCCACAGATCTATTGAAGAGGCGGGACTTTCTTAAGAGGCTGCCGATTTGGCATCAGCGTCAGGGCATGATTCCGCCAGACGTATAATTCAAGATTGGTCAGGTACAACAAATGGTGTTGTGAAAAAGAGGTCAATCCCCATACTGCATCTCTGAGAGAGGTATCTCGGTTTTGACAGAATTCTTCCAAGGAGGTGTTATGCCGCACATAGTGCGTGCATGTTTACAGGACGGATATTGCAGCCATTCACATGGCTTTAGACAGGGTGTGACGGTGTCAAAAAACCCAGTACCTTAAAGTTTGGTGAAGGGGTCGTTGCATAAACATCCTCCTAAATAAGACGTGGTTCCTGCAATATCTGGCTTCAAATGAATTTTGAGCCACCTCATCGGATAAGTTTGCTTGACTTATCAGGGAAGACTGCATTCTTGGTGGCTCTTGCTTGTGGCAGACGAGTCTTAGAGATACACGCACTTTCTATTGATGACAATCGTACTAGATTCTCTAGCGGAGGAGAGAATCTTCTCCCGCGTGTTGGATTTCTTGCCAAAAATAGCACAGTAGACTTTACACCAAGACAAGTATATTTACAAGATCTTGTGAAAGCCACTGGGGGAGTAGGGATGAGCATCCCTGGTGCCCAGTTCGGGATTTGAAGTTTTACCTTGACCAGATATCCAAATCGAAGAGGTAAAGTGAACCCGCTTTTCATTACCTCTACATAGCCTCATTCGGCAGCTAATAAGGGCACAATTAGCCGCTGGGTCATATCTGTCATACAAGATGCCTACAAAAAACACGAAATGGTATTGACAGGGTCTCACGTTAGGGCACGTGAAGTCTGAGCTCTAGCCGCATCTTGGGCGCTTTACTCTGGATCATCTCTGTCTAGCATCATTGGTGCCATTGGCTGGAAGAATGCCACAATCTTCCAGTCTACTTATTTCAGAGATGTCCTTGCTTCCAGAGGGAATGTAGCAGTGGCTGCGTTGCTGGCAGGCCGACACTAGCTACCAGGACACAAAGCCTTTTGTGAGAATTTGGTAGAAGGAAGCTGTGCTTCAGGCTTTCTTCCTCCGCCAGACCTATTCAGCGTGAATCTGTGCATAGTCAGACTGTGGTAGGTAGGTTGAACAAGTGTAGTGTATTCCCTCTCAGAAGTGAGAGGGAGATACTCTAACTTGTGATACCTACCACAGTCTGACGCCCACCCTCGTTCCACCCCTCAAGAAAGCCTTCGGCATGGCCGGTTTAGGGGTGCAGAATTTGTGTTAAACGAAGCATGGCTTGTAAGAAGGCTTGGGCGTGCTGATACACAATTCGGGCGATGGGTCAGCCGCGGTGTACCCGCACGGCCCAAAAAGTTTACCGTGGTATGTAAGGTTTCTGATCCGCCGGGCAGTGCCGGCTTATTGTGCATAGTCAGACTGTGGTAGGTAGGTATCACAAGTATCTCCCTCTCACTTCTGAGAGGGGAAACATTGGAGCACTAGATATACATCTAAAGGCGCCGGCTTAGGGTTCAACTTCCCACATTTCCCCCCGCTTCTCTAGCGGCAAGCATGATGGAGAAATAATATTAATTCTATCGAATTAATTAGAGAATAAAAGATGGACATTTTTCGATTGCCGGACTATTATGTGATAATGATGGGTTTGTCCATATATTTGAGTAGTGGCAGCCGGCATCCACTACGATGAAAATATGGTCCAGCAACTAAACAAAAATGTCCATCTTTTATTCTCTTTCTAATGCATAGTATTATAATTATATCACATTCCAAAATTATTTGTTCATGTAAAGTGACAACAATCTTAACCATCTTTGAAATAAACGAATCCCGACTTCTTTTATTGGTGGTACGGTGCTTTATTTCCAAACAGGCATGCACAGCGCGGCCTGGGTGCGGCACTTTAAAGTGAATGCAGAACGCTAGAAAAACATGTTTGCCGAATGTTGGAATAACCATACATTTAGGGCCTGGTATAAGGCAGCAAACAAATCAAAGCGTCCAATCAAATGCCATATTTTTGATGATTTACATTGTAAACCATTCCCACTGCAATATAAACATGAAATCAAAGTTACTTATTTCACGAGGTGGAAGTGATAGTAATAATTAATCTTTCCTTCGCGGTGGTCGAGAAATGAAAATTTCATTTCTTGACCGGGATTTGAACCCAGGGACCTCCTTAATTATAGACAGGTGCTCTACCAACTCGAGGGTTGACAAACAGAAGGCCTTAACTCAAAAAGTACCATTTTGAGAAAAATGAGTTTTAATATTTTGCACCAACTAAATACATTTACAATTCATCATGTGAGTGTCTGATGTAATTGAAAGATGGCACTATAACTAAAAGCTGTATACACTTCAGTATAAACAATGTTAATTATTATTATGGATGGTGGAATTAAAGGTATTATTTATTATTTCTTTAAATGCTGAGTTACGTCCTTCTGACGGTAACTAAGAATAGGTAATCTCTGAGTTACAGCTGCTTACTTTTAATGTTGTCTATAATGGAATGTGTTATTATATAGTAATGTTTATAGATTGACATTAGTGTTTGACCTAATTTGCAATTAATTAGTAACAATTAAAACTTAATTTTGTCATGAAATTAATGTAATTATAAAAATATTGCATGACAATTACGAAAGTAAACTTGCAAAAGCTCACAAATCAGAAAAAGCTCCATTGAGTATAGAAAGCCTTATTTTAAATACTAGTACTACCTGCATGCTGCAGGGCTGGAAAAAATGTTTTTTCCCCTGCAAGGAGTTGCTGTTTCCCGCGAACCCAATGGTTGCGAAGCAACCATCGCGAAGCGGCGCCAGGGGGGAGTCTGAGGGGGATGTGCCCCCCTGAGATGGTAGCGCTTTTTGAAAAATGAGACTGCAATTGGCGCGATTTGGTGCACTTTTTTGGCGATTTAAAACAATTTGCGATAAGGTCCAATTGATGCTATTTTGTGCATCATTTTATTTAATATCGGCTGTATTGCTCTATACTCTGAACAAAAATCTTTTTAAAAAAATTTTTAAAAAAAATTAAAACATTTTTCTTTTTTCTTCTTTTTTTGGGGGGGGGATTTCCCGCGAGATGGCAACATTTCCCGGCAAGGAGCTTGCCGTTTTGCCGGATTTTTCCAACCCTGACTACATGATTGTATTACAGCTTTATGATATTCTAATAACATGAATTTAAACATGATTTCCCACTAAATTAAATAGCCGCATGCATATAAAATGGCTTTGAGCAGTGCTGAAATAATTTGGTAAAGTTGTGTTTATTCAATGATATTCACGGGCATGGACCATGTTTACTTGATTACTTCCATGAACTCTTCGTCTGTCAGACGCTCACTGCAGAAGAAACTATTAGGTTTCTGCTTTACAAACCAAAACCACTTGGTTTTTAGCCAGTTGATCTTGCGCCCCACCGTTGTGTAGGATTTGTTGTACGTTCTGGCAATTGGGCAGGCTAAAAAGCCTCATCTCAGTGATTGATCCAAATTGAGTTACCACAGAAAGCCTTTTGAGGCCTTCTGTTTGTAACTGTCATTAGCTCCATTGAGATGTGACCAAGTGTTATTGTGCTATAGCTGCAATAGGAAGTTGAGTTGAGGCTTTATGATTTTAAGAATCTGTGGGCATTACCGATTATTTTGGTACCAAAATCTCAAAATGACCAAAAAGTGAGTTAAGGCCTTCTGTTTGTCAACCCTCGAACTGAGCTAACAAGAACAATTGGTATCGAAGCGCGAGACATGCATCTAAAGGCTAGGGCTCAACTAAAACAAAATGCACCTAGGTAATCCAAACTTCTGGATTTTTGGTATCGGGACTCTTTGCCATTTATAAACTATCATCCACAAATGAATGAGCATACATGGATCGTCAAACATTCCATATGATATAACTAACCCGAGTGACCTTTACATTGTAAAACGGGGTACATTTGTATGTTTTGGTGTAAGATTTGCCGATTATGAGGTTAGGGTCAAAATCCTCTCCATGCCATATACTGCAAATAAATGAGACACACAATTTTGAATGGGATTGCACTCTAAGTTTATTACATTACACTAATACCAATACACATTTTTTGCCATGAGTAAAACAATGTAATTACGATTAATATTCTTCTTCAACTTGTTGGAGTAGACATTTGAGAAGAGAATAATTTAAAAGCATATTATATATGTGATCTTTTCCAGGGAGCGCCCTCTAGTCATGATTTTTTTTAGAAAGTAGATTCTCTTGCAGATTTACATTTTTGATCATAAATCAAATATATTCCGAGTTAGAGAGCGATACGATTCCTAATTACTTCAAAATCGTGGTTTTAGAGTGATTTAGAGTGAAAAATAAGTTGTCGCTCAGACATGACAGTTTATTTTTACTCTTTAAACCATGATTTTGAAGTAATTAGGAATCGTATCGCTCTGTAACTCAGAATATATTCATGATTTATGATCAGAAATGTAAATCTGCTAGAAAATCTACTTTAAAAAAAAAATATCATGAATAGAGGGTGCCCCCTGCAAAAGATCACATAATGTGCCTTTAAACAGTTCTTCAACACTCTCACTTCAACCCTGAAAATTACAGATAAAAAATGTGAGTGTTGAAGACCTGTCTACAGTTTTAAATTATTATCTCTCTAAAACAATGTAGTACCCTCATGATGGCATTTTATACCCATTGGCTTTGGTTCTCAAGTTACTTTCAAGACACATACTTAACACACTACGAAAAATATGGATAAATCATTATTTATCTTGTTAGCGCTTCCGGCCTACATACAATATGGTTTGGATTTAAGGCATGACATTATACTCGGTTGCTGGTTGTGTAACACAAATTGCTGGTTATACTATTTGACCGTTTCTAAACAGCAAGTCATGTAGTCCTACCTTTCGAAAAGGTGTGCTAATTTGCCGAGAACAATTATGTGACCCAACAAGAGTAAATTAAAGCCCCAGGCATCTACTAAATGGTGGACAGACTGACTCTGAATCTTACTAAATATTATTTACAAAATACAGAATCTATGGTGCTAAATTAATTTTAAAAAAGGGGCATCATCAAAATTACATTTTTACGTTTCTTATCGTTTATCTTTGTTGTATCAACTGATTTATACGAACAATATTTGAAAATACATTTAACCATATTTTTGAAAAGGATAAGAATGGAGTACTCAAGTCCATATTTTGAAGGACTCCGATTCGGATGTGAAGGACGCGGTCTCGGGCAGTAAGAACTCGGGATTTGTGGCAGAGTAAATATTGGTTTATTTTGTATGCAGTAATTAAATACCGTAAAACGGGGTGAATAGGGACAAAAATGGAAAGATTTTGAAATCTCAATTTTTTTTTTGTATTTGATGTATGCTATTTGTTTTCTTTTTCCAAATGTTGAAAGAGCAATGTAATAGTGTTCAGGAAATGGTTCAGTGGATGTGATGGAGCCCAGGGTATCAAAATAAAGGTGTCCGGAAAAAAACACTGACAAAATGGTGTGGTCAAAACTTTCCTGCTCCTAAGGCGAGGAAAAAAACAACAACCCTGTTTTGGTTTTTTTAGAATTTATTGTCTCAATTCATGTAAAATCAGCCATTTTTGGCCGAGAATCTGTTGAGAAAACCATTTAAAAAAAAAATCATGATTTTTTGCAGATTTTGGTGACATTTTGGGTTTAAAAACAACAACTGACTACCGATCCTACTTGACAGGTAGGTCCGTCCGCCCGTAAAACAGGGTATGGGTTTTTTTCGTCGCCTAACTGCATAATTTCAGAAAATTAGCTGGAAATGCACCAGGACCTAGCTTATAAAACATACTCTTTGACAGTAAAATCAGCCATTTCACCCATTGACGTAAAGTACCGGGTTAGCCCGAAGTTGCTTTTGAAATGGATAGGGCCATGTCAAGTTCTGATGCAAGTTTCTGATAATTGTACAAAATACAGAAAAGTGTAGATAAGAAACCTGTAGAAGTTCACACAATTTTATTATGAATACCTGTCGTAAAAGCCTATCTCACAATTTTTTTATACTCTTTGACATTGGTAAGAAATTCTGAAAGAATTTTTTTTTTTTTTTTTCATTTTTAAGTACAATTTGTAAAATCTGGGGTCAATATAGGGACACCAACATATTTTAACGAAAATATTATACTCGGTCCGTATATATTTTTTTTTATAGAGCAGTTTAAAGGTTTCATCTCAAAAGTTTGGCTTGTATGGGTGGGTACAAGGAGAGAAAAAAGGTCTGGATAAGTGTATATTATGTGTCCCTATTGACCCAGTTCTATGAACTTGACATTTAATCCAATTCCCTGGTCTGTTTACGATCAATATTTTGTTTTGTGCAGAAAAAAATGTTGGTAAACTTTTAGACAATCGAGAAAAGTGGTCATACCCGAAATTCAGGGCATTAATGGTGTGTTTGTGTTTTCTGCCGGGCCTTAACTCAGTGCATGGACAAGTCCATACTCAGTGTCGACTGATTTTCGGCCATTTCAGACCCAGATGTTTAACCCGAAATTTGGATAACCTGAAGTAATTCTGCCAGTCTACTAGCCGACTTTGTGTTAACGAGTTTCTATTATGACCACATCCCACATTAATTGTGTTCTTAAATCAAATTAGCTACTGCCGCATTGTGCCTCATTTACTATACATTTACTATAATGGGTCACATATGGTAAAATCCATCATCAGCAACAAAATCTGAGTGTCCAGGTAAATTGATTATTTTTTAAGTACCAAATTTGGGTAAAAAATGCATATTTTTAATATTGTAAAACTTCCAGTGTTGCCAGACCCAAAAATAGGATATGAAATAAAGTTGATGAGTTGACATTACCGGTCAGTAATGAAGGAAGATTTTGCAATACTCAAGTCCTTTATTTGATATCTTTTACACTTTTGGGTCAGTCGCTTGGAAGAAAAGGGATATTTTCACATACTTTTCCCTTAGAAATGGGCAAAGGTACATGTAGCCCAAAATACAAATGGGTGATGCCATGGCAACAAAAAGGTTTTTAATTTTTTTTAAATGCATTTTAATATGTTTAGGCCTACATGTATGCCATAAGACCTTCCATCATACCAAATATAAGGAAAATCTATACATTTATTGTGCACATGACTGGGTGGTATTTAGGTGTTATCTGTCTTAAATCGCTACTCTATGGTAGTATGTAATGCCTTAATAATACATAAATACATATTATGATACTCCAATTTAAGACAATGTTTCTAACTGAATATCACATGTTTTAACAAAAATGTGTATAATTTGATTGACATGGGCATACATACTAGGTAAGCTTACAAATACTTTGTACAAGTTTACACAGATATTGCTTACTTTATGTGGGCACAGTTGCAATAAACTGGGACCTGTTTGGAGATAATATTTGAGTTTTGAGGTAAATAAAATTGGTGGCACAATAATGTAAACATTAAATGATACTAGTCATTCAGGTTTCATAAATTGTTTAAAGCTTATCATGAATGCAAAGCCTGATTTCCTAAATAAAGTGTTCGGTTAAAGCTTAGATTTCACTCACAATTCACAAGTACTGCTTGATATCATTAACAATCTTTAAGCTGCAATTAACAATCAATTTCTTGAATGCAAAGCCCAATTTCTGCAATTATATAGTCAACACAAGAAATAACTGACCATGTGCTGCAGATAACTCTAAAAGTATAACTCCTACATAAACATATTAAAATATAAAGTTGTTGGGAAATGTCTCCTCTTAAATTCGAGATATGGCACGCTAGGAATGGTTGATTATTAAGGAAGTTACATTCCTAAATGGTAAGGTCAAGTCTGATTTCATTTTTGCATTTTGCTTTTCTACACACGGACTCAGACGGGCAAATAATTGGTAGTGGTAGTGCTAATTCCCCGGTAGATTCTCAGGTTGTTGGATAGGCAGCATTGTTACGGTTGATTAATATGACACGCAGGCTTTACCTGTCATACTCTCCCATGTTGAAAAGAAAAATGTGAAAATGAAAATCAGACTTCACCTTATAATGTGGGATCACGTGTAACTTCATCAATAATCAACCATTCCTAGCATGCAATATAAAATGTTAACCATAAAGGGCCAAGTGATGTTATTGCTATATCACTAGTAGCATCGTTCCCTCCGTCCACAAACTGGAACAACAGCGCCCTCACATAGCATATAGGATTCATTCTGCATAAGTTGTATGTGGCAACCAGTAATATACTACGGAGGTATTTCACTCGCTGGGCTGCGATCACAGCCAATACTACAAAACAAACTTTCTTGGGTGGTGAATGTTGAGTTTCCCTCCCACCCATCACTTTGGGCGGTAACACTTAAACAGGCACGACGGGCACCCACCGAAAAAAGACTGCAGGTTGGGCCCCTGGGTTAGCTACAGGAGTCTTTCCCTTGGCCCCTGCACGCTCCCCCACTGCGAGGCTGCCATGCTTATGACTTGGTCGCCGGGTTGCTCCAACAACACTCACGTTATAAGCAGCCTCTTTTCCAGACGGGCACATTTATAAGATTAGTATTCATGCTTTCCTTTCAGGATCCATTATTGGGTCCATCGTTTAAATGTAGCTAGGCAATAACTCAAATTAAAGAGGAGAAAATTCTCAACAACTTAATAATTTAATATGTTTATATAGGAGACATACTTTAAGAGTTATCGGCACATTTATTACCTGGTCAGTTACTTATTGTGTTGACTGTAGTCAGCTGCAAAGCTTAGATTTGTGATATGATTCTTGTCATAATTAACATGTGCCTTTCAAATAACCATCTAATACAAAGGTTGCCGGTTTGAACTCGGTCAGAAGCACATTTGTTTTCAATAGTTATGTGCACTGACTTAAGGGAAAGATAAATAATTGTATCATTATGTCTTTCTTTGCTCAAGAAATGCATACTATTTCTGGTACAGAGAACAAACATTCCTGGTCAATTTTTATAACTATATTTCAGGATGTAATCCTGGGAATTAAATATATTAAGATAAAAAGATAAATGGCAAGCAAATAAAGTTTCATTTCTACACAAATTCTGCTCATGTTTTGTAAATATTTTATCAGAATGTTTGTTCATATCACCAATCCCAGAAAAATAGCAGCATTTCATGAGATTCTATGATTAAGAATGCAGTGAAGTCATAACCCATCTATTTAGAAACATGTGACATGGCACCACGAAATGAGCTGAAAGTCGCATTTTCCAGTGTTCAGATATAGGCTGTTTTCTTCAGCTATAAATAAGGAAAATAAAAAGATTTTGACAGACATAATCCAATTTGTTGTTGTATTTGCAAATTGTAACCCTGTTATGTTTGGTATCATTTTAAAGCTTGTTTTTCAAGGAATAGGGTGACATTTGAACTAGCTTTTCTCGAGAGTGCTACTCTCCAGCCATTTCGTGGTGCCATGTCACATATATCCTGGCTCCATCAATGTGATACATAACATAGGTCATAGATGTGTTATCAAAAATAATCGGAAAAGAAAACATTCAAATAAGGAATGTGTACAGACTAGAACATTATAGTTAGCTAAGTCAAAACTAACTTTGATACATATAAGTGACAGAAATAATTGTGGGGATTTCTCTTCAATTTTTTCTTCATTATAGGCAAAGAAAAAGCTACTGCATCGATAAAAGATGTTGTAAACAAAATTGACTACAATACAAAAGCCACTTCATTATTATTCCGAAACCAAAATGGTAAATAATTGTGTGCTCCACAAAATATGAAAACAGGATTTGATGTTATGACCATTTGTTCAGTACTAAAAGCAGAACAATATGAGGCGTGTATTTATCTGTGCGTAATATATCACATCTGGCATTGGCTTATATTTACAGATCAGGCATATTACACACATGCCTACTCATCTTGTGCCAGGTTTTCTTGAGTTGGACTACCTATATGCTACAGGGCGAGTTAACAAGCACTTTTTTGTTAAAGGCTTTGTGAAAATTCTAAGTGTGTGTATATTCAACATTTATAACATCGAAAGATAATTTAATTAGCTTGGATTAAAAAAAAAAAATCTACATTGGTCTTTGCGTTATAATGTTGTATCAATTTTTAGTAAACCTATTATCTTTTTTTTCATCCAATCCACAGGATTGCATTAATTCACATTGTTTGTCTTGACTGATTGATTTAAGAAAGTGTGCAGCAATTAAATAGAATGACGAATGGCATAATCATTGTCATCCAGTAAGGCTCCACTAAAATTATTGTAAAATGCTAACGCAATGATCTACAGGGTGTCCCAAAAGTCTATGCACGTTTTTGAAGAGTCATATCTCATAAAATATAAATCATATGGTATAAATTTAACCATATTTTGATAGACGAGATTTGGGAAATTATTTTGATACCAAACACAACCCTATTGGTGAACCCACAACATTATAAAACTGGTTGAAAGTTTTTGGCCGTGTGCCAGACCCACCAATACCAAGTACCACACATTGTTGCTAAAATCAGGTGCGCATAAATTAACGGTATGAAAGCAACGTTGCGCATTAGTCACAGTTCACTGCTTACCTTGCAACTTTACTGTTATTACCAAACTCGGTCACTCACGACATAAATAGGCGTAGTGGACAACATTGCACAGCAAAAATCTTCATTCGAGATGGTTTATAGCATAGATAAGCGAATACAAATTGTATGGTTCTACGCTGAAACAAATTCAGTTCAACTTACTCAACAAAAGTTCAGAAAACATTTCAAAATGAAACGCGCACCAGGAAGAATATCCATTCTGAAGTTGGTGGATACATTTTTGAACACAGGAACTGTGCATGATATATCTCGATGTGGAAAAAAGACTTGTAGATCAACAAGTCACAAAATCTTAACATGTTTGACAGCTGTGTGATGTGTGTGTTCACTTTTCTGTTACGTTATTCAATTTTTTAGGTCTGTGTTTTTGCATTAGCACACGTCTCTGTATAAATGGAAAACATTTAAACTAGATTTCACTATAGAAACGAAAATTATGTGTGATATAGTTTGTTATTATGATGGGATCACTGTAATGTAAAATTTTAAATATTACAATTGACGGATCACTTTCCGTGAAACCAACTCTACCCGTCTTTTTGTTGATCTCAATAGGTATGGATTTATGAACTTTATTCCTCCGAAGTATAAAATTACATTTTTTCAGTAATACATATTTTACTTCTAGGGTGGCATTACAAACAGATGTTACTCCAATGTTTGGTATCAAAATTATTTCCCACATCTCCTCTTTCTAAATATGTATTCATATTTTCAATACGACTTATATTTTTTGAAATACAAAGCTTCAAAGTCGTGCATAGACTTTTGGGACACCCTGTATTTCAAGAAAAATCTTGTTTTTTTAATTTAAATTGAAGCTAAATAATATATATTAATTTTTAATACAGTCCTGATATTTTCTTGATGCCTTCCACAAAAGAAGTTCAGGTTCTTTCCGACTCACCTTGTAGTTTAAACAAAGATAGTGTTCACTAGATTATCTTTGGTTAAAACCAATGTCATGAGGCTACAATACAGGCAATAAATGTTGGCACACTTGATACGCAGTTGGTTTTTTTTTTTTAAATGTCCCCAAAATCATCGTTGATCAAAGTTGTTTTGTGTTAGTTATGCCTCTTTGTTTGCTATAGTTTCAAAAATTGTTAACAGTTACATGCTGCATGACAATGCCTATAAGACTAAAGCTTAGCAATCACACAAAATTAACCAAAACTGTAACATACTTCTCACTTCAATTCTTGACAATACCTACACACAGAATATTACTTCCACTAATAGACCTGCTCTCTTGAAAACAGGTTACGTCTGATGGAATTTTGGATATGAAAAATCATTAAGATTCAGACTTTTAAAATGAAGTATAATACTACGCTGCATCTTCTCTTTAGATGCACTTCAATAAACAATAATACTTGATATCACTATAAAAATGTTCATGCCATCTATTTATTTATTGACATGCATGATTTGTAATCATACCCAAAGGTACATCTTGGTTACTTTCAAATTATTCAGATTCTAAACACCATCTAACGGAAAATAAATACATTCTTATTTCATCCTTGCTTGGCTTGAAGGTTTATGTTCCGATCACTTTTTGGGGGGCTATACTTTTTTTTCACATCATGATATTTTGATATCAGCAAGAATCCCCATATTTTTCTCATTATGTCTGTAACATCTTAGGGGCCAGAAATATCCATTTAGAAATTATAGGCTAAAATGTGGTGAATTACTGTCAAAGGTGGTTAACCACCAGCCAGTTTGTGTACTACTCGATGGGCAAAATTCTTGTAACTTGTGCTTAAAATGCACAACTCAATTGTCATCTGTACTGTATTGAGATTACGCTTTTGTGAAGATAGATTATTAAGCACACACACCTATTGCTTGAAAGTCTTGGGAACCAAAGGTTTGGAATCAACAGCAGGTCATTGCTAGAAAATTTGGTTAGGTGCGGCCCATTCAATTTTTCACTCCTTATGTCTGGCCCATACATTCAAAAAGGTTGCCCACCCCTGACATAACCAAACAATATCTAAATGTACAATCCTGATGTTTTTGTCAGAGTTTTGAAAGAGCAGGTCGGTCACATGTACTGTAAAAGCTGTCATTTTTGCACAAGTAATTCATTTCTGAACTATTATGCTTGTCTTTAAATTTGCAATTTTAAAAGTTAATTACATCAAATTAATCACAAATATATTTTCGGGGTAGCTGCTTTCAGCTTAAAAATTTACAGAAAAGCTTTTGAAACTGACACACCTACACGTCTTTCAAAAATTGCATTACAACATAACATCACATTGATCATCTAATATACACCAAACATATACACTATCTAACTTATATATATAATTATATATAACTTACCTGTACACTTTATATTAAGCATTTTAATGAATACATTTATAACAGCAGTGGTAGCATTTTTTGCACAACTGTCCTCTCTTTCAATACAACTGTAACTCTATGTATAATTTGGCTTTTTTTTTGGTTATATATATTATATACATTCTATAAACAATCTATACAATACTTCTAACACATAAAACCTAAATGCAAATGTTGTATTCACTTTGATGTAGGAATGAAGACAATTTATTTTTTAATATGGCAGCCTTAAAATGGCTCCTTCTGTCAGGCCTGGTATTTATATTTATGTATGCTCTGTTCATCTAACTCTGTGCAGTGTATATTGTCTAATTATGTTGAGAACTTAAAATAAAGACCCTCACTGGCATGAAAGTAAAAAATCATGTGTGCAGTAACATGAAAGTGTATTCCATAGATTACAAGTAATATCAAGCATGATTTGAATGCCCTGCAATGTGCACTTGGGCGATCAACAACAAAATTCAAGCACTTGCATATAAATGCTGCATTTGTCAGTGGACCACTCTCTGATGTAACTGCACAGAGGTAGGTGGAAGAAGCATAGGCTGAGAATGATAGGTTAGAGAGAGGTTAATGTTGGCATTGAGACACTGATTTCTCATAATTATATGGTGTTACAATATATAAGGGCAAATGACGGGTTATCCTTGGTGTAAGACAGCATGGAATTAACCTAGCACAAAATCCTCTATTGACAAGATTAAAAGATTAAACAGCTTTATTCTGTAATGGGGTCTTGACACTAGTCTAACTTATGAATGTCTTGCACCAAGGATATACCCAAATTACACTGTAAATGTGGCGATTAACAAGAAAATAGCATCTGACAAAAAGATTTGCCTTGGTAGTCTTATAAAAGTACAGGAGTAACAGAAACTGATAAATAAATATCAAATCAGACCACGCTGCATTATACCTGGTTCTGTGCTACCTAATATAGCACAATTGTCTTGAGGATTATTATATTGGTTCAGTCAAACACCTATAATGAAAACCATTTCGTGCAATGTAATTGGCTTATCAATAAATATATGTTTGGAATGTTGTTGTTTTGTGGTATTTTGTTTTACAACATGTCACAAACATTACATAGTACTTCAAATATTAAGATGCAGAAGTATCTATCTTTACCTCAGTGGGATCAATGCACATGTTTTAAAAATGGGCACTTGGCTGGATTTGAACCTTAAAATTTTAATCTATAATGTAGCCCTTTGAATCAGAACTGTTTGATAGACTTAGTTCAATTCGGTAAGTGCTTTGTTTTTTAAACCTATTTGTGCGCCAAACATTCTAAGGAAAGAGAGATGCTTATACATCATTAAAAACATTCCTCTAGATTTGCATGATCACTACAGTATGGAGAGTCAGATGAGTCCTTCACTCTCTGACATGGCAAGATGAGCATTACACTTTTGTAAAATACATAATTAGTATTGATATTTTAGTACAATTTACACTTGGTCGAAAATGAGGCATATGACCAATGTACTTATTTAGGTGTGTCACCTAATTATTAGTCTCTTAAAGTAACAAAACACTAATCAGTGAACTTGCACCTCCCAACACCCAGCATCCAACTGTATATCAACCGAACAACTGCCTAATTAATCATAAACATGTCACTCTCCAATCATCTCTCATTTGACTAATTAGCAGATTACAAAATTGACCGATTAGCAGCTTGCCTAATTGACAATACATAGATTGGCTAATAAGCAGGCTGACTAATTGGTGTGAACTCAATAGACATGTTAGTACTATGCCATCACAACAATATATAACAAAAATATTTGATGGACTATAATTTAGTACTAATCTACAAAACCAATATTTTGCTTTAACTGCTAACTACAACCAGCGCCATTGCAAGTGAGAGAACCAAGAGGAGTGGTACTGGTAACCCCTGCTCAAATAAGTTGTTCCATTTTGTTAGATATTGTAACCAGATAAAATGGTGTTAGAAAACACTTTAAAATGGCATCAGACAGCACCAAGAAAAGAACTCAAAATAAGCATGCCACACAGCCAGGCACCCTTGCTCTCTCACGAACTTGTCACCTATCCCCCGGCCTGGGTAGGTGGCATCTACACTACATATACTCATGTACAGTAAGAGACATGATAGCTTCAACTACTTCAATGCAGTTGTTACCTTACCAGTACATAGTGTTATCAGGAGTTTTCGGATTGGGGCATGGATTAACCAATCTACAATAGAAAATGTTATTTGAACACTTTATACCACATGTAATTATAAGGCCATCTCCTTTTTACACTGAACAATGTTGAATTTAATGATCTGCCCACTATTTGTATGTACCCTCACAAAATGTTATTGGTGTGGGGGAGAGAGAAATGTGAAAAATGAATGACAAGCATACACATGTCTTATACCAAACTACAGTAATAACAACCTGTAAATAAGGGTCAGTGTTCAAACATATTTTCAAATATTGCATTAATTTGAAGATGCAAAATTGTTGATTTCCACATTTGGAGCATGAGGGGAGAGGGCAAGAATCTCAAGATGGCATATGCTCTTCCTACTTTAGTTTGATCAGTTCCAAATTGGTGAAGCCTCCTTACACCAGCGAATGAATACAGAAGGATGTGAGCACTCATGAAGGCATTACGCACTGTGCATCATATGCGTGATGCGTGATGCGTGTGGCCATCATCGCAAATGTACGCTTGGATTACTATAAATCCTCCTGTATATATGTATGTATGTAATGATCCAATCAAAGCATCACATGAATATATATATAAACAAGAACTAAACCAAATTCTATAACTTGGGGTTTTACAACACGCTTTGTTGCGTGTAGAACCATCAGGCAACATACTTTGTGATCCCTCATTTTGTCTTCAATTACTGAATGACTGAGTACATTCATCACTAAACACATAATCACTACTGTAAATAAATAGTTCATATCACTTCTCTGTTCAAAACTGTACATAGCATAGCTTATAATATACATTTACAAAGAATGATATATTTCATTATATGGAAATATACACTATAATATAATCTTATAATTTTACACAGATACATTATTAACTAATTTTACGACAGGCTGGCTTTCCGCCAACAATTCTCAAAATTAGTTTCAAAAACATTTCTAACATCTTTGTTTCCCATTAGGAACTGGACAAATTGGTGATTTGATAGATAACAATA
Source organism: Ophiura sarsii (assembly GCA_035610835.1). Taxonomy (NCBI): domain Eukaryota; kingdom Metazoa; phylum Echinodermata; class Ophiuroidea; order Amphilepidida; family Ophiuridae; genus Ophiura; species Ophiura sarsii. The sequence continues at coordinate 42,593,328 of CM069444.1, forward strand.
TTACCATCAATCACATTATTTCAAATAAATTAAATGAACCCATTCTATCTTGAAGTATACATCCAAATCATCAAATATTTCATGTGATCATTGGATGTTGAGAATATTGATTTTGAGTTATAAGTCAAAAGAAGTGACAAATTCTTATGTTTTACGTTGTTTTCTCAGTTGGTAAATTGTTTGTAACCTAAAATCTAGAAATTAAATTTTAGTTGGGTTTGGACCATACTATAACATCTTCCACCTGCTTTTAAATGATGGACAAATATCAAAATTGAAAACTGCCGACATGCGACTCATTTCACTTGATCACGTCACATATGATACTCTATCCCATCTACACTGTTAAAGTAAAACATTTTCACTCTAACAAATTATCTTCGCTTTCCATAACAGCTGCATAAATAAAGATAAGTAGAATTAAAGAATAGAAAACTGCAAATTGAACGACCACTTTGAATCTGTTTTAATATGGATGAGCGCAAACAATTATGTGCCCAAAAACAACACTTTTACAGTGCACCATTCTTAATAAGTCAGAAAAGTTGTATGCTCCTATATGTCCTATTACAGTGTGCACTTGCAATGGTACATGAACACAGAATAAGTATATTGTACTACCCTTCACAATGTACCCTTGACACACTTTACTGAATAAAGTGTATTATACTATAGGGTGTGGAGGGTATTCCAGAACTATGCCCATAAACAGTGTCTGCAGTTTTTACGAGTCATTTAAGACGGATCCTGTGCAAAACAAAAGTTTCTACTCATGATTATCGTATATACACACCTGTTTTCTAATGCCCAGCATCATGGTTACTCGGCTGTCAGTACCTGTACAAGTATTGTATGATCATTAGTAGCTGCATGGGAACTGTACAGTATCTGTGCGGTACAACTAAAGTAACTGCATAGTAGCAGAGTTACTCTAACTGTGCAGCTACTATATTTTGATCAGTTCCGAATTTGGTGAAGCCTCGACAGCAGCAATTGAATACAGAAGAACCCTGGCAAGCATAAAGGCAACAAGCAATTGCACTGTGTGCTCATATGCGTGACGTGTGCATGGAGCCAAACCCACAGGCGTGTGGCCATAATCGGGCTTGGATTACTTTTGCCCGTGGAGAGATAAAAACTGAATATTTCTCGCCAATTTGGAACTGATTAAACTTTATGGTATAACTTAGTGTGGTACTTCAGGCACTGGCAGCAGAGTAGCCATGATACCTGGCAAAAGAAAATGACTGTATGTATGGATGGTGAATAAATACTGAACCATTATACTCTCCTGTCTATTAAGAGTAGAAGTAATGGGGACAACATTTCCACCTCTCAAATTTCCCCCATAATGGAATGCATTTCAATATGCTATATTGTCAGCCTGCATCGATAATTGCCTCACTCATTTTTTCTAGTTTTGATAAAACAACAAAAATATAAAAAGTGAGTTAGGCAATTATTGAAGCAGGCTGAAGATATGTTGAATAGCACCATGAATAGTGCAGGTGAATTCCAACAGGAGCAGTAACTGTTGGATAGAATTAGGTTGGAGATATCCATTTAAGTGAAATGTGGCTTGTTATAGGCCTAATACGAGTTAATATGACCCATTTTAAACATTTGACATCATTATTACAAACTACCTAACTCACAAGGCTGACTTAGGCAGAATTGAAATCGTGCATTTATCAAAACTTTTGATTGGTCAATGACTTAGGCATTATTACAGCATGTGCATAATGTAATGAAGTCCTGATTTATAAAAGCTCAATTTCGCTGAAAAGTGAGTTAGGCAATTATCGAAGCAGGCTGACGATATACTAGACATGTCAAACATATCATGGAATACATATTATTGTGAGGAATATATACTTTTAGGAATGATTTACTAAAGCAATTGGTTCTTGGTAAATAGTACCAATCAACGTCCTGGTCAGTGCAGTGGAAAGTCAGACGCACCATGAAACTGCAGAATTTCAAATGTATTTTGTATACATACAAGAAAAACATGATCTGTTCTTTGCTCTGAACTGCATATTTTTGGGTAAAACAATACTTGGGTTTCAATTTTCTTACACTAAACGAGCGACATTTTGAAAAGCTGTATGGAAAAAAATCCTGATAAATGGGAATGCACAAAGTACAAACCAAAACCATGTCAATTTCTACTTTTTGACATCTTACAGATTATTATGATTCAGTGCAAGTAATCAATAGTCATATAAAAACACCAAGTGAACCAACCCTAGTCATCTAATCTCATCACACAAGATGATTGGGCAATTACAAGAGAGACAATTTGCCTCTATTTTGTCATCATAAATAATAATTTTATTGCACTAAGTTAAACAAAGACTGTAAACAAACTCTAAAATCCATTAAAATATACATACACTAACAGCATGTTTTGATTATGAAACCTGTTAATTAAGCGGTTTTGCAGTGAGCGATGAGTTATCATTGACAGCTGATAACCTCATTATCATAAATACCAGTCAAAGGTCAAATCACAAAATCGTGCCTACTTCTACTTTACCTGGCAAAATCAGTTGAAAATGTGTGTGTTTACACTGCCAAATGACAATTTTTTCTAACCGGAATCAACTGCCACTATCCTTAGTTTTGAAGGATAAAAGGCGGCTAAATTCCAAGGGAATCTCCACCTGCATTAGCGGGGAAATAACGGTTGAGGTGTATTTTATTAGGAGATTTTAATCCTTTAACTGGCATATACTGTCTTTTTTACTTCAGTTAAAACACGCTGTACAACATGTTTTCTACTATTACATCTATCTGAAACTTTGTAAAAAGTTCATACAATAAAATACCCATGTGATGTCCATGTGACATTCATGAGGTATGTCATGTGATACCCACGTTGCATCTTAATGACATCCATGCACAATTGATGTGATACACTCCTTATGAAATCCATGTCACATCCTGCATGATATCCTATGATACTGGTATCACATCCAGTGACATCTTTTGATGTGATATCCACAAAATTCCATGTGAAATCAAGGGACGTTAATGTCAATATCTATGTCAGCATTTCCTCAAAGCTAATTTTATGCAATACTGACTCAACCAGTTGATTTATTTGTTGCAGCAGAATTTGGTAAAAATTAATACATAATAAGAAAAAATGGTCTAAAATGAGCTCTCGAGTAGTTTCCCCCTCAAAATAGGTAGACTGACCTGAACTAGGTTAAAGGAAGCACTGGTTCATGAGATATCTGTGTAAAGAGTAGGGGATCATCCCAGGTCTGTATCTGTACACACACACATTGGGCATCCCTTTAATTTAGTGCTTAAGTCACTATTGGGTTTGTCCTGGCTCTTCAGCCTAAATGTTATAAATAAAATAAATATCAAAATGACATCCATGTGATAGCCACGTGACAATTATGCATATGATGTCCATCTGATAACAACCATGATACCTGTATGACATGCATCTGAAAATCTAAGAAATAACAACCCCAGTTCAATTCCTATTCTGATTTACTATTCGTTCCTTTCATACTGCATTCACTTTATTTGTTCTCAATAAGGGTCTGTACCTGCAACACAAGCTCCCTGGCTATCTTCAGCACAGCCTTGGCATCATGATGCTCTGCCATTTCTATAAATAATACAAATGAGAAGTACAACAAAGTATTTATAGGACATTAATATGTTATTTTCCAAATTGTACAGAGTGAAAAGGTACAAGAAGGTTGTGTTTATAGGAAACTAAGATGCCACTTCTATTTTTATATAAACCGAGGAAGTACTCCGCATTGATTGTACAAATAAGACAGTAGTACACATCTCTCAAAGATGATAGGTCTCTCAAAGATGATATTGATAGGTCCCTTTTGGCTAATCTGTCTTCAATAGATGGTGCTACTACGCTAATACATATAGTCGAGCGGCGGCTCCCATTGACACTATACTTAAGCGTGGCACCCCCTCTTGCTCACGTTGTAAACGTAACCAAAACAAGTTCAATGAATTTTATAATTATTATCAGGAATCGCTAGGGGTGTGAGATTTGTTGTAGCGTCATATTTTCCGAGAAATTATCATTCTCAGCAGGTTATTATTAAAAATATATTCGCTGAATATAGTACATTGCTATAATATGTCATCGATCCATTGACTACGGAAAAATCAATGTATTTTCACAGTGGCGTTGCCATCCACAATCAACGTCACTAACCTTAGCTGTACACAAAATTCCTTTTTAGTTTGCGTCTAATGTATTTTGTATAGGCCAATGTTAAAATGTTGCAATAAACAACATTAAAAGTCCGCAATCTAGCTGAAATAATTATCGTATATAATATACATATATACAATTTATTTGAGACCATACATATATTTTTAAGACCTTTTGATAGAAAGATATGTGGAGGGGTTCGTCATAGTATTTTCATATTTTAATCACACTCCTTCCTAATCTAAAAATTGAATCATCACTATAAATAAAAACGACACTACTGTTAAAGGTAGATGACCCGATCACATTTTCGTAACACAGAATTATTTCAAACATACGGAGATTTTCATATCATATGAAAGCTCGTATTTTTCTCATCATCATACTGAAATTTGACGGCCTAATTCGGTATAATGACAGAGAAATCGACGAAATAGCGTTGAATTACCGCGAATGGTGGTTACCACCGATATAGTTTGTGTACTACTCAATGGGTACAGTTCACAGCATCTTGTGCGTCTAAAATAAGAACCATATTAATAGCTATGCATCTCAAATTTTGGGACACGACGTTTTTAAGGATGACCTTTCCTGTAGAATAGAAAACTTCAAGTTGAAAATCGGAACATCTACCTTTAAATGTTCGTCTTGATATAAAAACATCGTTTATTTATTTAACTAATATCAATCCTAATGATTCAAATGAATACTCGATATAATAATAATACAAGGCAGTCAAATTAATTCATGACATAACAATGTTCAAAAGGGTAAATTATAAAAATTGTATAATATTATAAATTATATTGCACAGATAAATGAGAGTGTGTGAGTCACCTCAATCATTAGTTCATTATACTGTAAAGCTTCAAGTGAAACTGTTTTTGGTAATTTTGCATTAGTTACATACACATACTACACAATGATTGATTATAAATATCAATAATTCAAAAATCATATTTCAAACTGATTCCGTATTTTGAGTGACTTCTTCAAAATTCAGTAAATATTCTATAATTATTGTACAAACGATCAACCTCGATTTGAATGAAATAAAATACCCCTACTAATTCAGTCGTGATCATTATTTTACATTGAAGCTATTTTAGGGTGGTATTTCGCGATACAATTGTTTGCTTTTTCCTTTTTTTTCAAACATTTTATAAATGGTTTGACTTGATCTGCATTACGCAGTTTAATATTCACTTCATTCATTTTACACATGTTACATAGGCTATAAAGGTCCCCTGTGATACCTGGCTTAATATTACTATACGACACAGCTTCAATATTTATCTACCGTATTTTAGGTCGGTGATAAATATATTTAATTAATTGACATCATGAATCAAGAAAAAATATCAGGAATATTTGGTTTCATGAGCAATTATACAGTACTTTGACTCATACATAATTGTTGGCCTACTTTTATAAACATCAAATGAATGACTATTTGAAGAATTGCATAGTTAGAGATGTAGGTCTTTCAAGGCCTACATCTTCAAATTTATATGCATTTGAGATACTTTATTTTATTTTTAATTGGCCTTTTAACACTTTCCACGCGGCTATTGGTTTTACCATAAAAACAGATTTTTCAGAAACCTTTCCCAATTTTCAACGTCTATCTCAAAGATTACTGAACCAATATGAGGCATGTTTGTACTTATTTCCATGCATTTCACATGATGATTCCAAATATGGTTATGAAATTTAACAATGTTGACATTTTTTAAACAGATTGAGACATTTTGGAATGTCGTCTGCAGACGCCTGCCGCGTGGAAAGTGTTAAGGCCAATTAATAATAAAATAAAGTAGCTTCTCAAATGCATATAAATTTGAAGATGTAGGCCTTAAAAGACCTACATCTCTACCCATTTATATGCATTTTCCCTATACTAATTTTTAAACATTAATATTATTGCATACTTAATATAGTCCCTAAAATATAAAAATGTTCTTGTTATTTATGCCCTCGTTCTTCTCATAAACGTTTTACTTGTGTGATTTTTATAAAAAACAAAAATGACTTGCTAGTCCGTGTGATTTAACTTTACAATGCAATATTACTAATAATTGCTTGCATTATACTGGCCTCAATCCTAGATTGATATGATACTCGATTTACCTCTTTAGATCGTCTTGATCAACCGTTGAGTATATTAATAGGCCTACACCGGCGCCAGTAGTACCATAGAAGACGGTCTGCGTCGTGTCCTTTTAAGAGATGTGCACATTAGTCTCATGATCACCCTGTACCATTATGATCATTGTATCATTGTGATATTCATTGTGATATCTATTGTGATATCAATGTACCCATTTAATAACAACTGGTACAGGTAGAATTCTGATACAGTAGTAATCTTATTTTCTGTAGCTTTTCTCTTTAACGAATAACTAATCGGCAGACTAGGAGGGAGTGTGATTAAATGAAAATACGAGGAAGAACCTCTCCACATATCTTTTTATCTAAAGGTCTTAAAAATATATGAATAGTCTCAAATAAAGCGTATATATGTATATTATGTACGATAATTATTTCAGCTAGATTATGGACTTTTAATGTTGTTTATTGAAAAATTTTAACATTGGCCTATACAAAATACATTAGACGCAAACTAAAAAGGAATTTTGTGTACAGCTAAGGTTAGTGACGTTAATTGTGGATGGCAACGCCACTGTGAAAATACATTGATTTTTCCGTAGTCAATGGATCGATGACATATTATAGCAATGTACTATATTCAGCGAATTTATTTTTAAAAATAACCTGCTTAGAATGATCATTTCTTGGCAAATATGACACTACAACAAATCTCACACCCCTAGCGATTCCTGATAATAATTATACAATTCATTGAACTTGTTTTGGTTACGTTTACATCGTGAGCAAGAGGGGGTGCCACACTTAAGTACCGTGTCTATGGGAGCCGCCGCTCGACTAATATGTCAGTGAAATCTAATCTGTCTTCAATAGATGGTGCTACTACGCTAATACATATATGTCAGTGAAATCTAATCTGTCTTCAATAGATGGTGCTACTACGCTAATACATATGTCAGTGAAATCTAATCTGTCTTCAATAGATGGTGCTACTACGCTAATACATATGTCAGTGAAATCTAATCTGTCTTCAATAGATGGTGCTACTACGCTAATACATGTCAGTAAAATCTAATCTGTCTTCAATAGATGGTGCTACTACGCTAATACATATGTCAGTGAAATCTAATCTGTCATCAATAGATGGTGCTACTACGCTAATACATATGTCAGTGAAATCTAATCTGTCTTCAATAGATGGTGCTACTATGCTAATACATGTCAGTAAAATCTAATCTGTCTTCAATAGATGGTGCTACTACGCTAATACATATGTCAGTGAAATCTAATCTGTCATCAATAGATGGTGCTACTACGCTAATACATATGTCAGTGAAATCTAATCTGTCTTCAATAGATGGTGCTACTACGCTAATACATATGTCAGTGAAATCTAAACAAAACTTTACAATCACTATAGCCTTTGCAGGTGGTCTACAGGCAAAATGGATTTTTATTTCATAAAACGGTCACATTCTTTTCACAATTTTTTATGTGGGTCAATTTTCAATTCCCTTCCAAAATATATGCAAGTAGCATTCCCATTAAGCTCTCTAAAGAATAATAATTGAGTTCTTCCATGTAAGGCGACACAAAAAAACCTGTTGTACGGGCAAACAGACCTCTCAGATAGGGTTTGTGCTTGTCTTGTTTTTCAAACATTTTCACACAAAAAAAATCGCAAAATTAGAAGAAATGGGACGGTTGGGACCCACAGCAGCCTAAGCGTTTATCCCATAATACTCGAAAAAATATGTAAATAGATATGGGCTTTTCTTTAGATCCAGCGAGGTAAACTATAAATGCTGCAGGAACGTGTATGTTACAAAAAACAGCCCTAGAGCATGGTCACTCTACTACACTAGATTAACTCTTTTGGCAAAGTCATTGATAAAGATATATTAAGTATGGAGTTATTCCAGCATCACATCTCGTACGCGTTGCTGATCCCCATACTTCTTTCAAATTAAAATAATGGAGCAATAAGCATTTTAAACAACACCAGCTTCTTGTGGGTGTTGTTTAATCTCTAATAGCTCCAGTATTATGTGCGCTAGGGCTGTGAGAATTTAGCGCAAAATGTCGCAAGTTATACAGTGATTCCATGTTTAAAATGGTTTCAGGCCGAAATGCTATTTTTTTTGGAATTATAGACCAAAAAGTGCCAACAAATGTGATTTTTTACCTCCAAAATCATGAAAATCACATTGTTGGCACATTTTGGTCTATATTTAAAAAAATATATTAAAAAAATTACAAAAACGTTCCTAGGAAATTTTATTAGAATTATAATAAAACTAGTATGACAAAATTTGAATTTGACAAAGTATGTTTTTTCCAAACATAAAATGGGTCAAAGAACAGGTTTTTTATAATTTTCTCCAAAATGGTCAATTTCATGATCATGGTTGGATCTAATGCAGAAAACATACTTTCAGTGTCAGGTTGTGGTGATTTAAAGTCACTCGATTGGACTTTGAAACATAAATCGCTCTCAGCTACATACCAGATTCAATGATCATTCTTGCAAGAGTTGGATGGAAGTCAACTGAAGCTTATTCCTTTGGGAGTGATCTTGATCGTTCAGCGACCTTAATATGCAATCAGCATAAGGGATTATGAATATGACTATAATAACATCTATCACTTTAGTTGAGAGATATGGTATATCACAAATAGTATCCATAAAAGCTAAATTATAGTATAATCAGTTCCAAATTGGCAAGAAATATGCAGGTTTTTACTTTTCTGTGTACCAAAGTAATTTTTGCGCACTTGCGCTAAATTGGTCTACGCACATGTCACACATACGATTCAGTGTGCATTATTGAATCATTTCTCTGTATTAATTTGCTGCTGTAAGCAGGTTCACCAATTTGGAATTGACTGAACTATACTATACTGTTACAATATTTACAATATTTACCATTAAAGAATTTGATGATATCTGTGAAGTCCATGTTGTTATCTAGTATAATATCCCGGTAGTATTCCACTAAGGCAAGGGCTATGAATAATACAAAGTATCCCGATGCACAGTGCTTGGCTACCCAGATGGTTTCCCACACACAGAATGTGTCGTCATATACAAGCTCTGTGGACAAAAACAAACAAATACTAAATTGCTTTAGTGTTCAACTAGAATTCACGGTTCTTGGATTTCTTAAGATCCTGTTATCACATCATCATCATCATCATCATCATCATCGGTCGTCCTTGGACAGAACAATGGAAGCAGCTTATAATTAGTTGCTTCCATCATTCTTTCTTTGGCTATTTGTTAACTCCATTGGTGCACCACGCCTAGTGGAGGTATGTATAGGAATACATATTATGTGGGGGTGTGTGTATAGATACAGACCCGGGATGATCCCCTACTCTTTACGAAGGAGTCTGTCTGATTTAACATGCTCGGGGATAGCTCTACCGATGCACCGGACGACCATTTCTATGTGACTTCCGAACCACAAGGCAATTGAGACTAAGTACCTTGCCCAAGGATACAAACATGTTGGCTGTAGCGGGGCTAGAACTCACAACCTTTGTATTGTGAGCCCTGCATGCTATCCACAGGTGCCCTTAATATTCCAGATACCCCATAATCCAAGTACCCCATATGCCTTAAATTCAGATAGGCATATACCCCCATGTGAACATACTATATATATCCAGGTATTTCAGTAGGTCAAGGGTCAAAATTTTATAGTGGGGTCATAGTTTTATAAGTAGGTATTTTAGTTTTAATCATGGCGGGAGACGGGGCTATCATCATGAACACTTGCATCCAGTCGTGAGAAATGTGTGGGCCATCCATTTATTTTTCAGCCTATTGACATTAAATAATTCCTCCAGTAGGCAATGTAGGCCTAAACGTATGCATTTCTATCGTGCATGTTTGCTCACACCATCCCTTTGTTTAACAGGCCCCTGTTGCATTCACATTTACTTGAAAGAAATACCAGTTTTCTGGCTTGAGCCACTTTAGCACTTGAGGTGTCATGATAGGCCTAGAGCCTATCCGTATTTGTAGAGTAATACAGGCCCGCTGTGGCCCACGTTGTGGATGGGTCTGAGATGGGATTTATGGCACTGACATGCTTTTTCTTCAGTTACTTTTACACATGATATCCTGGATGTAGGCCTACAATTTGCGCCTTTACCATGTATACGGTGTGCATCTTGCCCCAGTTTCTTTACTACAAGGGTCCTATGATCGACTTTTTGTTCTTTTCTTATTGCAGCTGTTATCGTGTACCAGTGATGGGGTACTTGAGTCCGGAATCGGACTCGAAACCCCCTTTTTTTTAAGGACTCGGAGGTGGAAGACTCAGACTCATGCACTAAGGACTCAGGAATTGTGCCGGAGTCCAGTAAATAGTGGCCAGATTAGATAGTTCAATAATAATTTTACACTCGCGCCCCTCTTCAACTGAAAAAGCGTGGTAATTGCGCCTCTAATACACGAGCTAATTAGATAGTTCAATGCCGTACTTTTACCGATTTCAGACATGCACAGAAAAGATCACAGATGAGAATCCAAAATGTTGCATTTCTTTTACTCGGGTAGCTACCTGTTCGGACAAAAATTGTGGTTTTCGAAGTGAGTGATGACATATGGTCTTCACCCAAAATATTTTCATCAGGGATATAGCTACATTTCTGTATATGCGGCTGTTTGTTATTCTTAAAGATCGCATGAGTAACAAGTATTTATACGGGACTACACGTCCGACAAATATAAAAAATCACGACATTTTCTAAATCTAAACAACAAACTCTTACACAGATCTTAAAATGATACTTTCACATAGTAACATAATTGAATGCGGAGTTTGCTAACAATAAAGAAACTGGCGGTACCATACCAACCGTTCCTATATGTTGTTGCTACACGACCGCGTTTAACATGACGCACACGATTCGGCGCACACGTAGTGATGCAGACAAAGGTGTATGCGTTTGTGGCGCATACTGTACTTTGTTTACGGGGCAGGGTGAAAGCAGAGCAAGACACAAACAAAACATTAATCATAAAGCCAAGACCTTTATTTTAATAAAGAAACTGGAGTAAGGCGCAAACAGTATCCAGGATAACATGTATTAAAGTGACTTAAGTGGCTGAAGAAAAATACATTTGATGGAGTTACCCATACAGGTAACCCCATTTGATAGGAGTCACCCATGCAGTATTTTAACCCCATTAATTGCCATATTTATAACAGCGGGAGCATAGTCAACCATGCTCCCGCTGTTATAAATATGGTAATTAATGAATGTTTTGACTTATGGGAGCAAGGCGCAAACCATATCTGGGATAACATGTATTAAAGTGGCTGAAGGAAAATATGTTTGATGGATTTACCCATACAGGTAACCCCATTTGATAGGAGTCACCCATGCAGTTTTTAACCCCATTAATTGCCATATTTATAACAGCGGGAGCATAGACAACCATGCTCCCGCTGTTATAAATATGGTAATTAATGAATGTTTTGACTTATGGGAGCAAGGCGCAAACCGTATCCAGGATAACATGTATTAAAGTGACTGAAGTGGCTGAAGGAAAATACATTTGATGGAGTTACCCATTATACAGGTAACCCCATTTGATAGGAGTCACCCATGCAGTTTTTTAACCCCATTAATTACCATATTTATAACAGCAGGAGCATAGTCAACCATGCTCCCGCTGTTATAAATATGGTAATTAATGAATGTTTTGACTTAAACATGTAATATACAATGATCTAAACATGAATATCATGATTGGTGGAGAGACCACATCAGTCGGCCCAGGAATTGGCTTTCGTGTTTACCACTGTTCGTTTGACAGAGAGTTATACACATGCTGCGAGGGTGCACAAAGGGACTACATATGTTTAGGCCCTACATGCCTATTTGAGGAATAATGTATTTAATGCAAATAGGCCAAAAAAAACCCGGATGGCACACAAGTACAAGCATGGAATGGTACAAGTGATCTTGATGATAGACTCCACCGACCATAAAACTAAACGACCGACCACAGACTATAAACTATAGAACCCACTATAACTCTCAGAACGTAGGCCTACTGATTTACCTGAATACAGTATGTGCACATGGGCAGTGGCGGCACCAGCATCAACATTGAAAAGGAGGAAAACGGGGTAACGGAATAAAAGAATCAGGGGAGACATATTAAAGCTAATTTTAAGTAACTTTTAATTTTGACATTAAAATTCTTTTTTTTAAATTATTTGGGATACAAATGGGTAGGGACATGAGCTGACAGGGGGTAACTGGGGGGGTCACGACTTGGCATCCCCCCCCCCCCCCACCCCGTTAGTGCCTTCACTGCACCTGGGGGAGGTCTACCTGCTGGATTAAAGGTCACATGGGCACCCACCCATGTGTTCTATAATTATATTAAGGCAATCCAGATACTCTTAATATTTTAAGTACTCCTATACCTGAATAACCATTCAGGTGTTCTTTTTAATCCATGTAGGCCCTAATAGCCGCATACACGGTTTTCACGGGTGCCCTTAATATTCAATTCAAGATAAACCACATAGTCCAGGGAGGTCCTATATTGGATCACTAATACACAATCTTGATTATTGAAATACATGGGGGTGTTACCTGAATAATCAAGGGCACCATGTGTTATACATGCATGGCGTACATTTCTTAAGGGCACATGGTATATATGGATTATTAAGGGCACTGTGGTACCAATGTCAATATTAAGGGCACCTAGGATACAGGATACATGGGGTATCAACGACATTCTTTGGCTTTTTTTATACAATACCCTCATCTTACGTTTTGACGCGACTAACCGCCCGCTATAGCTTCGGCACCTATACCTGCACTTTCCATTATAAACTGGATATAATACGAGCACATTGGTAAGGATATAACACCGGCAAATGCGGTACCTGGGTTATTAAGGCCATCTGTGAGGGGTAGGGCCTAGGCTTATGGGGCAACCGGTGTATTTAGAACACATGGAGTACTTGGATTAGGAACATGGGTATCTGTATTATTTAATATCACATTGGGCCTAGGCTCATGATGTATAGGGCACCATGTCACTTACATTATATCAAGGGCACTTTAGGTACCTGAATTATTTAAAGACATACTCTTGATATTTATATAAACATTTATAACGCTTTCATATTACTTACCTCTAGCTCTGCCTATTGTGATATGACTTACTGCCCGCTATCTTCGGCACCCTCGTATAATTTACTTGCATATGATAAAGTAAGGGCACTGGGTATCTCGATATAACGGCACACTGCAGTACCTGGATTATGGGTTATCCGGTGCATTATTAAGGGCACCTGTGGTAACTGGATTAGGGGTAGGGTTTAGGCCTATGGGGTCCCTGGATATAATGGGACAACGGGTAGTCTACCTGCATTTCAGGTCACATAGGAGGCCTAACAACATAGGTATATGGAAACACAAAGGTAGGCCTACCTAAATAAGGCACATGTATACCTGGATTATCAAAAACCTGCGACATTCTGATTATTTAGGGCCCGTTTGGATTATGTATACATGTAGGACATTTTCTTGATATTGTATCCAATTTTCTTACGCTTTGTTTATTAATTCTTCTAGCGGGTCCCGCGCGAAGCGCGGATGCCCGCTAGTATATCTGAACAACAAGCCTAGGGAACCTATAAATAATGTAACATGATTAAATAATCACTATAAGTTATTTAATAATCTAAGGCTGTTTGTACAACGTAAATGGTCTGTCTTTTGGTCAGTGTTTTTGACAAAAATAATGACATTTCTAACAAAAAAAGGATCTTTCATTGGCAATTCTCAATTTCCATGAGACCTTTTTTGATCAGGTTATAAACTTCTGCAAACTTGTTAAAAAGCTCTGATTTTAATTCCATATTCTTTTTATAAAATTGTATCAACATTATCCACGAATAGAATGCAATTTAAAATGCATTATTATGTGGCTATCAATAATGTGTTGGCCTATATATAGCAAAATAAATGACATATTATCAAAAATACTTAAGAACATGTGACTCGGACTTGGAGATCAAGGACTCGCCTTCGGTCTCGGACAGTAAGAACTCGGTCTCGGACTTGGGAGGTAATTAAGGACTCGGACTCGGGTAGGGTGGACTCTGCTCCAACACTGTTGTGTACTATATGGTTTGTACTACGGAGCAAGCATCCTACCCAGTAGCCTAGGCCGAATTTACCTAATACATTTCGTATCACAGGCCTACTCCAAATGAAACTACGCTTAAACTTCTGATACTTTCAGGTCAACGAAACTGTTTTGTTTAATGAAATATCGTTTATAACTTATTATTCCATTAAAACCTAAAGAATTCCTCCAGCCCCTCAGGCTCTTACGCTATTCTAACTTTTCGTTGAGTCAGCACATATTTACTGTTCGACACTTTGCAAAACCCATAGCAACCATCCATGGCTGCGTTGTCTGGCAAGTGAATCCAGTGTGCCCGCATGCTTATTCAGCAAGGCGCGTATACAGCGTTATGTGTAATGCTTTCGTTAACAATGTTTTGTTTATGGCGCGTGCATAGCAACATTATCCTTAACAACAGCCTGCGTCACAGGGCCAAATCTCCGCCTTCAATGCTCTGCCACTTTGTTATTTAGGGTGCGCGTTAGTGCGGTTGCTGATAGATAACTGAAGGAGTTACCTACCCAAGCAAGCGCTTCAGGCAAAGATCCCTGTGCATAGCGATTGCATGGGCAGATGGGCAGGAATCTGCACCCAGAGGCATGGACACCCAGACACCCCGACAGACTCGCTAAAAAGAGTATTACAGATACTCCAGATCACCTTTTGCACAGATTTGCTAAAAGTCCCACTCTTTGCAAATGGAAATGCTCAACAATCAAAGATTAGATTGATATGAATATTAATGAGAAATCTCTTACACAGACATGTAGGTTACAGTCATATATTGTCCTACAAGTATCAAGAAGCAATAGTGTTATGCTTAATGTAGAGTTTTACAGTGTTTTACTGAATAAGCCTTACCTCTCTTGAAGTCCAATAGAAACCATCGATAACAGAAATAAAAGTGGGTGTAATCACCATTTTGATGCATTAGCTCAAACATCTCAGAGTCCAATATCTAGAAAGACAAAACAAATATTTGATATTATATCATTCATGCATATTTTCGGGTCATTTAATTGGTTGGTTAGTACCACGTGACTAAAAATAAAAGTACCATCCCACGTCCATTCATAAAAAAGATACTATCCATCGGCGTATAGTAATACTATACGTCGCCTCGTGTCACGCGACACTTTTACAGATACGCATTTCTATCCCGTTATTATTTTGAACTGCGACTTGTACAACGATGTAAAACATCTGGTTCCCTGCGGATTTTTTTATGAATAAGTCGGTGGGGGAATACTGGGTACCAGCAACAGTTCGATATCACAACAACATCAGACGATAATTATCAGACGTTATCACAACAACAACAATGGCAGCTTTCGAGGAGAAACCGGGCCGTTTCGCTAAAGTTGATTACACTGTTTTGTCTAATTTAGTGAGTTTGGCAACCTCCAAGAACACGCACAAACAAATAAAATACGCGGTGACCATACTATCCCAGTAAGCTATCTCAGTGGGTCATAGTCTGGATATCATTGAAGCTTTCAGTAAAGCTGAACTGGACGAGTTTCTTCAGAAATTCTACGCAGCTTGTCGTAAAACAGATGGATCGATGTATTTGAAGAAATCCATGCAAGGAATTAAATTCGGACTACAGCGACATTTCCAAGCACTCCATAGATGGGACATAGTTAGAGATCGCGATTTGGCGGAAAGCAACTTGGTATTTAAGTCGGTTCTGGTGCAGCTAAAGATGAAAGGCCTTGGCAGTGTCCAGCACAAGAATCCAATGGACTGCTACATCAAGAACGGGACTGTGATGCTTGTGATCCTCTAACACCGAGAGGGTTACAGAACATGGTTTTAATCAACATAATGCTTTTTCTTTGTAATCGCGGACAAGTGAACTTGAGGGATATGCAACCATCAGACTTTTTGTTGGAGACTGATGAGAGGGGATCCGGTTTATTTCCCGAAGAGATATGTTCACAAAGAATAACCGAGAAGATGCCGATGAGAAAATTGGAGGTAAGATGTATGAGCTGCCTGGAAACCCCAGATGTCAAGTTGACTCATTCTTACGGTATAAAGCTAAACTTCATCCTTTGTGCCCAGCTTTCTGGCAAAAACCACAAGAAGTTGCACCAGAAGATCCAGAGCAGCCATGGTACTGCAATTCTCCAGTGGGCAATGACACACTCAGTAAGAAGTTGAAAGTGATATCGACAAGTGCTGGGTGTGCCACAATGTACACAAACCATTGCCTACGTGCAACGTGTGTCACAGTGTTGGATCGTGAAGGCTTCGCAAGTCGTGATATCATGACAGTAAGTGGGCATCACTCCTAAACATCCATCAAGCATTACAGCAAAACAAGCGATGATAAGATGCGCCAAATGAGCAATGCTATTGCTCGCAAGTCAATGTCGACTGCTACTGCTGTGAAACCACCCACTCCAGCTCCACTGATGACTGGGCCTACTACAAGTTTCGTCAGCGCTAGACTTGGCCCGGAGCCTAGGCCTAGTGTTACACGCACACCCGTCGTGCCCGCAATCGACCTTGATTCTATGGATTTACAACCATTGAGTGACTCTCAAGAAAACGTACTATTACAAGACATAGCAGTCAGCATTAACAATGAAATGCGAACAAGCAGCAACCAGGCATTTAGTTTCACTGGTTGCACTGTTCACATCTACAATGCCAAGTAAACAATGATGGCATTTTTTCCCTGTACATGCGTTGGTTTTAACTTTTGAAATGTTTGCTGTTTCTGTTTGCTGTTTGATGAACTTGAATTTTTATGAACTATGAGCTAAGCACTCATGAAAGACGTTTTAACATTCATGCTTTTATGAACACTGTTGACTGATGCTACAACCAGTCACAACTTGAAATCCATTGAAAGCTGATGTTCGTGAAATTGAACAATCTAGCTTTCACCTCATGATCTTATTTGTACCATCCCACTCATAGCCACATTATATTTGTATACTATTATAGTAAATACAGTAAAGAAGAAACATGCAACTACAGTGATAAATCTTACCAAAGCAATTCAATCATGAATATAATGTAAGAATATGCATGACATTAAAATGCCACATAATCTCCATACAGAATACAGGTGGTACCCATTAGAAGCCCATGTTGTACCCACATAATCTCCATATAGAACACAGGTGGCACCCATTAGAAGCCCATGTTGTACCCACATAATCTCCATACAGAATACAGGTGGTACCCATTAGAAGCCCATGTTGTACCCACATAATCTCCATATAGAACACAGGTGGCACCCATTAGAAGCCCATGTTGTACCCACATAATCTCCATATAGAACACAGGTGGCACCCATTAGAAGCCCATGTTGTACCCACATAATCTCCATACAGAATACAGGTGGTACCCATTAGAAGCCCATGTTGTACCCACATAATCTCCATATAGAACACAGGTGGCACCCATTAGAAGCCCATGTTGTACCCACATAATCTCCATACAGAATACAGGTGGTACCCATTAGAAGCCCATGTTGTACCCTCATAATCTCCATATAGAACACAGGTGGTACCCATTAGAAGCCCTTGTTGCACCCACATAATCTCCATATAGAACACAGGTGGCACCCATTAGAAGCCCATGTTGTACCCACATAATCTCCATACAGAATACAGGTGGTACCCATTAGAAGCCCATGTTGTACCCACATAATCTCCATATAAAACATAGGTGGTACCCATTAGAAGCCCATGTTGTACCCACATAATCTCCATACAGAACACAGGTGGTACCCATTAGAAGCCCATGTTGTACCCACATAATCTCCATATAGAACACAGGTGGCACCCATTAGAAGCCCATGTTGTACCCACATAATCTCCATATAGAACACAGGTGGCACCCATTAGAAGCCCATGTTGTACCCACATAATCTCCATACAGAATACAGGTGGTACCCATTAGAAGCCCATGTTGTACCCACATAATCTCCATATAGAACACAGGTGGTACCCATTAGAAGCCCATGTTGTACCCACATAATCTCCATATAGAACACAGGTGGTACCCATTAGAAGCATATGTTGTACCCACATAATCTCCATACAGAACACAGGTGGTACCCATTAGAAGCCCATGTTGTACCCACATAATCTCCATATAGAACACAGGTGGTACCCATTAGAAGCCCATGTTGTACCCACATAATCTCCATATAAAACATAGGTGGTACCCATTAGAAGCCCATGTTGTACCCACATAATCTCCATATAGAACACAGGTGGTACCCATTAGAAGCCCATGTTGTACCCACATAATCTCCATATAGAACACAGGTGGTACCCATTAGAAGCCCATGTTGTACCCACATAATCTCCATATAGAACACAGGTGGTACCCATTAGAAGCCCATGTACCCACATAATCTCCATATAGAACACAGGTGGTACCCATTAGAAGCCCATGTTGTACCCACATAATCTCCATATAGAACACAGGTGGTACCCATTAGAAGCCTATGTTGTACCCACATAATCTCCATATAGAACACAGGTGGTACCCATTAGAAGCCCATGTTGCACCCACATAATCTCCATATAAAACACAGGTGGTACCCATTAGAAGCCCATGTTGTACCCACATAATCTCCATATAGAACACAGGTGGTACCCATTAGAAGCCCATGTTGTACCCACATAATCTCCATATAAAACACAGGTGGCACCCATTAGAAGCCCATGTTGTACCCACATAATCTCCATATAGAACACAGGTGGTACCCATTAGAAGCCCATGTTGTACCCACATAATCTCCATATATATAGAACACAGGTGGTACCCATTAGAAGCCCATGTTGTACCCACATAATCTCCATATAGAACACAGGTGGTACCCATTAGAAGCCCATGTTGTACCCACATAATCTCCATATAGAACACAGGTGGTACCAATTAGAAGCCCATGTTGTACCCACATAATCTCCATATAGAACACAGGTGGTACCCATTAGAAGCCCATGTTGTACCCACATAATCTCCATATAGAATACAGGTGGTACCCATTAGAAGCCCATGTTGTACCCACATAATCTCCATATAGAACACAGGTGGTACCCATTAGAAGCCCATGTTGTACCCACATAATCTCCATATAGAACACAGGTGGTACCCACTAGAAGCCCATGTTGTACTCACATAATCTCCATATAGAACACAGGTGGTACCCATTAGAAGCCCATGTTGTACCCACATAATCTCCATACAGAACACAGGTGGTACCCATTAGAAGCCCATGTGGTACCCACATAATCTCCATATAGAACACAGGTGGTACCCATTAGAAGCCCATGTTGTACCCACATAATCTCCATATAGAACACAGGTGGTACCCATTATAAGCCCATGTTGTACCCACATAATCTCCATATAGAACACAGGTGGTACCAATTAGAAGCCCATGTTGTACCCACATAATCTCCATATAGAACACAGGTGGTACCCATTAGAAGCCCATGTTGCACCCTCATAATCTCCATATAGAACACAGGTGGTACCCATTAGAAGCCCATGTTGTACCCACATAATCTCCATATAGAACACAGGTGGTACCAATTAGAAGCCCATGTTGTACCCACATAATCTCCATATAGAACACAGGTGGTTTGGGAATGTTATTTGGGAATGTTCAACCCCCACCCTTTATACCGAAAGGGGACATTTTGATCATTTTGTGCATTCAAATTTGAAAAGGCACTCATTGAAAGAAAGTGACAGAAACATCCCGGGACCCGTTTTAATTTTCGGGCAGGTCCCAAGATTCCCGAAATTATTCATCAAAAAAAAAAAATGAAAAAAAGGGGGAAAAAGCTTACTTAAAAAGCACCTTGTCGGCTAAATCAAGATTATTTAATGCAAATTCATAGAGGAGATTCATTTGAAATGGATTTATTTCATCAAATCAGTGCATTTTTGGTACTCTTGTGTTCCCTAAAATGTGATATTACGCCGTGCGAACGACACTTTCGTAGCTCGCGATGAGTTTCCATTTTGAATAAATGTCACGATTTCAACAATAGATGGCGCTATATAACAACAAACTCAATCCCTGCTCAATTTAAAGATGGCGACTTTTTAAATTCGAAGTATATCGGACCCGATATCGGATACATATTTATGATATAACTATAGCGCTAGCGAGTCGACAAGGTCGGTATTTTGATTATTTTGATGATCGCTGAGAAACCCCCACCCTTTTTATTTTATCTCCACGCTTTATACAACTACACCCTTTATATCAGAAATATTCTGACCCCCACCCTTTTGTTGATTTTTTGATTTCTGGAGTCCCACCCTTTATAAAGCGTGCCGTCCGGACTATGATAATCTCCATATAGAACACAGGTGGCACCCATTAGAAGCCCATGTTGTACCCACATAATCTCCATATAGAACACAGGTGGTACCAATTAGAAGCCCATGTTGTACCCACAGAATCTCCATATAGAACACAGGTGGTACCCATTAGAAGCCCATGTTGCACCCTCATAATCTCCATATAGAACACAGGTGGTACCCATTAGAAGCCCATGTTGTACCCACATAATCTCCATATAGAACACAGGTGGTACCAATTAGAAGCCCATGTTGTACCCACATAATCTCCATATAGAACACAGGTGGTACCCATTAGAAGCCCATGTTGTACCCACATAATCTCCATATAGAACACAGGTGGTACCAATTAGAAGCCCATGTTGTACCCACAGAATCTCCATATAGAACACAGGTGGTACCCATTAGAAGCCCATGTTGCACCCTCATAATCTCCATATAGAACACAGGTGGTACCCATTAGAAGCCCATGTTGTACCCACATAATCTCCATATAGAACACAGGTGGTACCAATTAGAAGCCCATGTTGTACCCACATAATCTCCATATTACCCACATAATCTCCATATAGAACACAGGTGGTACCCATTAGAAGCCTATGTTGTACCCACATAATCTCCATATAGAACACAGGTGGTACCCATTAGAAGCCTATGTTGTACCCACATAATCTCCATATAGAACACAGGTGGTACCTATTAGAAGCCCATGTTGTACCCACATAATCTCCATATAGAACACAGGTGGTACCCATTAGAAGCCCATGTTGTACTCACATAATCTCCATATAGAACACAGGTGGTACCCATTAGAAGCCCATGTTGTACCCACATAATCTCCATACAGAACACAGGTGGTACCCATTAGAAGCCCATGTTGTACCCACATAATCTCCATATAGAACACAGGTGGTACCCATTAGAAGCCCATGTTGTACCCACATAATCTCCATATAGAACACAGGTGGTACCCATTAGAAGCCTATGTTGTACCCACATAATCTCCATATAGAACACAGGTGGTACCCATTAGAAGCCCATGTTGCACCCACATAATCTCCATATAGAACACAGGTGGTACCCATTAGAAGCCCATGTTGTACTCACATAATCTCCATATAGAACACAGGTGGTACCCATTAGAAGCCCATGTTGTACCCACATAATCTTCATATAGAACACAGGTGGTACCCATTAGAAGCCCATGTTGTACCCACATAATCTCCATATATAACACAGGTGGTACCCATTAGAAGCCCTTGTTGCACCCACATGATCTCCATATAGAACACAGGTGGTACCCATGTGATGCATATATTCTACCCATGTGATTACTATGTTCTTACCTGTATAAGTGATCTCATGTTGGCAAAGTGTGTATCCATGGCACCACCATGGGGGAAATTCTTTGACATCCTCTTCATCAATTCACAGAAACAGCTGTATGTCTTGGCCTCTGTACAGATAAAATCAGGTGATAAAGGGTTAATACCAGCAACAAATATGTAATATTCATTCATTCATTCATTTTATTTATTGTATATATAGGCCTCTGGCCCTTCATACTACATGGTACAAAAATTATAAATACGCATACATAATAAACAATTTTTACTTTGCTGTGCTGTCATTAAAAGATGCAATAAATACAGAACATAATCAATTAAATTCAATATCTTCTCTTATCTTCATTGCAGTGAATACAAATTGAGCAAGGTTTTTAATATCAGTGCTTTTTGGAGAACTCATGAGTTGGTTGAATTTCTCATGCGTTGGATGTCTGGTGTACTTAGTTGAGATGTATCTATCACGTAAAGTCTTAAATTGGTTACAAATAATAACAAAATGGAATTCGTCTTCTACGCTACCATCATTACACACCAAACATGTCCGATCATTTGGATCTATTCCACGTCTTCTACCAGTTTCAATGCGAAGACAATGACTGGAACATCTTAATTTTGAAAGATAACGGCGATGTGACACATTTATAATAACTGATAAGTATTTTTCAGGTGATAATTGATTTTTGAAATTACGATATGTTCTTAATTTATCAAGGGAAGAAATATCGGCAAACCAGTTTTGTTGGGCAGTATCCTGAATACGTTGCTTAAACATACTTAAAAACATATTTACGTCACCAACACCTTGATTATACCATACATGTCCAAATCCATGATTAGAAAGTATAGATTTGATCTCAGTGGCCCACGTTCGCGAACCTCTCTCGTCAAAATAAACAAGCATGGCATAACTTTTCTTTGGTAAACGTTCATCTCCCATACTTAACTGTTTTAACCAAAATTTGATACAGTTGATAATACAATATACATAAATGGGATATCTGCCACACTCGCCAATTGCTGCATTATTTGTAGAATTTTGAGAGATTTGTAGAAACTGCTTGCAGGCCTTGTATTGAACTTTTTCCAGACATTCATAACGCTTAAAACCCCATATATCTGAGCCGTATGTTAAAATGGGTAAAATAGCAGCATCGAAGATTTTAAAATAGGAATCATACGACATATGACCAACAGCATACATTGTTTTTCTCAGAATATTAAGTGCTTTGGAAGCTTGATCTGCAAGATGTCTCGATGATTTCCCCCATGCATTGCCAGTTGATAATGTAAGGCCCAGATATTTATATTCTGACACAATATCGAGTCCACTTTTCATTGCGGCTAATCGGGCCTCCTTTACGGAAAACCATAATTTGAGTTTTGCTCATATTAACCTTCATCCCCCAATTTTTGCAGAAATCCTGGATTGATCTAATATGTTTATTGAGACCACCTATAGTATCAGCCATTACAACAATATCGTCAGCATAATAAAGAGCATTGATTTCTGTGGTATCTGGCATTAATTGACAACCCTTTGCACCATTAGTATCAAGATAATTCGATAGCTCACTGATAAAGATAGCAAACTGGAGGAGGCTGAGAAGACAGCCCTACTTGAGTTCAATGGGGCATTCAAACATGTCTGAAATCAGATTGCCATCTTTTATACATATGCTTTAACATTTTTATTTATACTACCAAGCATATCCAGCATTTTCCCTGTGATTCCCACAGACTGAAGTTTAATGAGTACAGGCTGTAACAAAAAAAGTTATACAGTTTTGAACAAAATATTAAAAATATCTCCCGTAGAATTTCTGTTTCGAATGTTAATGGCGTGCAAGAGGAATTTTCTTAGCTTTCGAATAAGCTTTGTTTCATGACAATCGATGCTCGGTAAGCAGAGATATGATCAATTGTTTAAAGTAGTCATGAAATCACCTGGGCCACTTTGGTTTAATCAATGGTAAAATCACTGGGATGAATATGAATGGAATCGAACTAGGAGTATAGCAGTAGAGCGCTCTTTTTAGACAACAATGGTTCGTTTCAAGTGGTTAAAAGTATTACAAAGAAGGTTAGGTCTTTACAAATATTATTTATTTATTTTATGAATTTATTTATTCAAATGAAATAAAACTATTTGAAAAATATTTATATTGTTCTCTTTAATGTTTCTTGCATGATACCCTAACCATTTAATTTATACAAGCAATATTGTATGATATTATTGTGAAAGTGGCCCAACCCGATTTCTAGACGACTTAGTAGATTAGTCATAAATTTTAAACGCAAGTAGTTAAAAAGACCAACTAAAATGATTCTGGTAGCCAAAACGGAGCTTAACACAGAGTGTAAGAGATTTTGACATTGCATGATCTTAACATTGAATTTAAAATAAAATTGCGATTGTATAACCTTTTTTTTGTTACAGTCTGTAGTTTGTCTCTTTGGATGCTATCAAATGCTTGCTTAAAATCAATGAAAAGACAGTATAATTTCCCTCTTGTTCTTAGTAGATTCCGCTGAATAGTATTATGAAGTGTAAAATTATAAGTTATGAGTGGTTGCATATCCTTTCCGGAAGCCTGCTTGGTTTTCTGGCATTTTTGAATTTTGCTCGCACCATTCAACAAGTCTTGAGTGTAAAATGCATGTAAAGATCTTGCCAAAAGCATCCAATAATGTGATGGGTCTATAATTACAAGGGTCCTCCATACATCCTTTTTTATGAATAGGGACAATTATTCCTTTTGACCAGGCTGTTGGGAAAATTGCGTTATCAAATACATGATTAAAGAGCTTATGAAATAGTTTCATCATGGTGTGTGATGAGAATTTAAAGATCTCAGCTGGTAAACCATCCAGGCCTGGCGACTTATTCTTTTTCATTGATTTGATAGCACTGCTGATATCATCGTGTGTGATTTCACCATTCATGTCATTATCATTGATCGATCTGTCTGTATTTGTATTTTCATTTGTAGCCTGTGTATTTACAGTAACGCTTTCCGGGTCATCACAAACAGAATGATCAACTCCAAAAACAGTTTTAAAATGGCTTAACCAGTTGCTCATGTTCAGCGTTGCCGGGATACGGTTTTTTATACGTGAAATGCGTTTGACAGTAGACCAAAATTGTTTTTGATCTTTAGCACTCTTTTGGAGATCATGCCGTAGTAACTGCTGTTTGTACTTGTTCTTTTTCTGCCTACATATTGATTTAAATAGGACTCTGGTTTCTTTGAATTGAACAAAATCATACATGCAGGGTGTCCCAAAAGTCTATGCACGTTTTTGAAGAGTCATATCTCATAAAATATAAATAATATGGTATAAATGTAACCATATTTTGATAGACGAGATCTGGGAAATTATTTTGATACCAAACACAACCCTATTGGTGAACTCACAACATTATAACACTGGTTGAAAGTTTTTGGCCGTGTGCCAGACCCACCTATACCAAGTACCACACATTGTTGCTAAAATAAGGTGCGCATAAATTAACAGTATGAAAGCAACGTTGCGCATTAGTCACAGTTGACTGCTCACCTTGCAACATTAATGTTATTACCAAACTCGGTCAGTCACAACATAAATAGGCGTAGTAGACAACATTGCACAGCAAAGGTCTTCATTCAAGATGGGTTACAGCATAGATAAGCGAATACAAATTGTATGGTTCTACGCTGAAACAAATTCAGTTCAACTTACTCAACAAAATTTCAGAAAACATTTTAAAGTGAAACGCACATCAGGAAGAATATCCATTCTAAAGTTGGTGGATACATTTTTGAACACAGGAACTGTGCATGATTTGTCTCGATGTGGTAGAAAGACTGGTAGATCAACAAGTCACATTGATGTCATAAGACATGCAGCTAAGTAGCCAAAAGTCCAAAGAGATCATTTCGCCGACTTTCCGCAGAAAACAAGATTAAAAGATCAATTGTTCACATAATTTTGCATAAGGACTTGAAGAAGTTTCCATACAAAATTCAGATCAAACAAAACATTAAAGCAGCGGACAGATACAGTTTGTTATTATGATGGGATCACTGAAATGTAACATTTTAAATATTACAATTGACGGATCCCTTTCCGTGTAATCAACTCTACCCGTCTTTTTGTTAATTTCAATAGGTATGGATTTATGAACTTTATTCAACAAAATTTAACTTACTCAACAAAATTTCAGAAAACATTTTAAAGTGAAACGCACATCAGGAAGAATATCCATTCTAAAGTTGGTGGATACATTTTTGAACACAGGAACTGTGCATGATTTGTCTCGATGTGGTAGAAAGACTGGTAGATCAACAAGTCACATTGATGTCATAAGACATGCAGCTAAGTAGCCAAAAGTCCAAAGAGATCATTTCGCCGACTTTCCGCAGAAAACAAGATTAAAAGATCAATTGTTCACATAATTTTGCATAAGGACTTGAAGAAGTTTCCATACAAAATTCAGATCAAACAAAACATTAAAGCAGCGGACAGATACAGTTTGTTATTATGATGGGATCACTGAAATGTAACATTTTAAATATTACAATTGACGGATCCCTTTCCGTGTAATCAACTCTACCCGTCTTTTTGTTAATTTCAATAGGTATGGATTTATGAACTTTATTCCTCCGAAGTATAAAATTACATTTTTGCAGTAATACATATTTTACTTCTAGAGTGGCATTACAAACAGATATTAGTTCAATGTATGGTATCAAAATTATTTCTCACATCTCCTCTTTCTAAATACGTATTCATATTTTCAATACGACTTAGATTTTGTGAAATACAAAGCTTCAAAGTCGTGCATAGACTTTTGGGACACCCTGTAGCATTAGTTTTCCGGAATGTTCGGAGCAAAGATAGTTTCTTTGTTTTCAAACGACG
Source organism: Ophiura sarsii (assembly GCA_035610835.1). Lineage (NCBI taxonomy): Eukaryota > Metazoa > Echinodermata > Ophiuroidea > Amphilepidida > Ophiuridae > Ophiura > Ophiura sarsii. The sequence goes on from CM069444.1 coordinate 42,620,422, forward strand.
ACAAGCATTATCAAACCATGGATTATCATTATCTGAGTTTGAGCACTGGTGAGAGTTTGGGGTTACAATCATATGTTGGGCTGCAGACTGCAGTGCCTGTGTGATCAGTTCGATGGCATAATCAACATTGGTTGTAATACAATTCATAGCCGTATCGAAAATGTCCTTACAGGTGTTGGAATTAAGCTTTTCTTTATACAGTACTAAGTCATTGTCATTCCATTTATACTTTGTATATGTCGATGTATTTACTTCGACATTTGGTACTTTATAAGAGTGGTAACATCTATTAGTTTCTAACGACCAGCAAACGGGTAGATGGACTGATTCAACTCTGGCCACTACTTCAAAGTCAATTACATAATTGAATAGTTTAGACGACATTGTGACATAGTCAACTACACTAGACCCCATTGGGCCAATGAAAGTAAATTCACCTTGTACATCATTAGTTAATCTACCATTTAAAACATGTATACAAAATGTTTTACACAATGAGAGGAATTTACGACCCCATGTATTAACAAAATTGTCTTTAGAATTCCGGCTGTTCTCGAATTCGTCTACATCGTACGTATTATCCACATCAGCAATATAATCAACTCTATCATTAGTAATATAATCAGCCTCTTGGCCGATTCGAGCATTAAAGTCACCACAAAGCATTATATTTGCATCTGGATTCGAACCAGTAATATCAATCAATGTGTCACCAAGTGTGTCAATAGTAGTGTGAGAATTTACGGTATGATGCTTCGAACTTGACGGTGGGATATAAATGGTGCCGAAAATAATGTCTTTATCGAAACCAAAAAAGAAACGGTTTAAGAGAAGAAAAACACTTTCTTCTTGTTTAGATTGAACTTTGGTGATACCTTTAAGAATGGTATTTTTAACAAAAACAATAACACCACCTGAGACACGCCCAAATTTGGATTTCTTTTTACCTGGGCAACTAAATAATGTGAAACCTGGTAACATATTTACAAAATCATCAGTGATAGTTGTCCAAGTTTCAACAAAGCTCACAATATCAAATTTAGCACAGAAGTTTGTAAATTCAGTGTTATTTAATTTGGATAAGAGTCCGTCGACATTAATAAATTAAATAAAAGAGCTATAGTTGCCGTAATAATGCTTTGAATACGCTTGCTTATTTGGAATTTTGCCCAAGTATAATGATGGCAACTATAAAATGGTGAAGAAAATAAAATTACAAATACAAATTACTTACAATCTAGGTTGTGACATTTACTGAGTAAGGAGCTGCAGTTTTGACCATGAACTACTTACTATCAGAGAATGTTTGAAGTCAATCCACCTTTCACTTCAAGAGATTTAGCTCCCACAAACAAGTACATAGTGCATTGCAAAAACAGTTAGCCCAAATCACTTATAGTTCAGTAAGTTCCACATTGGCGACCCTGCTTACAGCAGCTAATAATTAATACTGAAGAACCTGAGTGCGAAAAAGGCTTGAGTGGCGCAACATGGCACACCATGAAATGTTTGCATGACATACATAGCGCGCTTACGCTTGGATTACTTTTGCCCGCAAGATAAGAACCGCATATTTCTCGCCAATTTGGAACTAATTAAATATAGTAGAGAAGGTATAAAAAGTATACATATGCCATTCAAACTTCACATACACAGCGAGGAATCTGGAATATGTTTACAATCGGAGCTAGAAAATATGTTTATTTCCAATTTCATCAGACCTCATATGTCATCATGTTGATATCCAAATTGGAATGTCAATATATTTTATAAGCTTTAATATCAAGGCTGTCTGTCAGTTCTAAACGTCTGCAAAATTCGCTAAACCGCTAAATGCAACCTATTAAAAATTTCAAAAGCCACTAAATTTGCCGTTAAAACAAGATTGCTCATCATTTCATCCGAACATTTAATGATCTCGAATCATTCACGATTGTGATATTCTTCCCACAATTCTTTGCTGCTTCTGCTTAGTCTAAATCCTCAGCTGTTTCACAATATTGATATAAAATAATACGATATAGAGACCTAAGTTGAGAATTCGAAAGTTTGACATTTATTCAGGTTGATTTGTTTTAGATTTTTTGCTTCATTTCCCTCATTATTTTCTCCAAGCCTACAAATTTCGTGCGAGTTGGCAAAATCTCCCGAGAACCAGGTGGCCCAGTTCCCTTTTTGTTCCCGCCATGTTTACAATGATTTCTTACTTACCATCATTAAAAATGACCAACAGAGGCGCAACCAAATCACACATTCCCTGCACATAACCCACATCTAAATGCTCCCATACGTAGCTACACATCACATTGCGTAATTTCTCAAGATTACCCGAGTTGAAGTAGGCGTAGTTACGGTCGCAACGCTGCACATCCTTGTCGACTCGATGAAGGTTTAAACTGAACGTGTCCAGTAAGTCCGTCTGAAAAGAAGCCCAATAGATTGTAAAAATCATGCTGGAAATACAGGGCGAGTCAAAAAAAAACCTGCAATAGTGAAAAGAAGCCATCTTGTTTCAAAACCAAGTTTAAGTTTGAAATTTTTAAATGTTGCAACAATGATAGTATTGTTATTAACTTTGTGTGAAGTCAATTGCATTTTCTGTTTGTCTTTGGTGAACCTTTTTACTGCACAACCCAATTTACATGTTTGTCCACGAAACATAATAATTTTTAATTGACATTTTTACATTTGAATAGGATATTCATACACACATGCAAGTCAACAAACCTTGGAATGATTTTTTTTTTCTTCTTCAAAATTAGAACATCATAGACAATTCATAGCATGGGTAGGGTAAGTTAAATTGATTATGTTATTCCCATGTAAACAAGAAAGGATGCATTAAATTACCATTACGTCACAAATTTGCTCAAATTTAAATTTTGAATGAGAGACACATTTTGCAATCGTACACATGTTTTGGGTGTCTCGTGGACAAACCTGTGAAACAGGTGCATCGGTATAAGGCAAACGGAAAATGCTATTGACATCATATTTTCACACACAGTTAGTAACAACTATATCATTCTTTCAACGTTAAAACAATTTCAAACTTCAACTTGGTTTTGAAAACAAGATGGCTTCTTTTCACTATTGCAATTTGTTTGACTCGCCCCATACGTGACCCAACTTGGGTCAATGAGGCGCAATGTGGCAGTAGCTAATTTGATTTAAGAGCAGGGACAAGATCATAATAAGTCAACTTCATGAGAAAAAATTTTTTATACATCTTGTATCCAACTAAAGACTCACATTCATGACAATAAAGAGTTAAACTACATTTTGCTGGTTTTAATTTTCATTTACTTCATTGATTTGATAACAAAACCAAAACTTTTAATTTCCATAACTTGATTATTTGTTATTTGATGTTTTGAGACGAATTGATTTTCAATAAACTGTAACTTTGATTAGGAATGAGATATAACATTGACTTTGGTACCAAAATGTCCCTTACGTCATGCTATAAATAACTCAATATTTATATTTCCCTCATTGTGTGTGCCTCATTTACTCGTGTCGGGTCACAAATGGTCAGATAACACTTAAGTATTATAATGAATTCACAAACTTTCAGAAATATTATATAGGATGAAAATAAAACCATTTCCTGCTTACACATACAGATTGATGCTTCTAAACGCCTTTGCTGAACCATATTTGAGGTGGTTAACTCGGCTATATGGTGACCGGCATTGATTGGCTTAAAAATAGCAGGGGATGAATATATTGATAAGTAAAGAAGATATGTCAAGTTTGAATTTTTTTCAAAAAGGTGGAATTACAGAATTCTATATGGAGAAAAAACTACACGTTCAATTTGTACAAACAAGGTGTCATATATAAAATGTAATTAAGTTTAGAAAATCATCTCATGAGTTTTCCCACTTAAGTGTTTCTAGACTTATTTATATCCTTTTGAAAATTTCTCTAAATTAAAATTGAAACAAATAATTTTTTCAAAAAGTAAACACTGTATCTGTTAAACCCATGAGAGAATTTAGGTAATATGCTAATAAATCAATCAGTGTTGTCACTAGTCAAAATTTAGTGCCGGTTAATTTTACTGACAGGGAACGGAGTAAGTGTAGTGAACTGAACGTAGTGCAGTGGATCATGGCATGGGGTCCAAAGACCTTCTTAATGTTTTTAGGCTTTTTTAATGCAACCAGTGGTCTTAGTATAGTAAGTATAGATATAACTGATTTGGTATAATAGATGTTCTTCTGCAGTGGTGTAGCATCCAAGTTAGTTACCTTAAAATAAGTACATGTAGTTACAGAATATTTGCTTACAATATCGCTTACAAATAATTCTTTGTTTTTCAAACTATGTTCAGGGTTTTTCAAACTCCTTTATTTCAAATCCTAGTGTTACCCCTGACCATTCAGTATTGAAATACAGTCTGATATTGATAGCATAAATGAAAATAAAGTAGTATAAAGAAAAATGTTAACATGTTTTAAATCTTATTCTATCTTTGGTAAGACAGTTGAATCCCCTTAATTTGTTTTGTTGTTGTTTTGTTTTTGACACACAAAATTTTCCAATTTTTTTGTCAAAAGAATTTTAGTGACATATTTCATATACAAAACAACTTTATCCAGGGCAAGGATAGTGGTCCAATTTAAGCCGAGTTTGGCTGAATTTCAAAGCATCATGAGGCCGCATTCAAATAGGACTGTGATTTCATTTAAGTAACTCTAAGTACAACTGCAGGTTTTTTGAGGATGCAGGGAAAAAACAACATCAAAATCACATAGTTTGAAGAATAAGATTTAAAAAGTGTGATTTTTTTTCAAAAAAATTGAAAAACAAAAACAAACCGAAATCTGCAAATTATGGGGAGGTGACAGTCATAGAATAGAGCATTTTGTAGCCTTAAAGGGTAAGACAGATTCCATACCGTATAGACACCTCCATTTGATGATCCTGGTGAGGCTGTAGCACTGGCACTCTCAGCAGATAAGTAGCTTGCATTTTCAGGGATATTCAACCCCTTCCGTCCCATTGGTTCATCATCATCGTCATCATCCACTACTTCATCCTCCTCCGGAACACTTCCTTTACCATTAATCAATTCCACTGTGATGGAATTCCTTGCACCAGTCCTTTCACCACCATCAACCGTGGTTTCGTGAGATATTCCATCTTTGGCACTGCTCACGCTTGGATTGGCAGACCTGCACAGACTAGTGGAGTCGCCGAATCCCTCATCGCTAGGAGGACTCCCCTGTGGCACGCTGCTATCCAAACCTGAGACATCCCTATCAACTGAAACTTCACTCATGCTTCGTCCCATCTCACTCTCCAGTGTGTCCTGCCGTGACTTTCGGCACTCAAAAACCAGATAGTCCTCTCTCTGCACAAACTCACGCTGCTCCAATGTCATCTCCCCCGAAGTGAGCTCCTTTGCATTGCTGTGTACTTCACCACTCTCGATATACTCATCGTTATCCTCCTCGATCTCAAACACCTCGCTGTCCAGACTGGGATCTCGACCCGTCAGGGGTATCAAACCCTCTGAGCTGTTCTCTGATGAGAATTTAGCTATTTGATTGTCTTTTTCTCTTTGTCCAATGATGGCTTCTACTGCCATCCACTCAGCTACTACTTGTTCATATGAGAGACGCATACCCTCATCTATTGATACTCTGTCATCTGCTGTAGAACCAAATGTGTAATGACCTAGAAGGTATGGCCACACCTGTAATACAACAGTTTTAAGATATTAAGCGTCATACACACATGCATGTCAATTGTCTTCTTCCCCTTATTCAAATCAAGATAACTTAAATAACTGCAGTGGATTTATCACTTAATTAATCAAAGAAAAGAATAAATATATAAACAAAGAAAAGAATAAATATATAAACAAATAAAAAACAACTACCTATAAATAGAAATGATTGAATCAGATTAATGCTACTTTTGTAATTGATTATCAAACTGACTACAGACATAATTTGTGTCATATACCTAGAACAATTCATTTATGAAGAAATTACAACATAGCTATATATTTTGTGGGTTTTTAAAGTATTTTCCTTCAAGGCTATCTCTAGAGGTTATCATCATTTGCAGCTGGAAACGTAATACCGTACCTCCTTTCTGATTCCATGTTCTACTCCACCAAAGTATACCAGCCGCATAACCTCATCCGCATCACTGATCTAGATTAAAAAAGGATGATAGAAACTCACAATGTGCAAAGCAGAGCTCACTTTTCAATTTCAAGTTTTACTTGTTTTGGTATTGTTGGTTATTTGGCTTGTTTTGGCGTGTTTTCTTTTGTATAATATCTATGGGTACTAAAACTATTATCTACTTTACATATTTTACATCATATGAGAATATCTATTCTTTGTTATTGATTAATGTTGTCTTTTTTCATAATATTTTGGTATGCTTTTGATATTCGATCATGTAAATCATATATTATGAATAAATCCTAAATGATAATAACCCGGGTTCTGTGTAAAATGCAACATTTTCAAAGCTTTTCTGGTGCAGTAGAGTGAAAATAATGTGAATTTTTTAACTATTATCTTATAGGGGTGTTTTTACATTTCAAAATGGCTGATTTGAAAGTGTTTTTTTGATGTTGCTATTTTGGTTTTTGATTGATTGATTGATTGATTTGGGAGCCATGTTTAGGGTTTTCCTGCACAAATGATACCCCATGATTGGGGAATGAGCCATTAGAGTGGCATATACCTGTATACCTTATATACATAAGTATTTCCCCCTCGGGAACCTTGCAAGTTATCACTGTGTTGTCAACAAAGTAACTATTACGCCATCACACCCCCATTACCATTTCATTGTGTTCATTGTATACCAATACATTCATGTTTCCTATTAAGATTCATGATTTAAAAGCATTACAATTCATGATTTTATCGAGCAATGAATATCAATCAATTAGCTCATTATCGGCAGTGTAACGCTATAGGAATTTTCAACTGAGATCAACTGGTGTTGGGAAACCCCATGTGCAGAAATTTATAAATGATAACTAGCATGCACAGTTTATTGGAATACCTTCAGAAGGGACCATTCCAGCTTTAAAAAAATATTTTTATGATGTCGGATTATGTTTGTGATGTCGGATTATGTTTTTGGCAGTTATTTATCTTTTATAAACCATATCATATCGGGCCGTAATAAAGCAAATTCAGCAATTTTAAAAATACCGGGAACCCATTGACTGACTGTACTGTTACAGTAGAGGATGGACACGATAAGTATCCTATTCATCTGATTTTAATAGGATAGTCTAACTCCCTATTGGTTGGAATTGAGAAGAGACGATGGCATAGTAGAAAAAAGGATTTGTCATGTCTTGGTATGTTTGAGCGGTCCTTTGTGAAGATGAAATAGTTGAAAACTCTACTGCTTTGAATCATCCTATTGATAACGTGGTTTGTAAAGGTCACCGGAGCAAATATGGCAATGAACATAGGCATGCACACTTTGTAAATTTTGCTGATTTTCCATGGTATTTTAGCTCGATCGTATTGAAAATAATATTAGATGAATATCTGCCAAAAACATAATCCGACGACACAAAAATAACCCTGTAAGCTGGAATTAGATCCTTCTGAAGGTATTCCAATAAACTGCGCATGCCAGTTATCATTTATTAATGTCTGCACATGGGGTTTCCCAACACCAGTTGATCTCAGTTGAAAATTCCCGTAGCGTTACACACGGTCGATAATGAGCTGATTGATATTCATGAGGTGATTTACTACAGCGATTTTACATAGGAATTCTGACTTGCTTGATAAAATCATGAATTGAAATGCTTTTAAATCATAAATCTTGATAGGAAACATGAATTTATTAGTATAAAATGTACAATGAACACAATGAAATGGTAATGGAGTCTGGTGGCTTAATACTTTGTTGACAACACAGTGATAACTTGCAAGCTTCTTGAGGGGCAAATACTTTGGCACGGCAGTGTACATGACTGAGCACAATAGTGTGTGCATTCCAAAACACAAGAGCATTTTGATAGAGAGCTTCCAATAGTATATATGTGCTAAAGGCTCATTTAAAGGCAAAGAAATCAATGTGATAAAAAAGTTGTTTAAATGACATATATTCTGGCTACACATTTAACATTTGTTTGTTCTTTAAATGTATCTACAAAATAGGGACAGTTGTGAATATTTACACATTTTTAAAAAAACGTTATGGATACAATATTCTAAAAATGCAAGATTTCATCATATTAAGAATACATGCACAAAAACCTGAGACAAATATTTTTAGCCTAATATAATAAGAAACAAGCTTGTACACATACCACATCCCCATCAAACATTTGCCGCCATTTCTCTTCTGTGAGTCCACCATCTTTGGCATTGAGTTGTGCTTCCTCTGATATTATGACAGGGTGTATTAATCCTGATAGATGTGTTCTTACGGTTTGTAGATGTCTACAATGGGCTAACCCTGAAGGGAACAACATGAATGGAAAATAGAAAATATTTAACAATCATCTGTTTAATAGAATCATTTGATTTAGATTTCTGTATAGTATGAGGTTTTTTTAGAAGACATCTTGTGTTTCTCACTCAAGATTATTTTCATGTTGTTGCCATTGATCACATTTGTATTTAATTATTTCACATGGGTATCACCTATTATTAGTCCGCTGTGTTACGACTGCATCATAATTGTAAACACCGAAGTGCAGTTGCCATTGGTGGCATAGAAGAACAGCACAACTTTTGAGCCCACCAATGCACGAATCTGATTGGCCTGACCGCCTGATTCCATCTATGGCACCAAGAATGTTACCACCCACAATGTTACCACCCACATGCTCACATAGGACAAGTGCTGAACTTCTCTGCCGGCGACTATACATCAATTATTTCCACATATCAATGTGCCATAGGTATCGGATAGGTATCACACAGGTATCTCAGTCATAGATATCAGATGGGTTTCACATGGGTATCTCATGGATATCAGATAGGTTTCACATGGGTATCTCATGGATATCAGATAGGTTTCACATGGGTATCTCATGGATATATCAGATAGGTTTCACATGGGTATCTCATGGATATCAGATAGGTTTCACGTGGGTATCTCATGGATATCAGATAGGTTTCACATGGGTATCTCATGGATATTAGATAGGTTTCACATGGGTATCTCATGGATATCAGATAGGTTTCACATGGGTATCTCATGGATATCAGATGGCTTTCACCTGGGTATATATGTCATGGATATCAGATGGGTTTCACATGGGTATCTCATATAGATATCAGCTGGGTTTCACACAGGTATCTGGATATCAGATGGGTTTCACATGGGTATATATGTCATGGATATCAAATGGTTTCACATGGGTATCTCATAGATATCAGATGGGTTTCATACAGGTATCTGGATATCAGATGGGTTTCACATGGGTATCTTATGGATATCAGATGGTTTCATATGGGTATCTCAGTCAGTCATAGATATCAGATGGGTTTCACATGGTTATCTCATGGATATCAGATGGGTTTCACATGGGTATCTCATGGATATCAGATGGGTTTCACATGGGTATCTCATATAGATATCAGCTGGGTTTCACACAGGTATCTGGATATCAGATGGATTTCACATGGGTATATATGTCATGGATATCAAATGGTTCCACTTGGGTATCTCATAGATATCAGATGGGTTTCATACAGGTATCTGGATATCAGATGGGTTTCACATGGGTATCTCATGGATATCAGATGGTTTCATATGGGTATCTCAGTCAGTCATAGATATCAGATGGGTTTCACATGGTTATCTCATAGATATCAGATGGTTTCACATGGGTATCTCATGGATATCAGATGGTTTCATATGGGTATCTCAGTCAGTCATAGATATCAGATGGGTTTCACATGGATATCTCATGGATATCAGATGGCTTTCACATGGGTATGTCATGGATATCAGATGGTTTCACATGGGTATCTCATGGATATCAGATGGTTTCATATGGGTATCTCAGTCAGTCATAGATATCAGATGGGTTTCACATGGATATCTCATGGATATCAGATGGCTTTCACATGGGTATGTCATGGATATCAGATGGCTTTCACATGGGTATCGCATGGATATCAGATGGCTTTCACATAGGTATCTCATGGATATCAGATGGTTTCACATGGGTCTCTCATGAATATCAGATGGGTTTCACATGGGTCTCACATGGATATCAGATGTTTTCACATGGGTATCTCATGGATGTCAGATGGTTTCACATGGGTCTCTCATGAATATCAGATGGGTTTCACATGGGTCTCACATGGATATCAGATGTTTTCACATGGGTATCTCATGGATATCAGATTGGTTTCACATGGGTCTCACATCGATATCAGATGGGTTTCACATGGGTCTCACATGGATATCAGATGTTTTCACATGGGTATCTCATGGATATCAGATTGGTTTCGCATGGGTCTCACATGGATATCAGATGGGTTTCACATGGGTCTCTCATGGATATCAGATGGGTTTCACATGGGTCTCTCATGGATATCAGATGGGTTTCACATGGGTATCTCATGGATATCAGATTGGTTTCACATGGGTCTCACATCGATATCAGATGGGTTTCACATGGTTCTCTCATGGATATCAGATGGGTTTCACATGGGTATCACATGGATATCAGATGGTTTCACATGGGTCTCTCATGGATATCAGATGGGTTTCACATTAGTCTTACATGGATATCAGAAGGTTTCACATGGGTCTCTCATGGATATAAAATGGTTTCACATGGGTCTCACATGGATATAAGATGGTTTCACATGGTCTCTCATGGATATCAGATAGGTTTCACATGGGTCTCACATGGCAATGCATTGTGTATGCTTTCACTGTGTTCTATTGTACTTGCATCTAAAGAAAGCCTTGGATATGATCTGAACCAATTTGATCTCACATGGATATCACATGGGTACCACATTGATATATATGGATATCACATGGGTGTTACATGGATGTGTTTGTGTGTCAATATCTGTTGTACTTACATCCATAGAAAGCCCTTGAGATGATCTGTTTTCTCATTGTATCACAGAGAAGTTTGATGGAGGACCTGCTGCTGTACATAAACAAACAAAAATAACATTGGTTATATTAAGCCTGGCCTTTCACCCAACATCCAAGACAAGCACCCCGCCCCTATGAACACATTTACGCCTGTTTGTCTCATAAAATCAATTGCCACATGTACGCCGTACAACGTTCGAAGCACACAGAAAACCTTCATTGACAATGCATTGTCAATTTGTCACGATTGGATTAGCTTATCAGAATTACCTCTCTTATTAGCTACATGTAATCGGAAGGTGTGAGGGGGAAAAAAATCGAAAACTATTTGACCAATCAGAGAAAGTTTTAAATCATTATTTAGCTTAGGAACATGTGCAGAACAATCCACAGACTAGTGTGAACCTGTGAGGGAACATTTCAAGTGCTGTGGCAACATTTTAACATTTATATAGAAGAATAGTTATTTAACCCCAACACTCTTGAGTACTACGATGCGGTGTGCTTGTGTCACCCAGCTCGGCAGCTTTTCGATGAAATAATGGCCCCAGGGTATATACTTGGCGAAGTATACTGAGCCATGTATGGTTTCCACCCGTGGCCTAGCGGTGGATCGTCTGCCCCTGAACCCAGAGGTCCGGGGTTCGAGCCCCGGGGGCGTGGGTGCCCTTATTCCCCTCGCTATTTGGCCGCAAAAAAAAATCTTTGGAAAAGGTGCCTTGGGGGTTAGGGTTAATGGAAATCTAAGCTCTCCAGTGGTTGTATTTGAATATTTAGCTCATGAAAAGTCTACTTTTCGTAACAGTCTACTTTTCGTAACAGTCTACTTTTCGTAACTGCGGTCTCACTATGCCGTGTTAAAATGTGACTATTTCGCCCGTGTGAGCAGATGAGACAACATTTCAATATGCTCCCCAAGCACATATCCTCTTTGCACTAATAAGTCTATACAAAATGTACACGTTTGAACATATAGCTTTTGAAGTACAAGCCTTCATCTTCCCTAAGAGCACCAACTAGCTCAACTCATATAAAGCTAAACAGAAATATGTGCACTTGAATTGCATCAGAGGCCTCAGGCCAATCTGGGGAAATACTAATGCTATTTTACATCTTAATAGCTATAGTATTAGTAGGAGCCCCAGAGCTCTAAATTCGGCTTTAAAATGGTTTGACCCCTGACCTCCGAACATACTCCAAAAGGATAACTTTTATGATAGATTCATATCTTGTTTACAAGAATAAATTGTCCTGCTCTTATGATTCTCTTGCGAAATCATGTTATTGGCAATACCTGTATTCCCTATATATTCACATAGACAAAATGACATAAAACAGCTCGTGTTAGGGGTAGGGGTAGTATTATCGCCATAACAAGTTGAAATAAATGTTAAAGTATGTATAACTATACATCATATCTATGGGGAAGAACTGCTTCACAAGTTGAGATAGTTATTTATATTTAAAATGTCAATGTTACAGGGAACATAGCTAAATAAAACATTGGAAAAAGTCAGAAAAGGGTCAAAAATGCTTATTTTTCTAACTTTTTCAATTGTTCCATAACATTTTAGACCGATATCAATGACATCAAAATGGAAAAATCTAATTTAATGTGTCAAGTAGTTCTTTCTTTAAATTCATAAACATGATTTGATGTAGTTTTTAGATTTCCTTTCAGTGTTATGGTCATTATACTACTAAAACCCTTACGAGAGATTCTATTACTTCATTTCTGCTATGTGAATACATGGGGAATATGATTATCGCCATAGCATAATTTCGCAAGAGAATCTTTAGAGCAGGACTCTTTATTCTGGTAGGTAAGATATGTATCTGTCATAAAAATGTAAATTTAAGAGTATGTTCGGAGGTCAGGGGTCACCTCCTAAATTTGAGGCCTGGGGCTCCTACTATATGGTCTCAAGTATGGTGTGCAAGCTTAGGCTTCTGTGTGGAAGGTCCAGGGTTCAATCCTAGCTGATGTTCCAAAAGGTTTCAGGAATGCCATGGTGAGTGGTTGGTTGTATGGTTGAATGATAGAGTTATATGACAAATTTGGTGGCAGCACAGGTCTTCGGTGTATCGTAACACCGCTCCCATACGGTGGTACCTTTACTGTGAAGTGATTTAAAATTTAGTATATGGCAGAGGGCATGCATTACTGAATGGGAGAGTAATGGTGGTGTTTTTTTGTCTATACACTATCATGCTAGACTTTTATGCAACAGGTACTAGGTTTGAGAATTAGGTGTTCTGAAATAGTGTAGGTATCCCTTGCTGATTGGTTGGTTGCATGTATGGTATGTGACAGCAACTACAGTGTGGTTCAATAAAACGTTGACAGTTTTTCAAAGCCATATTTTTCAAATTTGTGGGATTTGGTTTAATTTTTTTATTTACATATTCCTCAAAATATCATCTTGGCCATCTATGCTGAAAATCTCAATGTTAATAATGCTATGGCGGCACAATGATAGCTATTTGAAGAGAATCTCTCCAAAATCTATTTGTCCACGGATAAGTCTACGGGAAATGACCAGCAAGATAGCATTAAATGGCATCGTCACTTTTAAGGCATAGAGCAGGCCTGGCATAGAGTATAGACAATTACACTTCCAATCTATGAAAATCAATCATTCTAATTTGGGTCACTCATGGTATTATTATTACGTATTGATTTCACACCCGAATAGATAGTTAAGATGTTAACAATTACACTGGTTTCACCCGGCGGGATCTTCAAATCTTAGATTACTTGCATGCAATTCATCATTCAGTATTCTAAGTACCCGTGGACAGAGTGAAATGGGACAGACTTTGTTCAAATAGCTGTTACTTTGCAACCGTAAGGTTATTTGTAATGATATTTTCAGCATAGATGGTCAAGATCATATAGTTGATGAATATTGAAAAAGATTTTTTTTAAATCTACAGAATTTTTAAAAAAAATGGCTTCAAAAAACTTTATTGAACGTTTTATTGAACCACACTGTATCTATACTCTCAAACTTACTTAGCATTTGTAGGAAGCATGCCTATACTAGCAATATCTACTGGTAATGGTGGTGACGATGGTGAGTATATTGATCTGGTAGTAGTGGTAGGTGAATGGTTAATTTCTTGTTGTCTTATCAATGTGTGTCTAGGGGCTAAGTCTTTGATGAGCCAGGGTAAGCTGGACAATCCGTTACTTTTCTTACGTGGTTCTATGGAGTCTTCTGGAACTGAAATCAACAACAAATAGTTTTTTTAATGAGAAAAAACAACTCGGTAAATGCAGGGGTTGAAATTTGGATTCAAGAACCAGAAGCTACTTTTTACACGAATTTGCTCCTGATTCACAGATTTTTCTTCAGGACCAGGGGCAATTTGTGACATACCAGGGGCCATTAATTGGTAACACCTCAGAAATATGTCAACTTTTACGATTTTCAATGTTAAAGTTGCTCCTGGTGACACAATTTACAAGCGAACTAGGCAAATGTTGAGGTAAATTTGCTCCCTGCTCCTGCTCATTTCAAGCCCTGGGTAAATGAAATATTTCTTATTCAGTAAACAGGTGTTACTAAGCAAGATTCATAATACAAGGTCTGTTGATTTAAATTGAAGTTATGGTAATAATTGTAAGTAACCATCAATCCTAGTGAAATATATTAATAGATATATGAAGAATCTTTGTATATACTCCACTTTTACCTTTAACATACAAACAACTTTGTTGTGAAAGGACCCTCCATAAAATATAACCAATTATTGGTAAAAAATATTTTTTAAATATAATTAAATGGGTACTGTACTGTAAATGGAATCTAATAAAATAATTTTAAAATGTAACTTACTATAATCTGGTTTAAACGTGTTGATAATTCGGAACACATAATCTGTTGCTTCTTCACCTTCAAATATCTGTGTGCCATCTTTCTCCATGGAACCACCCCCTTTCATAGCTGACGTCTTCCGTCGCAGTTTGGGAAGCACCTTGCCTTTTCCTCTCTGAGACCATAGTGGAGGGTCCAATTGACTCCTTGGTAAAAGGCCATTCTCCAAGCATGTGAGGAAAGCTAGCAGATGGCCTCCTTTAGGGAAGTGTATTGGGGCATGCTGGACTCCGTCTTGGCCTACAAGCACCAATGTACCACCACTATCAGCTGTTTAAAGAGGAGGGAATATAGATTAGAGAGTGTAGAATTGAGACAATGTATGAACACTTTTTAATTTGAAGAGAATTTTTATGTGACAGAGAGGCAAATAAGAAATTAATTAGGACAAAAGTTTGGACGACCATACTTTTCTCCATAATATTAATTTCATTAACCCTTTGAACCCGATAGGTCGATCGACCTATCGGAGAACGTCATATAACCCGATAGGTCGAAAAATCGACCTGAGCGACCAGGTGACACATTGATCATATGACTGAGTGGTCATGTGACTTGAAAGTCATGTGATGTTCACCCGATGTGAAATACATTGTTTCGCAAGGTTTTCTTTGTGTTTTGATGTAATTTAGCTGAAGAAAACAGTCAAAAATAGCGCGAAATTGGATGAATATGCAACCCAATATGGCGCAGATGATTCTCAGGTAGACAGGGATGCATTGTTTTGCGGTCATGATTGGCAATTTTGGCGATAAAAACGGACGTTTTTATGTTATAAATAGGTTACGTTATACGTGTAGTACAATGGCATACTGCTCCCTATCGTCGGTACCATATATTACCGATGATATAGGTGTACTATATTTAGCATTTTACCCGGAGAAGTCAGGGTGGGTGTACTGAACCCTTATAATAACTCCGGGTTCAAAGGGTTAAGGAAAACCACTTACTTGGGGACGTTTCGGAAACAAGCTGTTTCCTTTATCAACACTTGATGCGGAGTAATGACGATCTGCTGTTTACAACATGTGATGTTGGTTGCTTAGTTGCATTGTTGCTAGATGATTTATCAGCAATCAGTCGATCGTCAAACACATGACTCAGATTATATTGCCCCTCGTCTCTGTTCATTGTCTTGCCCTGCTTTCTAATCGCGATTGCCTCTTTAATCCAGCGTTTGTATCTATTTGCCTCTCTGCCTCCTCCCAGTCGATAACATGTTTTTTGTCCATTACATGGTCTGTGATAGCCAATTTGTTAATGGCAGATTGAAAGCTCTAGTGCGAACTGATGTCACCGCGCTTTCAGATTCCGTCTTGAGCTCCTCTAAGCGCTTCCTGAATTTTTTACCAGTCTCTCTGATGTACAGGGTGTCACAGTTTTTGCATGGTATTGAATAGATGACATCGTTGGTATTGAGAGGGTCACACTTATCCTTAGGGTGAACAAGAATGATCCTAAGAGTGCAGTGAGGTTTCATGGACATAGAAATGTTGTAAGATTTTAGCACTCTAGAGACCCATTCTGATACTCCTTTAACGTATGGAATGACAACCATGCCCGGTAGGTAACTTGTTTGAATCTCCTTTCTCCTTTGTTTGAACTTTCTTCCATTTCGGTGTACTCATTTGTTTCTCGATCTTGTTGATGGTCCACTTGGGGTATCCGCAGCCTTTGAGAGCATCTTTTATTTTTAAATCGTCCTTGTCAACGTCTTCTGTTACAATATTATCTTTGCGGTCAAGGAGGGTGTGTATAACTCCCTGTTTGTGATGTAGTGGATGGTGCAACCTGAAATTCAAGTATTGGTATGTGTGTGTTGCCTTGCAATAGACCAACAGTTTAATGGTTCCATCATCTCGATGTACTATCAGTGTGTCAAGAAACGGTATCTGTCCATTCTGTTCTTGTTCGTACATGAACTTTATGGAGTTGGTATTATCCACTTAGTTTAGATGGTCAGTGAGTTTGATGACTGCATCGTGTTTGATCAACATACCATTTCCATAACTTTGACACACAATCAAGGGGTGCGGTGCGGTAGCTATAGCTTGTTGTTCCAAATGCTCCATAAATATGTTGTCTGCCAATGGAGATACGGGGCTGCCCATAGCAGTACCAAATCAAATCATGGCAATAAATCTTACCCCCATGAAGGTGAAGTAGGTAGTGGATAGTATAAACTCTAATAGTTCAACCACATCATTGACTGTGAGATTAAAGTCAAACATGTTGTTGTACTCCTTCAGACTGTCATCTTTTGTCAGTCATTCTTTCACAATTTCCAATACTTGTGAAAGTCAATAGCTACGTTGACTATAGTTCTTCAGCAAGCTCTTTAGAGTTTTTAATGTGGGGCCAAGAATAACAGCTAGCCATTGACTACACAGCAACAATAGGCTATTGAAGTGTCGTAGCCTATTGTTGCTGTGTAGTCAACTATGGGTCAGATACAAATGCTGGATAAAAGAGACAATCGCGATTAGAAAGCAGGGCAAGACAATGAACAGAGACACAGGCAATATAATCTGAGACAATTGTTTGACGATCTACTGATTGCTGATAAATCATCTAGCAACACTGCAACTAAGCAACCTATATCACATGTTGTAAACAGCAGATCATCATCACTCCACATCAAGTGTTGATAGAGGAAACAGCTCGTTTCCGAAACGTTCACAAGTAAGTGGTTTTCCTTGGACTAGATATAAAGAATTTCATCAATCATCTTATTATAACAGTCCTGATGAACTTTATCATGAATTGAGTAGGGATGGTGTCTTTCAATGTTTCAGCTATCAACCTTCCAAACAAATATAACAAGGGCTCAATTTCGACGTGAACCAGCAAACCTGGTTCGTTCATGCTGGTTTACACTTGCAGGAACATGTTCAAGTTTCAGGTCCTATTAAAATTGTCAAATATAGTAGTTGTTGTATTCATAACAACAACTGTTTATCGTCTGTCAAAATGTCACTAATCATACGGTACAAAATTAACAGAATAGTCATGACACTAAATTCCATTCCCCCAATCTTCAATATTACAGCACGGTCGCTAGCGCTGTATGGAGCCTTCCACGATTGTGACGTGAGAGGGCACACAGAGAGTCTCAGTCTATAATCATATGTGCAATCTCTGAACAATATTGGTGGTACCAAACCAAAATTTACAGCAATAGCGTAACATGGGGAAAATAACACACCGTTAATATATAGGGGTCTCCAAGTTTAGACTCTAGCACACTTGTATTGAAGCAAAGTGCAATATCATGGTGTTCAAAGCAGATTGTCAAAATGATTAACAATATTGCTTTTGTTTACATCTAAAAAGGTATTTCCCCACGGGTCATCTTCGTAAGTTTCACAATCGATAGAAATATTTAACTCAACATTTAATCACATTCCTGGACTGTTAATGGTCGATATTTTGGTAGACTTGATCAGTATTTCAATGTTTAAAATGATGAAATAAAAAATTGCACTATTTCGAACAAAAGATGTACGATCCCATGAAATCGTGGGCAATTTTTAAGAAAGCAAGAAATGCTCCCAAAAGTGAGAAACACATTGTGAAAACTGAGATCGTGTTTTCTTCCGGGGCCCTAGCACCGGGAATATAAAAGAACAATGGACCTCTATTGATTTGAATAGGAATCAGCTCAAGGGCTCCAAAAATGAAACATGATTTAAAATTCATTCATAAATTAACAAAAAAGTAATGATAGGTCAATTTGATACATATACATACAAAAAACAAAAAGAAATATCGCATTTATTTGGTCTATTTCCATAGAAGACAATGATAAAATGTTTTTTCTCTATAGCATAGAAAACATTATATAATACTTGGAAATTCCCTTGTCATTTGATTGGTGGATTGTATGTCACATGACATGAAATATTTGTCCCATTTCATTGATTTAACATCATACATATGCGTTTGTTTTTTAAGGCCAGCCTGTGTGTAGCGCAGCGCCTCCCAACAACCAATCTTCCGGTGAAAGTGCTGTAGCGCAGCCGCTGGGAGGCCAATGTTTTGTTCTGCTGCCTGCATATCTTGGATTATAATTGCCTTCTTGTATTGATGGGACTAATGTTAATGCTGTACATGAGACAAATATTGTAAGTGAGAACGCAAGCTTCCAGGCGAGGGCTAGGTCTTTTTAATTCAAAATAAGCTTAGGCCTGCCTACTCAGTCAGTAGCGTAGGCCTGTCAGCTTCCATTTTTTATGACAAATAACCTACCGAATGTGTTATACGAGGGGGTATCAACAAGTTTTAGAAATCACCCAGAAGTGAAGGAGCCAGAAATTTCATTTGTTATGTGATCCTTCAGACATCTTACAAAGTCCCTGTGCAAAGTTACACATTTCTCCTACTATTTATTACCTGTCCACAGACCGCCATTGTAGAGATCCTCAGATTGACCGCCATTGATTGATTTTTAGATTGCCTCAGATTGTGTTATTCCCAAAACAGCAATAAATAAACTGCTCACAAAAAGTTAGGAAACTTTTTTTAATCAAGTATATTTTTATTATTTATTACCCTCTTTGTATCTGTTATATATCAATGGAAAGCTGAAGTGTTCTTCTTCAAAATGATACCACATTTGCAATGATTACATGTTGCTGAACTTGGCCACATGAATGAGAATGAAGCAAAGTCACAAATCAAATGTGCCAAAATTACCGTTATTTGTGCTAAACAGTCAATAGGTAATGATCAATAATCAAACCGGTCATGCTTGAGAACCATGAATGGTTTACACAAAGATTTGCACCACCAGTGAGTACAACACACACAAGTTAACCCCTTTAGAAAACCATTATTTGAGTATTTGCAAGACTGGGTTAACAATGACTCCAGGTGATGGTAAGTGATGAAAGGTTTAGGCCTACAACTTGTACATTTTCCTGAGACACAGTAAACGTTTTGCAGTTTCAATATGCCGCGTTTAACAGATTTGGAGAGAGCCCGTGTCATTACCTATTGACTGTTTAGCACAGATAACGGTAATTTTGGCACATTTGATTTGTGACTTTGCCTCATTCTCATTCATGTGGCCAAGTCCAGCAACATGTCATCATTGCACATTTGGTATCATTTTAAAGAAGAACACTTCAGCTTTCCATTGATATGCAACATAATACAAGAGGGTAATAAATAATAAAAATATACTTGATTAAAAAAGTTTCATAACTTTGTGTGAGCAGTTTAGTTTAAAGTGGCGACACAAAGGGTCAAAGATCATGTAAAGGGTTCATTAGAGGTCAATCTGTGCACACCCCATGCTACCCAAAAGTTTATTGTCACCAAGCATGTTTGTAATGACCTTCACTTTGAATGAATGAATTCACTTTGCAGGGTACACCCGAGTACTAAAAAAAGGAGGAGAATTCAACACCAAACTCTAATGCAAATCGGCAAGGCCTACAATATTTATGAGGTATAGTAAAAATATGCGTCAGGAAGTATATGCAATTACCCAACACCTCGGGACCAGTAATTCGCACTACTTCCCTCTATACCATGTTGTATTTGTAAACTACTACTTTTTCATTTGTTTAATATAAAATGTTCAAAAAGGTTGACAATCAAAATAATCAAAATTCTGTTTCTATTCAATCTTTTTTATTACAAACAATTAGGGTAAATATTCCTTTGTGCAGTACAATTTTTTAAAAAGCCCACTTTTCCCATTTGAAAAATTAGGAGCTGTGTGGAACAGGACAACTTTAAAAAAATAATTTCCCCAATATATCTTTGCTGCTGTTCTGTCAAAACCTCATATCGTCAGGCTGCTTCGATAATTGCCTAACTCACTTTTCAGTGAAATTGAGCTTTTTGCATAAATCATGACTTCATTACATATGCGCATGCTGTAATAATGTGTACGTCATTGACCAATCAAAGGTGTTGATAAATGCACAATTTAAATTCTGCTTAAGTCAGCCTTGTGAGTTAGGCAGATTGTAATAATGATGTAAAATGTTTAAAATGGGTCATATATCTCCAACCAAATTCTATCCAACAGTTACTGCTCCTGTTGGAATTCACCTGCACTAATGATCGTAAGCTAAACTGCCTAAGTCTCATATCCTGTTATACATTGAGTGTAACTCACCTTCTGAGATGAAGAATGTTTGCCTATGTCACTGAAAATCCCCTGAAAATCGATCATGCATCGTTCATGTGGTCACCCTGACCGCAGGTGCTGAGTACATTTCAATTGTCTCATTATCATTTGTTCATGTGCAAAAAATGGTGAATAAATATGTTTGTCCCTGTTTTTAAACCATTTGTTTTCTAAAAACTAGAAAAATTAGTTAGGCAATTATCGAAGCAGTCTGCCGATATGTTTTCCAGCCCTCTAGCATGTATTAAGTAAAACTGCCCAATGAGTATGCATAGGAAGTGTTCCTTTATACATGTTCAGAGGACAAGAGCACTTAAAAAGGTTTTGATAGATGTGTCTTTGGGCCTTGAACATGTTTAGAGCAGACTGCTCTATAGGTTGTACATAGGAATGTATTATTTTATACATGCTGAAGGGCCAGATGGAGATACAAGGTTTTGACAGAATAGCGACGATATGTAAGATACATACGTTGTTGATGACAATGCAGATATACGATGTCTTCCAGATTGACATTGACAGCAAAGTCCCAGTACACGCTAAAATATAAACACAACAAGTTGGTTAAGTAAGTTGGAGGGCAACTTTTTTCAAAACCAAACCATCAGAAATAAGTCACTTCTTGTTCAGCTGTTATTAAAGGGGTAGGTTATTGGGCGGGAGGGTGGGGGGAGGAGGTTGTGCACTCATGTTTTCCCTTTGGCCACATTTATATCATTTTGTGTGTGGATAAATTTGAGATTTGTTTTTGTCTATTTCAAAGAAACATAAATTCCATGAACCATATTTTTAATTTTTCGAGCAACCATTCAGAACTTTTCATAAGCCTGAAAATGTCCCCTTTAATAGTTTTAAAGTTAAAGGGGCATTGAGAGATACGTATGGAAGTGCGCCCTCATTTATCCTGGAAATCAGTTTTTTGGCATCAAAGTAATACTTAGGCATATACTAACTACCATCCGAAACAGTTGACCAACATATGAAATTTCATGATTTTCTTAGTTTCGATATGATCATATCGAAACTCAGGTGCTGAATTCGGAAGTTATGCATCGTTTTACTCACGGACTTTCGCGGCAAATCTCAACCCGGAAGAGAATTATTTGCTTATTTAGGCATGAAGGCGATGTCGGAATTGTATGAAATTTTGGATTTGGGCTATGTTGATGATTATCTTTACGTTATTTGCTCATTTAGTATATCGATACATCTCTCAATGCCCCTTCAAGTGTCTTGATGTATTGTATTCTAATAAGTTATCTTTTTAAGATTAAAAACAAACAAAAACAAACAAATTGAGTTAAAATGTATTTATTGGTTCTTATAATAGAAGCAATGGTACTCAAACTTCTGCTGGTGAAAAATTACTCTTTCGCTTTTAACATATGTGATGCGATCTGTGAAAACCCGTCGGATGTCGCAAAATGTGAACTAGGGATAATGGGTAAAATAAAAATAAATAAAAAATAAAAAATAAAAAAACTTTTTTCTTTTTTTTAGATTATTTTAAAGAAAATTAGTTTCCAATACTTTGTGTCATCATCTTTCATAAGATGTCCCCTTCAAAAACTTACTTACATCGCTTTATTATTAACCTTATAATGTCATCTTTTTGGCCAGTTTTCATGATCTCTTGTTTTGTAGCTTTTGATGACATCACAATCATCATTCACTCATAACTTTTTTGGTAGTGATCGTAGAAAACTGATCGAAACAGATCTGTAATCAGCAGTTTTAGCTTTCTTATGATATAAATACCTCCAATATGAAAAATGACACCATGTGGCGGGTTTTCACAGATCGCATCACATATGTGGAAAATTCTCCCAGGCCTAAGATTTTGCAGGATGTATGTGAACAATAAGGTCTCTCTGGAAATCTAAATCTCAGCCATACCGCTTAAAGAAAATAGTACATTCCCTTCAAGGTTCAGTTATGCCCATGTCTTAACTCATAGTCAAATTTCCAAAATGTCACCTAACATAGCAATGATTGCCTGTTTATTTTATATTAATTTACCAGAGTCAAAAAATTGTATGCAATGCAAAAGTAAAATGAAAATATACACTGGCACTCATAAGTATTACCGCAGTGAACATACCCTAGAAATTCCATCTTCTATGAACAAACTATTGATTATTTTCACTATAGTAACAACAGTGTATGTCTGCATTACATAGTTGTTCTTCATAAATTCATGTTTGTTGTATGTTGTGTTCATCAGATTTTCGACTAAACCCTATAAATTGAGACCAGTCTAAAGCTACACAGTGAAATCCCATAGACATTTGCCTCATTATATATTCATGAGCTCATTATCGCCATTATAACGCTATGGGAAAATCCTCTCTTACCTTTACCTTCTTTGTAAGAAGTCAGTGCTTTAACAATGAATTGCTAAATTCACAAATGCAATATCCTATAAAGGATGCCCAGTACTTATAAATGCCTAAAACATGGTAATTTGATGAGGAGGTAATTTGAATTTTCAAGAAAATCCTGAAATTTAAAAGACAATTTAAATATTTTGGTTTGAAAATCAGTATTCGAAAATGCGACAGAGAACCACGCAGATTGTCTGTATTTTACGCGAGGCAGCACACAGGCCTACATGTAGCCGGTTTTAAAATTACCGCGACAATGATTTGCATTCATGCAAGACAGTCACCGTAACATTTTTACGAAGGTCAGTCAGTCGGTCTCTTAGTTGTGCCATATTTATGTGAAGCAACATAGCCCAACAGATTACATGTATACACCACCGTACTAGACGAACGCGTACTTGTCAGATGTGTTAATTGGGCGATATCTCTATCTTTCACATTATAACAGTCAACTCCCATTCATAAAAGAATGCTCTAAAAGGGTGATCGATTCAAGTCTAACAAAAGAGTTGAACAAGTCAATTCAAAATAATGTATGCTGGATCATGCGATAACTAAACTTATTCGGTGATTAATATTTTCTAATAGCGTAGGTCAGGCTTGGTTGGTCTCAATTTTTTCTGAACGGACTTGTCAAGCCGTCTCACTAAGGGGGTGTCACTACGTTCAACATTTTTCTGAATCCAAAAATACGAAGATTGCAATTAAACCAGACATATTCACCAAGACGAGCTCAACATGCTCAATGGTGTGTAAAAATGTATTGTGTGCTTGGTATAAATATCATGTGCATCAGTTCAAAGTGTTTATATAGCCCATGTTCTATCCACCCATTTCAATATGACAGAATACCCCTGTATGTAACATTGTAATTGCTGCTGCAAGTTTTTTTAAAACAAATTGGCTGGTTCCCAGTACGCGACAGTTATCCTTCTACAACCAAAACTTTAATAAAGTTATGTCTCGAAATATTAGCTTTTCTGGAAGATTCCAGTAACCTTTTCAAAACATGAGCCGAGTTCTAGGTATTAATGAGTATTGGAAGTCCCTGGCATAATAACTATACGTGCTGAGATTGTATAAAATAATGTAAAACTAATGATTTGTTAGAGATGATTTTCGCAAGTAAGGATATCCCATGGCGTTACACGGCGATAATGAGCTCATGAATATGTAATGAGTCAAATGTCTATGGGATTTCACTGTGTAGCTTTAGACTTGTCTCAATTTATAGGGTTTTGTCGAAAATCTGATGAACATAACATACAACAAACATGAATTTATGAAGAAGAACGTATAATGCAGACATAGAATGTCATTACTAGTGAAAATCATCAATGGTTTGTTCATAGAAGATGGAATTTCTAGGATATATTCACTGCGGTAATACTTATGAGTGCCAGTGTAGACAGTATGAGAATGGACATGTGATACTAACATAAAATGACACTTGACAACATCACAAAGAAACAAAAGCAGGATGACAAGAAAGCTTGGCTATCAAACATAAATAAGCTTATACCACATCATAAGAAGCAAAAATTATATCTTTAACAAGACTCTCCCACTCCCTTAAATCATAAGAATTAATAACTAGAGCTACATTGTGATCATAGATCACGGATATTAGTCGAGGGCGTGTTGACCTTTGACCTGCTGATAACAGTATGCTCTTATTTGTATGGAAACTTGAGACATTTTTTGCCAATCATCGGTCATTTCTTCTCGGACAAGTAGTATTTTGAGTGTGAACATTTACATTTTGACCCCTAGTGACCTTTTCTTGACCTTTGACCTTAAAGTTATGATTGACTTTTGTTCTTGTCTCATCAATGCCCACAAAATAAAAGGAATCCGGTCAAAATCAGAGCATGTCTTATATTTTCCCCCTGTATAGTTCAATGACCCGTAGTGACCCCGTTTGACATGTCACTTTTAGTGGAGAAGCACCCTATATGAACATGGATCCAAGCAATCTTTTGACCAATTCTGAGTATCATTAGTTATTTTCTCTCGGACAAGTAGCTTTTTGAGTGAATGGAGTAACAATTTACATTTTGACCCCTAGTGACCTTTTCTTGACCTTTGACCTTAATGTTATGATTGACTTTTGTTCTTGTCTCATCAATGCCCACAAAATAAAAGGAATCCGGTCAAAATCAGAGCATGTCTTATATTTCCCCCTGTATAGTTCAATGACCCCTAGTGACCCCGTTTGACATGTCACTTTTAGTGGAGAAGCACCCTATATGAACATGGATCCAAGGAATATTTTGACCAATTCTGAGCATCATCAGTTATTTTCTCTCGGACAAGTAGCATTTTGAGTGAATGGAGTTTAAATTTACATTTTGACCTCTAGTGACCCCAAACATTTTTCGATTTAAAAAACCTATTAACCCTTTGAACCCGACGAGCCGCTAGACCGGCTTACGCATATGTGTACCGTATACCCGGTGAGACGGTGTAACGGCTTACAGGTATGTATGCAATCAACCATATGAGACGGACTATAGGCTCAGTGTAGGATGTCCAAAGTGGTTTGATTACATAGATAAGACTACTGCGCATCTAAAAATTGCCGGGTCAAAGTTCAGAGGCTTGTTGTTTTCAATTGACGAGTGATTCTATCAGCGCATTTTGCTTGCTGTTTTTTCGTGTTTTTTCGCATCAAAATTATATTGAAATGTGGCGTGTTTTGGACATGATGGACGATAGTGATACTGCTTAGGATTTGTTTAGATGATAGTTCTGGCATTTCAGATGATTTTGAGACCCGGGCATTGAATGGGAATTGATGGAAGTCATAAGCTTTTCATGTATTTGTGGTAATGTATCAGTATCAGTATCAGTATCAGTGTACGGGTGGGTTTTGGGGTCCAAAATATCGCCATTTTTATTTATTTTTGTCCTGAAAGCACAATCCAAGTAAACTGTTATTGTTTTTATATGATTGTATAATATTACAGATGATTCGGAAAAGTTTAGTATTGTTTTATCCATTTCCTGCAAAAATCAATATTTTGTGCGTTACCCCCGGAATGGCCATGGTCAGCGGTACACATTGCCTGGCGCGGTCAGGGTTCAAAGGGTTAAAGTTATTTGTTATGTTGACCAATTCTGACGATATTAGGTCATTTCACTAAATTACAAGGGCGTTTTAAGTGAAAATCATGTTTTGACCACTAGTGACCCCTGTGTGACATGTTACCTGTTATGCTTGACACTCTGAGTAGTGGTGGCCATGAGGGTACTTATGACTATATGGTCAAAATCGGCCAAATGATTACGGAGCTATTGGTTTCATGACAGAAGAAAGACCTTTACCACTGTATCACAACGTAGGTTTACCTAATCTGGCAATACCATCGAAGACACGAGTTTCGGCATTAAAATGCAAGAATGTTTTAAGTGAAAATCACATTGTGACCCCAAGTGACCTTTTCTTGACCTTTGACCCTAAACTTTTGCTTGACTATTTTTCTTGGCTTATCAATGCACACAAGAAAAAAATAGTCCGGTCAAAATCAGAGCATGTCTTAAGTTTTACACCTGTATAGTTCAATGACCTTAGCTAGTGACCCCATGTTACATGTCACTTTTAGTGGAGAAACAACCTATATGAACATGGATAGGAGGAATCTTTTGACCAATTCTGACAATTATCAGTCATTTCCTCTCGGACAAGTAGCATTTTGAGTGTATACAGGGTGTCCCAAAAAAATGTTAACACTCCGGGCACTTAAGATATCTTAAAAGGACAGGAACACACGGGTCTAATCTTGTTGTATTATGAAAGCTGAGTAAATAAGCTTTCATTTGCATTTTATTGCGTTCCAATTGGTTATTTAGAACGGGAGATATGCTTCAGCAAACATGAGGAAGCAAAATCGGCTTGGTCCAATCCTCTCAGTATGAAAGTAAAGCTTTTAAAATGCACAAAGCAAGAAGCAACATGATTAAGTCACACACACACATCAGTTAATTTCTTCTTTGTTCTTTTCAACCCATTCTTTCGATTCTTTTCAAGCTTAAATTGATTTATGGTTAATTTCAGTGCAATACTAGTTTTATTTCAGTGCAATATTAGTTAATTTATTTAATTGGATGGACTATTTCACCAAAGAACATGAAATGTTTCAATTTCAATGACTGCTATACTGACAGCTACCCATTGCACATGGAAAAAGAGTATAGAACTTGAACTCATGACAAAATACCTATATAATTTATGTGGAATATATTTATTTATGTCTTTTAAGCTTGAAAAGAATCGAAAGAATGCGTTGAAAAGAACAAAGAAGAGATTAACTGATGTGTGTGTGTGACTTAATCATGTTGCTTCTTGCTTCGTGCATTTTAAAAGCTTTACTTTCATACTGAGAGGATTGGACCAAGCCGATTTTGCTTCCTCGTGTTTGCTGAAGCATATCTCCCGTTCTAAATAACCAATTGGAACGCAATAAAATGCAAATGAAAGCTTATTTACTCAGCTTTCATAATACATCAAGATTAGACCCGTATGTTCCTGTCCTTTTAAGATATCTTATGTGCCCGGAGTGTTAACATTTTTTTGGGACACCCTGTATAGTGAAAAATTTACATTTTGACCCCTAGTGACCTTTTTGTGACCTTTGACCCCAAACTTGTGATTGACTTTTATTCTTGTCTCATCAATGCCCACAAGATAAAACAAACTTGGTCAAAATCGGAGCATGTCTTACATTTTCCCCATTTAGGTCAATGACCCCTAGTGACCCCATTTGACATGTCACTTTTAGTGGAGAAGCACCCTATATGAACATGGATAAGAGGAATCTTTTGACTAATTCTGACAATCATCGGTCATTTCCTCATGGACAAGTAGTATTTTTGTCAAAATCAGAGCATGTCTTCAGATTTACCCATGTATAATTCAATGACCTCTAGTGACCCCTATGTGACATGTCACTTTTAGTGGAGGAGCACCCTATATGAACATTGATACGAGGAATCTTTTGACCAATTCTGACAATCATCAGTCTTTTCCTCTCGGACAAGTAGTATTTTGGGTGAATGGAGTGAAAATTTACATTTTGACCCCTAGTGACCTTTTTGTGACCTTTGACCCCAAACTTGTGATTGACTTTTATTCTTGTCTCATCAATGCCCACAAGATCAAACAAACTCGGTCAAAATCGGAGCATGTCTTACATTTCCCCGTTTAGGTCAATGACCCCTAGTGACCCCATTTGACATGTCACTTTTAGTGGAGAAGCACCCTATATGAACATGGATAAGAGGAATCTTTTGACTAATTCTGACAATCATCGGTCATTTCCTCACGGACAAGTAGTATTTTTGTCAAAATCGGAGCATGTCTTCAGATTTACCCATGTATAATTCAATGACCTCTAGTGACCCCTATGTGACATGTCACTTTTAGTGGAGGAGCACCCTATATGAACATTGATACGAGGAATCTTTTGACCAATTCTGACAATCATCAGTCTTTTCCTCTCGGACAAGTAGTATTTTGGGTGAATGGAGTGAAAATTTACATTTTGACCCCTAGTGACCTTTTTGTGACCTTTGACCCCAAACTTGTGATTGACTTGTATTCTCGTCTCATCAATGCCCACAAGATAAAACAAACCCGGTCAAAATTTACATTTTCCCCCTGTTTAGGTCAATGATCCCTAGTGACCCCATTTGACATGTCACTTTTAGTGGAGAAGCACCCTATATGAACTTGGATAAGAAGAATCTTTTGACTAATTCTGACAATCATCGGTCATTTCCTCTCGGACAAGTAGTATTTTGAGTGCGAGGAGTGAAAATTTACATTTTGACCTCTAGTGACCCCAAACATTTTTCGATTTAAAAAACCTAACTAATATATGCGTACGGTCAAAAGGAATAAAATCACCAATTCTGACGATCCTAGGTCATTTCACTAAAATTGCAAGGGCGTTTTAAGTGAAAATCACGTTTTGACCCTTGTGTGACCTTTGACCCCTAATCTTTGAAAACCTGAGTAGTGGTGCACATAAGGGTACTTTTGACCAAATATGATCAAAATCGGCCTTTTGGTAACAGAGCTATAGCTCTCATGACAGGAGAAAGAAACAGGACGAATACAGTATATTAGTCGTTGACACGACTAATATAAGAAGAAAGAAAAAGAAAGAAACAGGACGACTACAGTATATTAGTCGTTTCTCGACTAATATAACAAGCTTCTCCCTCCACCCAACATCAAAGAAAAAATAATTATATCATATTAGTTTACAAAATGCTCTCTTCCCCAAATATATCATAGAATATCCAATAACAAGATGCTAATTCCACCACCCAAAATCATAGATTCAATCATTATGTATTCAAAACCTCATGAATATACACGACACATGCGACTCAATCAAATGTAATCCTTTACTGGTACGCACAAATAAGCGCAGGTCACTAACGGAAAACCAAGTACCACCGCGTAAACATTAGTCACCCAACGTATAATGTTCGATCACCAAAACAAGTTCGCCTAATGCCACAAACCCATGGCGTATTTGCACAACGCAGTAGTTACGCGACGTGTGAGAGGTCACTTGCACAATTTTCAATCAATCTGACCGATTTGTAATGGGTGAAACATTGTTCAATTGCCGTAAAGTGTAACTTTTTTAATGAATAATTAATAGTACAAGTAACGTCCATATCATTAAATGAAAAGTTTAATTCATGGTTTTGAATCAGCATAATGACTTTGATTTGACAGTTGTTTTGTCAGTAAGTGTGACTAATCAAAAACATTTTACTTTGGGGCCTCGGAAGTTCCCTCGGGGCTACGCCTCTCATCCAATTCCTTGGTTCCTCCAATGAGATTTTTTTCTGATTCTTCACAGTTACCTCTAAACAACTGATACCTAGTCATTATCCTTTAAACAGAAAATGCTCTCTTCACTCTTTATTATAGAAGAAGCTAAATAAATAATGTTATTATTCAACAAGATGCTGCTTTCATCCCAAATCATACAAGAAATAATGATGTTGCTCCCTTGACCAAAATCAAAGAAACATTTACAATGTTAGAGGAAACAATAATTATTTAACAGGATATAGCCCTCACTCCATGTGATAAAATAAGCAATAATGATGTTATTTAGCAAGATGCACCCATCACCCAAAAGATGTACTCACGCTATTCTGCCATTGCGCCGCGGACTAATCAATCGAGGACTACTAATGATGATCACAAATGTAACAGACAAAAAAATACTGCAAGTCACGACTTGCGAATCCCCCTGGCTGGGAGATTCACCTAAATGGGTCAAAGGTCACATAGGGTCATTATAGGCCAATCTGGGTACACCCCATGAGTCATCTCAAATCCCTTGCCCAAATATTATTGTCACTAAGTTTAGTTGAGATTGAAGTCTGATTTTTCATATGAGAGAGAGAGGAACCTAAAGTTCTGACAAAATGGGTCGAAGGTCATGAAGGGGTCATTACAGGTCAATTCGGGTACACCCCATGTATCATCGCAAGTCCTCTTACCCAAAGGTTATTATCACCAAGTTTGGTTGAGATTGAAGTTTGACTTTTCATATGAGAGCACTGAACAGGCCAACCTAATTAAACCTAAAGAGCAATAAGTGCAGTTTACAGTATTGACATTTTGGGTCAAAGGTCATGTAGGGGTCATTAGAGGTCAATCTGTGTACACCTATACATACATACATACATACATTATTGGTATTTATATAGCGCTGCTACATCGAGATTGTAGCGCTTTATGACAAAACAAAAATAAGCATACTCAACAAAACAAAACTAATTACTGTACACCCCATGTGCATCTCAAGCCCCCTTACCCAAAGAATATTGTCAACAAATTTGGCTGTGATTGAAGTCTGACTTTACATGAGCGCCCAAAACAGCAGCAATAAGTGCAGTTTAAAGTGTTGACAAAATGGGATCAAAGGTCATGAATGGGTCATTAGAGGTCAATCTGTTTACACCCCATTTGCATCTGAAATCCTCTTTATCCAAAGATTATTGTTACAAAGTATAGTTGAGATTGAAATCTGACTTTTCATATGAGAGCACTGAACAGGCCCAAACCTAACCGAAAAGGCTAAAGTATTGGCAAAATGGGGTCAAAGGTCATGTAGGGGTCATTAGAGGTCAATCTGTGTACACCCCCCCCCCCCCACCCCCCATGAGCATCTGAAGTCTTCTTTACCCAAAAATTATTGTTACCAAGTATGGTTGAGATTGAAATCTGACTTTTCATATGAAAGCACTGAACAGGCTGAACCTAACCAAAAAGACTAACCAAAAGGTAACACACGGACATACATTAACATACAGACACACATGACATGATGACAATATCCCCCCTCTAACTTTTCAAGCCAGGGGGATAAAAAGTCAATAAATATTTTTAACCTACACATTTTAAAATTGCATTCTACTACAGCAAAATTACAATATGCTCTATTTCTCCAGAGCTCTAGCTCCAAACTATTGGCATAACA
The DNA here is from genome assembly GCA_035610835.1 of Ophiura sarsii. Lineage (NCBI taxonomy): Eukaryota > Metazoa > Echinodermata > Ophiuroidea > Amphilepidida > Ophiuridae > Ophiura > Ophiura sarsii. The sequence goes on from CM069444.1 coordinate 42,652,427, forward strand.
TTATAGCATTCCATTACAACAAAATGAAAGTACTATTCAAAGACAAATCTAATTTATCCAATAGCTTTGGCTGCTAAATCATAACTTCAAACTCTAATCTAAATTGCATCACCAAAATTAACCCTCAGATGGTCTCGGGGATTGGTCAAGTGAATAGTGTTGAGCAATACAGGACAAATTGGCTGATAATAGGGCAAGAAATAGCGGTTTGCAATAATACAAAACAAGTTGGATGGTATTCACAGCCGATTAAAATGCAGTCTGTTATAAATAACTAGTGGTTACTAAACCTGATCAATTGAGGCATGTTATACAGAACAAGAAGGCTGGTAATAGGAAACCCTATACAAGCTGTTAAGCTGTTCTTGACCCCCCCCCCCCCCCCTCCAAATGGCGTTCATTTTTTTCTTGATCCCCCCTTTTACGTTGATTTTTTATCTTGACCGCCCCCCCCCCCCCCCCCCCCCTGTATGTCCAAGTAAGCGAGCAATAGTATATTTGACTACGCGCGAAGCGTTAAAATAGGAATCTTCTATTGTGCGCGAAACGGGGGGTAAAAATCCCTTTTTTTGTTGATCCCCCTTAATAGTACCATTTTTTTGTGATCCCCTTTTGCGGGACATTTTTTTTCTGATCCCTGCCCACCAAAGTATTTATGAACACTCCCTATAAACATGACTGACAAGTAGCGGGTCACAGACGGTGTAGTGGCAAGTCTAATTCGCCTTGCACCACTTGGGTCCTGCTTTGGGTCCTGAGTTTTATTCCTACTGTACACATGTAGTACACCCCCCCCCCCCCCCTCGAATAAATTCCCTCACTAATTTTTGTGATGGAAATAACACTCAAATAAACGCCTAAAATACAACAAATAAATACCATTTGCGATCAAATTGGTCAAAATACGATGCAAGATGCAGGCAATCGTTTATTATTATCTGGGTGAGCAGGCATAACCCTAACCATGTCATACCCAACAAAATCAAACAGTGCAATCCCAGAAAGGTATTATGTAGGCTCCAAAATGTTATTTTGGGATGCATGATGCACAATCACCCAGACTTCCACCGTAGAAACCCATATTTGTCTGTCATTATTTGGCACACGTTTCCCCCTGATAAAAACCACCCTGAGTTAGGGGTTTAGGGTTAGTGTACACATGATTCCCTGGTCCATGTTTGCCCTCCAAAGTTTCCTCCAGAATTCCCAGTCTTAGTCTTCTTCTGCTTTCAAAACTGATGCACTTAAAGATATCAATACCAGAGAAAATTTGGGAGCTGCGAAGTTGAAAGATGTTACAATCATCATCGCGTCTTACACGCAGCTTGCTTAGACAAAGTAACACCATTTTTGATGATTCAAAAGAAGCAGCAAAGTTACAACCTCTGGAAAAAGACTATATTATTCCAAATTATTATCATCGAAAGACATTATTATTATTTTATTAAGCTATTAACATTTGTGCACCATTCACCTTGTTTCTGCATCTGGATCAGCATCTTCTGCTGATCCTCCTCCATTCATGAGCTGATTTGGTGTCCATTTGATGGTTAAATGTTCCGCTGTCTGGTGTAGGGATAGATAGCCAGGTATAATGTCTTCTTTCTGTAACCATGTATGAATACCGAATGAGATTAAAGGAGACACAAATTCATGGAATGATATTTTTGTTCTGCAGTACCAATTACAAACATGGAATGAGATTAAAGGAGACACAAAGTCATGGAATGATATTTTTGTTCTGTAGTACCAATTACAAACATGGAATGAGATTAAAGGAGACACAAACCCCTGATATGTTGCCTTCTTTATGTTACCATCTTCAAATATAGAATGAGACTAGGGGACGCGTTCTCATTGTGTCAATGTGGACTTGTACCTAGGTACGAGTCCACATACTCGGTTAACATTGATGTCACGTTCTCATTGTCTGATGTGGTATCGAGTCCACATACCCAGAAGTTATAATGGCAAATAGATCGACTGAGGTCATTCGTGGGGTCAATCTGTTGTCATCAGGACAACAGATTACTGTATCTTCGTAAGACTTTTTGTCGTCGGCACCTCATAAGGAAGGCCAGATTTCACCGTAAATTATGTGAAATAAAGCATATGCAAGGTACATTTCATTGCATATAGCCAGCGACGATTCACATGTAGTATGATAATGACGACAGTGCTGATTTGACATTACTTACTACGCCCGCTGAACAAAGTTGTATAGTGTAAACCCCGTTCAGACAATACATATTTCCGGTATAAGTGGAACTAGTCCCCATACGATAAATGTAAAGGTGTGAGACTACCTCCTCTTAGAGGTGGATTTGATGCTACATCCTGGATGTAGGGTCGAAAACCCTTAATTTGAAGCTACATCTGTCTTTTGTTAACCCTAACACCCTTGAGTACTCCAAATTACTACAATGCGGTGTGCTCGTTCCACCCAGCGCGGCAGTTTTTCGATGAAATAATGGCCCCATATACTTGGCGAAGTATACTGAGCCAAGTATGGTTGACCCCCGTGGCCCAGTGGTAAGTCGTTCGCCTCTGAACCAAGAGGTCCGGGTTCAAGCCCCGGGGTGTGGGGGGCCTTTTTCCCCTCGCTTTTTGGCTGCGAAAAAAATCTTTGGAAAAGTTGCCTCTGGGGTTAGGGTTAAGGAGAGGTTCGTTCTAATTTTGGTCTTATTAACCCTAACACCCTTGAGTACTCCAAATTACTACGATGCCGTGTGCTCGTTCGACCTGGCGCGGCAGTTTTCGATGAAATAATGGCCCCAGGCTATATACTTGGCAAAGTATGGTTGACCCCATGGCCTAGTGGTAAGTCCTTCGCCTCTGAACCCAGAGGTCCGGGGTTCGAGCCCCCCTCGCTTTTGGCTACGAAAAATGTCTTTGGAAAAGGTGCCTTGGGGTTAGGGTTAATGTTGAGTCCACACAGGAATAAAACCAAATAGGAAGCAACTTTACACGCCTAAAGTGTAACCACATTTGTGAGGCTATTACACAGCTATCGATATGTAAATATATATTACAGATCGTTATTACATTTAAACTTGCAGCTGTACATCAGGCTATATAGACAGGATGAAAATGTATGGTACGGCTAGTTTAGAGTTTGGATAAGGGTTTAGGTATTACTACATGATAAGGTTAGGGTTGGATTAGGTTTTAGTTGGGATTATTTTTGAATCCTTCATTCTCTAGCTCTGGCCTGTAGCCAAACCTTGACACAAAGTTTTATTTTACAAGGTCATTTTTACAGTTTGGATAAAGATGGTCTGTTTTATTGCCAATAAAACATCTTGATTATTTTGTATTATAACAGCCACTTTTAGTCATAACAGCCCAATTAATGAGTATTAAAACATTCAGTGTAATTGGTGTTCAATCAAATCAGCCTGTTTTATAAGTATAAGATCGGCCCATTTTATAAGTATTCAATAACAGTCTGTTTTATCAGTGGGCTACATTAGGTATTATAACATAAGCCTGCTTTATGATATAAATTATGTTTGTTGCATCATAGACATACATGTCTAATATCTATTTTGACAAACAAAAGTATAGCTTAGAAACACAGTATTAAACACAATAATACGTTTAATGCCTTATCTTGTGCTAGGTACAAATCCACCATAATATGCAATATATCCAACAAATGGTTTATCAAAACAGAAAGAAGAAAAAAACACACAAGACGCACATAGATGACCTCTGGGGTCAGAGGTCATCCCTGTGTTTATCCTGTGTTTCTAGTTAACAATTATTTGACAGTGTAAAATTAGTAAGTGCAATCAAATGATCAATGATTATTTGTTTTTAAGGGAATCCTATCTGCTACATAATTTACATATTCATACCCAGTAAAAAAAAGGTCAAGTGTCGTGCTGAGCTAAGCTCGCGCGCGGAGTGCCCATCTCTCTTTCCTTGGTGTTTGGGTCAGACTTCTAGAAGTAATTTTTGCTGTGGGGGTTCGCCAATCCTCCTGCACAACGAGTCTGTTTTACCTTCCCAACATTAATTCATAGCCAGACCTTACATATTACATTACAATTTCATTCAAAATATGTCTATTGCAAAATAAATTCAGCCCATGAAAAGAAATGTTTGCACCTCAACTTGAAAAGCAAGATGTGATTTTGTTCCTCGAGGGAACAAAACAAATTGGATGACTGTTAATAAGATTATGTCCAGCTGACAACACTTGTTTTTGTTGGTATTTTTCTGTTCACTGTTTTGTTTGTGTTCTTTGACTTCTTGAAGATAGATCAAACTAATTCATTCCAAACTGCCAAGAGAACAATGTATCATAATCCTTATGTCCAAATATTCCCATATTTATAAGCACCTACCGGCTGCACAAAGACGTTGTTCTTGCCATAGAGCAACTGACTTCTTGAGTTTTGATGCAATGACTCAACATAATCCCGCGCAGACATCGGAGCACCACGATGGTCATCTCCTGATGATGGCGTGCCGGTTGGTGGTGTCTTTCTAACCTATAACACATGTGAACAACAAAGAATATAATATTACCATCATCACAGAGTTCAGCATCCTCCTTCTATAGTGTTATGATTGGAAAGTATTTGTGAAAAACCATTAAAAAAAATAGTTAAAGATTTTGAGTTAGTGGCCTGAAATAGTCGATTTGACAAGGGGAGGCCGAAAATGAGATATTTTCATTTTCGGAAAGATAAACTATTTATGTATCACATCCAAAGTATTAAGAAAGTATTTTGGGTCTAAATATGTTTTTAAAGTAATTTCAGAGAGGGCAGTTTATTCTTACATCTCAAGAAATGAACGCAAAGAGAGGAATAATGTCTTGAAATGTCATTTCCACGGGTTTAAAATAGTATCCACTATAGCAAATTTGGTATGGTCTTAAAGGTCAGGGCTTTTCGGAGCTATTAATAGTAGTTTGAACCCTGTAAATTCCCAAATGAACCAATGACAGGCCGTATTTTGCATAAACAATCTTTCAATTAAGTTTTGACAGAATATTGTGGAGAGCCAAGTGACGATAAGCTTCAATGACTTTGAAGGCCTTTTTCTCCAATTCAATAATTCAGCGGTGATAAACTTTAATTTATTATAATTTCACTTTGGAATGGCCTATTATAACAACTTTGGTGTCATTTTAAACCTGAGGACATCTACTTTCTGAAAATGGAAAAATATCATTTTGTATTTTTTGCGACTTTACTCTCATTTTGTGGTGTCAGATCACATTGTCGCCTCATTGGTGATCAACAGTGTAAGGTGCCCGGTTCCATTCCATGCATGGGGAAACATGCATTTACTGTTGCATTGACTTCTGTTGTACACAGATGACTGGTTTGGTTTTAGTGTATGGTTTATAATGGACACCCCCTTCGAACTGGCAGACATTGTGCACGCATACCTGCAGGCAAGCTTTTGTTTGTTTGCCTGCTGTGATGTTACAGTTGACATCGTCTATACTCTGGACATAATATTCTCCTCCCCCAAAGCTATATTTACCTGCAATCCTGGTCTTTTAGGAGAGTTCGGTCCTGCATTACCTACTACACCAGGTCCACCACTGTGTATTCTATGTCTTTGTACCAGCTCATCTGCAGGTGGATCTGTCCAATAATGATCAGCAGTCTTCATCTTGGAGTAGTCCAATGCACATGGACCAACTACAACAAACCAATATTACACAAATGTCCCTGTTAAATTTTCTTATAAGCATAAAGTGTTGCATGTTTTTTGGCCCTTGAACATAGAGCAGACTACCCAAAGGTTACATAGGAAATATTACTTTATATACATGCTGATGGGGCAGATGGAATATAAATATAAATGTCTTACTTTTATGAATGATGGCTTTACTTTACCAAAATCTGTAAATTCAGTCAGATTTTACAACCCAAGCACTCATTGTGAAAGATACCCCATGGCCCCATCTCTTGACTACTTGAATGGAGGTCAGCTTAGTTCCGCAGCTCAGTGTTATTAGTGAGTTGGATATAGGAAGAAAAAAAGCCTTGTTGTAATTGTTTGGTGAAATATATTTTGTCAAAGACTTGATGCATGGCTGGGACTGGGACCTAAAGTACACTATTCCAACAGAGATAACCACACAATGTTGCACTACTGCCTCCTATAGGGCCTTTAATGGTTACTTACATCTCTGCTGTGATCTTTAATTACTTTTATTACTTTAATTATTTTATTACTTTAATTATTCCTAAAATCAACTAAAATTCTGGTATGCACACTTTTCTTTACTGATCTGGTCATCTGTGGAACAATTTATCACCATCTATTCGTATTGATTTAGAAAATATGTCACTTCGGTCAATTCAAATCCTATATTTCCACTGTATCGTAATTGAATAATTTGTATTATAATTTGTATTATATTTACACACTGTTATTTGTTATTTTGATGTATTTATGTATGTATCGAAATTATGAGGGCCTGCTTGGAAAGCGGTGCAGGTCACTGAAGCATATTACCCTCAATAAAGAAAGCACTAATAAAAATTAAAATCTGGGAAGGGGTGAGACTGAAAAATCTGATTGAGAGCCCTTTATTTAAAGGAGTCAATAATACCATTGCCATTCCATCTTCACATCCATTTCCACCATATACATGTTACCGTATTATCCCTATTAAGCGCCCACGCCCTTATAAGCGCCCACCCCCATAAGCGCCCACCCCCATAAGCACCCACCCCCATAAGCGCCCACATTTTTCGCCATGGCGTCCTTCAGTAAAGCAGTACCAGTAAGCTTGGTTCGATCGCCGCCGCAGCCTGCTCTCCCTGATGCAAGTCGCCATCTTGTTTTTTATTCATGGCTTAAATACAACATCGCGCATGCTCAAAACTACCGAGAATAAACAAAGTTTTCGGAAGGGCACTTGAAGCTTGTTGGATCATTGCCGTTATGTAATGTGGCCACAGTAGTGAGACCACTGCGACGCCGCAATGTTGATTTTCCCCCCAAATTTTAAAAAGTTTACTTTTCGATCGCCCATGGTTTTCCGCAAGTGCAACCTTGCCGAATTCGACAGTGTGTACGATAACTGAGTTTTAAAAAGGTAACTTAATAAGCACCCACCAAAAATGACTTTGCTAAATGCCCTGGGCGCTTAATAGGGATAATATGGTATGTGTGGAAATGTAAAACCATTAAGGGCAGTGTCAACCCGGCACTTGTTTCAAAAATTGAATTTCATATTTCTCTATTATTTTATACTTTTATATGTATTTTATCATTACCATCATAAGTTACCAATCGTAAGCAATTATTTCCCGTTCTTTTGGGTGATTTAAAATTGTTGTTTTGGTAAGTTTGAGTCAGGAAAAGGCGCATGGTTATTTGGGGGGAAATAAAGCGGAGTTCCGCGCTTTTCAAATGCTGCGACAGCTGTTCGATCATTGCGTCGCGCGCTGAATCTTCCTGTGCGTAACTAGACGCGCCGTTTAATATCCGCGAAGTAGACGCGAAAAACAAAAGAGGGCAAAACAATGTCTAAAAATGTATACAAAGGCCAATCTTACGATCATTTAAATTTCCGTTTTCTTCCAATTTCTTCACATTGTGACAATATAAATTGAATCTGATAGTTTATTTGAATTGTTCATAATAGTATACTCGCCTTTCGGGTCACACGCCCGTGTATTCCGAGAACATTTAGCTTTAAATGGTGGAAAATGTCAATATTTTTACTAAATCGCTGTTTTCTAGAAGTTCAAATTTGAAGGAATTTTACGATTTTTCAGACAGCATAACTAGAAAAATATCAAACTATCAGCAATCACGTAAGCTTTTACTACCATTGTGTAGAGGACTTTCAGCGCTAGGAGGCAATTTTTTATTTTTTCGATTATGGATTTTAAACTCGAGATATGCATCCATTTCTAGCGAAATGTATGCAAAAAACACGACTTTTACACTTTTCCGATGTTTTTAGCAATATTTCCAAAACTAAGCCTTATTTTGGAAAAAGAAAAAATTGCTTCCTAGACAAAATTGTCTTGTTTACAAAAATGTTTATTAGAACAAATTACCATTTTTTATTTTATAGTTATGCTGTCTGATTCATTCCTCAAAATTTAGTTTATTTGGTATCACATTGATATCACCATCGGATTCCTTATCAATTTTCCTTTCTATAAATGTATACTTTTATGTACTTTTATTCAATATTCTCAAACTTAGAAGCAAAAGTTGATCATCAAAAGGGGAGACTCAAGGAAGTTTTTGATTTGATTTTTTTCATTTTGTGAGTGCTATAATTATTGAACTATTAATCAAATGGAAAGGAAATGGATCAGAGAATCCAAATTTGGCGTCAATTATGACCAAAAATTTTGATTTTTGTTTTGTTTTTGTTGTTGTTGAAAAAAACACAAAATTACACAAAAAACATGAAAAAATGGATTGATTTTGGGTTTTTTAACACTTTTTAGTCAAAATTTCAAAAAATATTAGATTAGGTTTTTTTTTTTTTAAATTGTCCCTTCATTAGTGTCTTAACATCATCATCAAGCCATTTGGGCATTTTTTTATCAAAATTATTTTTGTTATCTTGATTCAAAAAAATGGTGTCAAAAAAGTGATTTTTTGTTGTTGTGATTTTCTCACAAAATCAACAATTTTGGTAGAAATTGATACCAAATTTGGATTCTCTGATCCATTTCCTTTCCAAAACAGTGTACTACTTTTAATGATACTTTGGAGAAAAACATGGAAGAATAATGGCTATGTTCCCTAAGGGACTGTTCATAAATACTTTGGTGGGGGAATGGATAATTATAGGGGGACCCAAACAGTTTTGATACTCTGCAAAGGGAGGGGGGTCAAAAAGGGTTTTGAAAACCCCAACAGAGGAGGGGTCAAAAAAGTTTAAACAGTTATTAGTTTCCAACCCCTATTTTACCTGTGTGCACATTATTTACGGAACGTTCATTAATTAACGTAAAAATAGCTAGTTTTTTGGCGCGCTATGCGCGCAGATGTCCACAGATCCTATGTTCATGTACTAGCCCAGCTCAGCTAAAAAAATGAAGGGCAAATTCCTGTCAATAGCGAACAACAATTGCGCGCACATTGTATTTAAAGCCAGAATATATAATTGGAGGGTGCATCCTAATTGGTTTCAAGAACAGAGATCCGTGCATAAATATGTGAAGTTATTCAGGGAATTAAAGACCATGGTACTAATTAACCAAAGATACCTGCAATTGAATTGGGAGTTCTGATTCATGCGTCCATCAAAATAGAATAAATATGATACATAATAGCACTAAACTACGGGTATATATGGTCTCCGATTTTTTAGCCTGTGAAGCCCTCTTCCGTGGCTGAGTGGTAGTATATCTCGCCTGTTACGCGGCCGACCCGGGTTCAATTCCCGGGGCCGGCGGACATCATTTTTCCCATTTTTTATTTAACCCCCCCCCCCTGTTCTTCGTTCCATCCCCACTGCCACGTTCTAGGGTTAGGGTTAAGGTAAATTTAAGTATTAGTAAAGTGATTAAAAGTATTAGCTACAGTTTGATGCCAAATTTGTCATGCACTGTGTATGTGTATACCGCGTCGCAACCAATATGCATGAATTTACCAGTGCAATTTTAAGTTTCATGTTTTCATGGTATTTATGGTGCATCGTCTGTCATCGCGATTGCGCATGATGAATTCTGTGCACGTGTCGTCCATCCAATTTGTTAAATAGAATTGATAAAAAAATGAAATAATCATGATTATCTTGATTCAAATCAGATTATTGTAAATTGAAAGAGTAACATCAAAGCAAAGGGGTCTTTATTGTCTAATTAATAACCTGGTTCGACTTTTTTACGGGCTATTGTATACTGATATTAATAAATAATAACAAGTCCTATAAGCGTATTTATTTAGTGCGACAAAAGCATCCAAACTGAACAGTGAAAATTCATCAGCCGCCGCCCCCTTCACTGACCCACCAATTACTCACTGAACACGCCGGGCTTCACCCGGTGTAAACGGTAGTGATCGCCATTGAGATACCATCGCGGGAGAATGAAGTTCGACTGAGGGCGCTTGCGCCCGATCAGGCTTTCTAAAATTTGTATCGCGTAGTAGTCCTGGTAGTAGTAGTCCGGACGGGCTATTGTACTGATATAAATAAATAATAACAAGTCCTATAAGCATGATAAGCTTATTTATTTAGTGCGATAAAAGCATCCAAACTGAACAGTGAAAATTCATCAGCCGCCGCCCCCTTCACTGACTCACCAATTACTCACTCAATACGCCGGGCGAAGCCCGGTGTAAACTGTAGTGATTGCCATTGAGATACCATTGCGGGAGAACGAAGTTCGACTGAGGGCGCTTGAGGGCGCTTGCGCCCGAAAGCCTTGTACAATCTGTTTTGACTGGTGAAGTAATTTATGCTAATTGCATAAACATGTTGACCCGCCTCCACTAGTGTCGTAATAGCGCAATTTAATGAATTACAATGTTTACCGGTCAAAGGCTGCTTGTCTCTTCTGATTGGATGTTATACCTTATGAATAATACATATTCGCCATATTGGGAATATAACCCCCACGAAAAACCGTTGGATTTCCATCGGTTTTATAAAGTGAAACATTAGATTGGCAATGCAGAATGTGCAAGACTTCGTATTAGCACAGCTCACAATTCGTAAATCCTATGTCACTTGTCTTAGCACGCTATATTCAGCTTAATGGAGAAGGGTGGGATTTCCGTGTTACGGTGTTAGCAACGCCAGATGGTTACGGACAATATTATGAGACTGCGATATTTTAAATAATTTTAGAAGCCTGGTCAAGGCTAGGGTGTCCGTGGCGCATAGAAATACTTGTTTAGGGTCCATTTTCAGAGGGCATACGTGAGCATGATAACTTGGTATACGAAAAGGAGACCAACATTATTTTTAAAAATTACTATTAAAAAGATGATTTTGTTCACCATAAATGTTACACTTGTGTTTACCTTGTTAATAAGTAATGTATGTGGGTGGAGTGTGTCACATTTTACTGTCCTTACTATACTTACCTAATAATGATGCTAGTATGGGGCCTTCTACAGGATCAGCAAGCAGAGCATCTTTATCATAATATTTACTGGAAATAAAGAGTACACATGCTTAGTTGTAAACAAATATACCACTTTGGAATAATCTATAATGTGAAAATAGTATATTACAGAAAGATGATCCTCATTTTATTACAAGTAGAGTCTCCTATTTTGCATTCTTAGAAAAAAATCCCTTCAACATGTCTACAGTTGCTTAGTTAACTATCTCAAATCATATTCTCATTAGCCCAAAACAGATTAGAGGTTCTCTGCGTTTGTAGAGACATTCGTACAATCAATGAATTTCTAGGCAAGATTCTGTGAAATCAACTTAGACTGTCTCTGCAACAGCCCGATCAACCGCGGTATCCGAACGCATACGTTGACCCTGTTTTCATGCGATATGTTAAAAGACATGAAACATAGCAACCGACATCTTTTTGTTGTTATTTCAATAGTAATTGAATAGTTTTGCAAAAAGTAATGTCAGATACCCGATCAATGTACACAAACATCGGGAGTTGAAAGTCAAGGCATCTCTGAGAACACTCGCGGACAAGATTCCTTTTATTTATATAGATTTATCATTTAATTTATTGATTGATATAGTTAATTTTATTAAATGTGTTAAATATTAAATCTATTTAATAATATACAATTTATTTCATATTTATTTATTCAACATATAATTTAAGTTTTACATTTGTGTCCTATTTATTTTATTTATTTGATATCTAATTTAATATAACTTAATCGATTTAATATTCATTTAATTTATTTCATATTGATTTCAATTATTTGATCATTATTATTTTATTTATTAAAAATGCGCGACGTGTCGTGAACAGCTCACTTTCGGCTACATTATGCATGAATGTGCTTTAAATATCGCCCGAAGGATACTGGTATCGCCCAACACATCTTTTTTTCAAGAAGCTAGGGCGTCTAGAACATGGCAGCCTCCGTGTGGATGACAGCGTTTCCATAAAGCATTACATTTCTATATTACGTACAAACGTCTGCATGCAATAAGTAAGATCATACTGAAACAGGTGACTTATAACGCACCATGTCATCCTTGCCATCACTTCTATATATTCAGTATATGTTGAGGCAATTTGGTTGGCAATTTCGCAATGCAATTGCATCATTATTATCTAGAAATGCCCTTATATCTTCAGTTTCCAAAGCCATGGCATTAGTTGTCGGCTCGTCAGCCGCCAACCAAAAGGGAAAATATTCTGGTATATTTTGTTCTCTTCATTTTTTAAACCTTTTGACCATTTTACATACCTGTGGTTTTGTGTGATGTATTCTATGATCTTAGACAATTCCTTCTCAAAGAGGGCAACTTTGATCCACAGGTTACGAGCTTGTAACGATGCACGGATGCTGTTGCCAGGACGACTAGGACTGTCACCGTTCATAGTCATTTTTCTGTCACAAAAATACATTGAAAAATTAGGTTAAACAAATCTTCCTTATATCTACAATTTTACACAATTACAGGGTGTGATTTAATAGAGGTGCCCTAGAAGCAGTGGCGTACACCCGGGGGGGGGGGGGGGGGGGGGGGGGCAGGGGGGGCACAGTGCCCCCCTGAAGGTGATCAGCAGGAAATTCAAACCTACCCACCAGGAAAATGGGGGGAAGGGAAAAGAGGAAAAGAAGGGGGAAAGGGAAAGAAAAGAGAGAGAGAAAGGAAAAAGGGAAGAAAAAGAAAAAGGAGCAAAAAAGGGGAAATAAAGAAAAGAAGAAAGGGAAAGAAAGAAAGAAAGAAAATTTCGCAGTACAAAAAGCACAACCGTCAACAAATTGTTGACCGTTGTGCTTTTTGCACTGCGTGCGATTTTTTTTTTACCCTACCCCCCCCCCCCCCCCCCCCCCCCCCCACACTTACGTGAAATTCACGAGGTGACTGACTGGGGACAAATTGGGGCAACCTTTTACGAAAAATTCCGGGACAGAAATATTCTAACCAGGATTCTTTTTGGCTGTGCCCCCCCTGACAACCAACCTCTGTTACGCCCCTGCCTAGAAGACCATATTTTTCTCATCACTCCTGCAAAATGTACACCTGTGCCTGTTAAGGCCTATTAGCTGCTACAGTAAGCTAAATGCAGTGAATTTATAGTATTCCCAAATGTGATACAATACTACAAAGATGCCACAGGGTGGTGACAACAAAAATTCCTCAACTTTTGGTTAGAGTCCAATGAAAGTGAAGCGAGCCGAGCAACGGAGAGCGTGTAACGGAGAGCGTGTAACGGAGAACGTCTAACGGCTGGGTCCGGGGACCCACTTTAGGTCCAGGGTGGAAGCTCTAGGTTTCAGTGTTTTTAAACAGGAATGGGAACCAAAGCTGTTATCGAACCAGCAATGCTAAAATAATGCGCTAAATGCTCATTGATAAAAATCACTTGGAAAGAGGGTTTTTAGGGGGGGGGGGGGGGGGGGGGCTGTTTGACACCTTGTTTAAGATGTGACTCAATCATTTTTGTTTTCTATTTTGCTCCAAGGTAAGTTCCAAAATTTGAGTTGTTTCATACAGCTGTTCTCTAATGATAGAATCAGAATTCACTTGTAATTTTCCCGTAGAACAGTTCACAAACTACCGCTATCAGAGATGCCACATTTCTGTTTTTTTCTTCCTGTAATTCATGTAAAAAAGTTCTGTGAAAATCTGAAAAAGTTGGAAAATATCTGATTGAAAAATCTTGATAAAATGTACCGGTCATTTTTTTAGATACTTTTTTCTCAAATCATGTAAATCAGCCGGTTTTTGGCCAAAATATGTCGAATTTGTTTTCTTCAAATTTTTGTGACATTTTGGGTTAATTTTTTTTTCAAATCGCCCGACCGACCGACCATACTTGACAGGTCCATCCGCCCGTAAAACAGGGTGGTGTTTTTTTCTTCTCCTAATACCAAATTACAACTTCAACATGAAAACATCAAACTCACATAGAAAATCCTCTGTGACAAAAAATGTAAAGAAAGCCTAATAAATAATAAAATACAAAAGTAGTTCATTTTACCACCATCTGTATGATGTGGTGGATAAACTAGTATATTAATGACCCGGTGGTAACAAGTTAATAACATTGTCACAATTACAATGTCAATAGTCAATTAAAAGAGGACATTAAAGTGTCCTTTTATTTATAAATAATAGTATTATACCCACCTATCTTTGGCTAATGAAAGTGAATTGTTAGTTTCCCGTCACATTCTTTTGGGTCAGGGACGAGGCGACTATTTCATTATTCATTATTCAGTATTTTTGAAACATTCATTTTTTTTAATAATATGTGCCCAAATACGTGTAGCGTATAGAACCAAGAGTGTATAATTGTGAATAGGGTTATAAATATATGTCCTTACTACAATAAATAAACGAATTCCAGACCATTTTGCATCAAGTCTTGTTTATTTTAAAACTGTCTTTCTCTTAATGCTTTTCAGAAGATTTTTCATAACACACATGGATGGAAATCGGCGATCGCGGAGGCAATAATTAAATTTCTTTGTGGTGTATAAGTTGTATGGCTTCGAAAAGTGCCTCGAAATCCCTAAAAATGAAATACGATATAATTGTAGTCAAATTTGGCTTATTTTTTTCTAACAAACAAATAATGAAATAATTACCAAATAATGAAATAATTACCAAATAATGAAATAATTACCAAATAATGAAATAATTACCAAATAATGAAATAATTACCAAATAATGAAATAATTACCAAATAATGAAATAATTACCAAATAATGAAATAATTACCAAATAATGAAATAATTACCAAATAATGAAATAATTACCAAATAATGAAATAATTACCAAATAATGAAATAATTACCAATAATGAAATAATTACCAAATAATGAAATAATTACCAAATAATGAAATAATTACCAAATAATGAAATAATTACCAAATAATGAAATATTCACGCAGGGACCAAAATGTGAGTCCGTCGGGCGACGGGAAATTAACAATTCACTTTCATTAGCCTTATCAACCATATATTTGCATAATCTCTATAACTTTTAAGGACAATTATCCTCCCAAATTATTAACGTTATTTGGCCTAGGGTATGTACCCCCTCTCAGTATTACCCTTAATTACATATTTAGGCTAGTGGCAGGCGCGTAGCCAGCATTGTCATTCCGGGGGGGGGGGGGGGGGGCAAACATCAATATCATCCCTATTTTAGTCACTTACCTCGTGAATTTCACGTAAGTGGGGGGAGGGATGAGGTCAAAAAATGTCGCACAGTCCCCAAAAAATCGCACAGTCCAAAAAAAATCGCACAGTAAATGTATTACATGAACAGTTTCTCGTCCCCATTTCTCTTCTCTTTCCCCTCTCCTTCCCCTTTCCCTTCTCTTTCTCCCTCTCCTTCCCCTTTCCCTTCTCTTTCTCCCTCTCCTCCCCCTTTCTCTTCTCTTTCTCCCTCTCCTTCCCCCTTCTTTCTCTCTTTTCTCCCCTTCTTCTAGTCCCCATTTTTCCGCTTCGCTGTCCCCATTTTAGGTGTCCGAGGGGCAGTCTGCCCCCCCTGCCCCCCCCCCCCCCCCCCCACTGGCTACGCTACTGGCTAGTGGGCTACATGTTAGTGCACGTGGCAATATCTGTATCATTGACCCAGCCGCCCAAATCTGGCAAAACTCCCTCTTTATAAAGGCACAAGCAGAAAAGTGGAAGTCTACCGGAAGGGGTGGTGGAGGGACGTTGATAAGATAGTTGGGTATAATACTATTATTCATAAATAAAAGGACACTTTAATGTCATTTTTTAATTTATTACATAATAATTATACCCACCTATCTTATCAACCACATAAATATATTTGCATACCAGGCTAGCACCATGCTAGGAGGAGTATAACGGAATACTTCCACTGTTATACTTAAACTTACTTGTTTACAAGTTTACCAGTACTGCCTTCCCTGGCAGGTGACATCAAAATTGTGTATGTGTCCTAGTTTGCGTTTGCACTGCTGGTGTCTAACACTGCAGTGGCATAGCGACCCCTCTCCATTCTCTAATGTGTTTAAAATTTCACCGATAGATAGAACCCTGGCGTGAGCCCATGTTGCTAAATAGGCGCGAACAAAGTGAGCTCTAGGTCTCCCTTCTTCGTCGGTCGCTTCGTCAATTGGATTGTTTCAACCAGCCAACCTGCCATTGTAGATTTCGCGACCGCGCGGTATGGCTTTTTGGATGTGATAACAATTTGTTGAATAGGGCCCGTGCCAATCTGGTCCTTTCAATATACCATTTTAAGGCTCTGACAGGACAGCTGAGTCTCTGTGCTCTGTTCACTGTTCTCTTCAGGTACGGAAGGAACAGGGGCGATGCGGAGAAATTGCTCCTTTCATTTTTCGCCAGGAAGCCGGACTTGAGTGTAGCCCCCCACCCCTGCTGAAAAGTGTGAATTTGCTTATGGAAAGAGCGTGAAGCTCAGAGCAGCGTGTGCCCGAGGCTAACACGATTAAAAAGAGTGCTTTCATGGCGAGATTTATAATCGGCGAGATTTATAATCGGCGCTGCCTGCATAGGCTCAAAAGGGGGATTATTGAGTCTTTCCAAGACTAGAGGGAGCTCCCAGGAGAGCCACAAATTACGTGCTTTAGGACGTGCAATTTCCATTCCCTTGATGAGAAATTTTAGAGCCATATTATGAACAATCGATGCACCGCTCCGACATCCGGTATGAAATGACTGGATAGTGGAGAGGTCCCCAGCGACGTTTGTTGAGTGAAGGCCGAGGTTGTGGCGTGACCTGAGGAAATCGGCGACCTCGCCTACATCTGCAGAACGTGGATCAACTTTCTGCTGACTGCACCATGTGATGAAATGCTTTGCTCTAAAAGAGTAAACACGGAGAGTAGAGGCTCTTCTTCCTCTAGCGCCGAGACTGGCAGACTCTCCAGAAAGGCCTTCCTTCTCAAAGCGTTGCTGGATAAGGTCCAGGCAGTTAATTTCAACTCCTGTTGCGAAATACCTCACCTTGGACCCTGTAATTCTGAGGACGTCCAGGTTCCGGGAAAGGCGAATGGGATTCAGGACTGATAACATAAACTAGTGGCGCCTCGGCCAGAATGAGACTATGAGGAGTACTTCGCAGTTCTCTTCCTGAATTTTCTCAGCGGGTCCCTTGTTCTGCAGGGTCATACTTTCATTACTCTCTAGGAGAATAATTTTGCGAGAATCCACTGAATCCAATACTACTACTACTAGTACTACTACCTGACATTTATACCGCGCCAAAAAATCAACCCACAAATGACGCCATTTGGTGGACATTTTTCACACTTTTAAGCAGTAGGGACAGGCTACAAAAAATAAGCTTAACAGTTTAACAGAAATTGGTATAAAAATTCAAGAGCAAGTTTACTTGGTGAAAAAATAGGGACAGCGGTCCCAAATCTAGGTCGTCCGTTTATATGGGTAGATTAAAAACAAGGTGGATCTCAAAACACAGGTATCTAGAAAGAAAGAGGTTAGACCACTAGCGGATCCAGGATATAAAAAATAAAATAAACATCCTGGAGTTTGGTTGCAATTGTACTTCGCCTGTTTAAATGTAATTAATTTTACATATGCAGCTAATTTTACATCTTGACCTCATATGACGAGTCACTGGTTTGGGCGAAGTAGCCGACATTCATACTCGACAGAACCGCTCCCGTTATGAGTGGTCTCACGTGGGTTGTCCAGCTGGTTTAGCACGTCTAACCATACAGTAGCTCCACTAGTGACCTTCGGGGGGGGGGGGGGGGTATAACCTGCATCCGCCGGCCCGGGGGTACGTGCTTGCTCAGAGTTTTCCGAGGGAACTTGCGTTTAATCGTTTATTGATCCAATAAGACTTCGAGGGCTCAATGAGGTTGTTAGACCACCCTGAGCGCTCTTGGTTCCCGCACCATAACCTGGGGACTAGCTCCCGGGTGATCGATCGGCCGTATTCGAAACGGCACTGAACAATCACCTGCGACACCACGGTCTACAGACGTGTCGCTAGTAATAGTGTTAATAACCTTAGATATATTCTTAGTGATACGACTAGAAACGGGAGGAAGGCGTGCGGGAGTCGGCCAAATGGAAAGCCATAAAGGCTTTTGAGTAGATAAATGAAGTCAAATGGACTAATATAGTTCAAGAGACGGGGGCAAAAAATATGCCAGGGTGATCATTCAGGTTTCCGATTTTCAGTGATCAATCGCCAATTTGAATAAAATCCTGACGAGTCAGGAAAAGAGCCAAAATGGACCTCAAACAGATTTAAATATCATCCAAACGATGATATAACGTTCTATATGTCTAAATAAAGTTTAATGGATAAAGAAACGCATAGGCAAGCAGCCTACACGTCCCTATTAAAGGCGAACTATCAGAGATAGTTTCTATGTGTACCTCGATATAGCTCAAAGAGAAAAGAGGGAGTTTTGCCAGATTTGGGCGGCCGGGTCAATGATAACAGGTATTGCCACGCGCCTTAACATGTAGCCCAAATATGTAATTAGGGGTAATTACTGAGAGGGGTGTACATACCCTAGGCCAAATAACGTTCAGTTTGAATAATTTGAGAGGATAATCGTCCTTATAGAGATTATGCAAATATGTGGTTGATAAGATAGGTGGGTATAATTATTATGTAATAAATGAATATGTTCAAGATCTTATTGAATTTGTAGTCCCATTTTAATTTGAGTTATTGTAGTGGAAATTGATTTCAAAATTAGATCCTATTAAGTATGGCAAACTATACTTTTTCGGAATCCTTGTGCTCAGCCGAACAATTTGGTATGCTTTTTAGCTTAATTATAGCCATTTGAATTTTTGGGCCCCTGTATGGCGGCCATTTTGGAATTTGCGCTATAAAAGAACATTCCGTCACTTTTGAGAGGTGCATGGGAGCTCATTTTCTCTTAAAATGGTTCTAGTTGACAAATTCACTAAGAAACTAAGGTAGGAAGAAAATGGTCACGGAATCCAAGATAATGACTCTACTATACTTCATCTGTTTAAATGTAATCAATTTTACATATGCAGCCAATTTTACATCTTGACCTCAGATGACCTTTGACCTTGGTATGTGACCTCTTTGACTTCATTAACATATGAAGGTTTCCATATTGCATCTATGACCCAAGTTTGGTTGCAATTGGTCATTGTATGGAAAAGAAATGGACAAGACAAAAAGTGTGTACTTAATTTTACATCTTGACCTCAGATGACCTTTGACCTTGGTATGTGACCTTTGACCTCATTAACATATAAAGGTTTCCATGTTGCATCTATGACCAAGGTTTGGTTGCAATTGGTCATTGTATGGAAAAGAAATGGACAATACAAAACGTGTGTACTAAATTTTACATCTTGACCTCAGATGACCTTTGACCTTGGTATGTGACCTTTGACCTCATTAACATATGAAGGTTTCCATGTTGTATCTTTGACCGAAGTTTGGTTGCAATTGGTCATAGTATGGAAAAGAAATGGACAATACAAAAAGTGTATACTAAATTATACATCTTGACCTCAGATGACCTTTGACCTTGGTATGTGACCTTTGACCTCATTAACATATGAAGGTTTCCATGTTGCATCTATAACCGAAGTTTGATTGCAATTGGTCATTGTATGGAAAAGAAATGGACAAAACAAAAAGTGTAGGCTATACCAAATTGTTGACAGACACACCCCCACCCCACACACCCCACACACGAAGGATGCTGCCATAAGGTCTCTTCCTACGGACGACACCTAAAAATCAACTTGAATCAAATGTCAAACTTTCGGATTCTCTTCAAAATATTAAAATGATTACGATAACATTTCTAGAAAGTATATCGGTAAATTCCCAAATAAACCCTGTAGAAACGGCCCCATTAACGTCGGCCTCTACAGTCATCACAATAAGTAACTGACCAGGTAATAAATGTGCTGATAACTCTAAAAGTATAACTCCCACATAAACATATTAAATAATAAACATGTTGAGAAATTTCTCTTCTTGAATTTGAGATATTACACGCTAAGAATGGCTGATTATTAAGGAAGTTATAATCCCAAATGTACTGTCAAGTCTGATTTTCATTTTCACATTTTCATTTTCAACACGGGGACTCAGACCGGCAGATTATTGATTACTGGTAGTGGTAGTGCCAATTCACCCGTCGATGGCCTGGTTGTTGGATAGTCGGCCGGTGGCATTGTTACGGTTGATCAATACGGCACACACGCTTTACCTGTCTTACTCTCCCCGTGTTGAAAAGAAAATGTTAAAATGAAAATCAGACTTGCCCTAACGTTTGGGGTCGTCACTTCCTCATTAATCAACCATTCTTAGCGTGTAATATCTCAAATTCAAGAAGAGAAATTTCTCAACAACTTTATAATTGAATATGTTTATGTAGGAGTTATACTTTTAGAGTTATCAGCATGTTTATTACCTGGTCAGTTACTTATTGTGATGACTGTATATCCTATTATACACCCATCAAAATATGTAAGTTCCCCCAAGCATATACTAGAATATTTCGAAAAATATTTGATGGATTTAAATAATTTACAGCTAGAAAAATGCACTCAATTGTTAGGCACATTTTGATACCAAATTTGTTGGTATGTCATTGCCATGTCACACATAATCAGACCATTTTGCCATGTCGCACATAATTGTTTAGTAGATTCCCATGTCTGTGCACAAAAATCCACCAAGAAAATGTCTGTTAATTTATGGACAAAACCAGCCATAGACCGTGAGATTTAGTGCCACTTTTTTTCTGTATAAAAATTGGTAAATGGCACAATTTCTTATCGTTGCATTGTCTCAAGGCCAACAAATTTGGTATCAAAATGTGCCTAACAATTGGGTGCAATTTTCTAGCTGAAAATTATCTAAATCCATCAAATCTTTTTGGAAATATTCTAGTATATGCTAGGGAGGAACTTACATATTTTGATGGGGGTCCATGGCGCCCACAGGCCTAATTATAAGAAAGAGATAAATTTGAGTAAAAAATTTGAAAAAGATCACATAATAATATTGCTTTAACATGAAAAAGATAGTATAATTTACAAATTCCCCCTAACTGACCTGCTGCTCTCCATCCTCACTTCTATTTCATGGACCTTTTGCGATACTTCAGCAGCTGGTGTAAAGTTCTTGGATACCTGTTTTAAAAGTGAAGCTGTCGTGTTGTTCCCTTTGAAGATCCCCACAGCACGACGCTTAAGGCCATGTGTCAAACAGGAGTCTACAGTCACTGTAATAACAAGAATTGATAAAGAGGAACATTACATAATACATCATATGAATACAACTGTGGTTCAGCAATACAGCTACGTGTCACTAATTGGTACCGACTAGAGAAACAGATTGTACTTTGACAAGAGAATAGAATAACAGGTTAAAATGGTATTCTGCAACCCTTAAGGTTGTTCCTATGGCTAATTTTATTTGATATTTTAATAGAGCTTGTTGAGCTCCACTTGAAATTTGAGATTGATCGGAGGTACGGTTTTCTAGATATGACAATTTTATTGTCAAAAAAACATTTTAAGTCATTTGAATTCTTTTGTTTTGTATTGTTTTGTGTTTTTTTTGCTCTAATTTTGTATTGAAAACTCTTATTAGATTCCTGCAGCACAGGAATTAAGGAGAGTTGTATAGCCAACATATACACCAAGTGGCATTACATTTAGTAAAGTGCATGAACTTGAAAAAATTAATTAAGTGCATTAATAAGCCTAATTTTTTTTAATTTTTTTAATTTTAGATACAATTTAATTTAAATTTAAAAGTATAATTAATTATGCAGATGTCTTACAGCCTCCCGCAGCACAGGAAACTTCCTAAAAACTATAATCAACAAGCTCCCAAAATTTCAGCTTTGTAGCATTTATACTTTTCTTGTAAAAATTAATTAAACATTTTTGCATAGATTAATGATTTTGCTAGGGGGTCAAAAAAACATTAAGAAACAAAAGAAATGAACGCTTCAATTTTGCTTCATTTTTTACTATAAAATTGTCATATCTAGAAAACCGTACCTCCGATCAATCTAAAATTTCAGATTATTGTGGAGCTTAGCAAGCTCTATTAAAATATCAAATAAAAAATTAGCCATAGGAACAACCTTAAGCATAAAGCCACGATAGAAAAAAACTGGGTTTTTTCATTTGTTTAGAAAGGACCAATTGGGGTCTCTGTGTGTGTGTGTATCAGCCAGGATTGACTGGGCTATCGATCGCACAGCGCAAATGCGTTGGGTCAAACGACATTGTGTGTGTTAACAAATTGGTCCTTTTTCTCGTGCGGTGTATAGTATTGGAAATGAGACTTTTGAAAATGGGAAATTTTTCTTTAAATGGTGCTAATCATGGGTTATCTTTGTTGTTAAGGGGCAAATTTGGTATCAAATTATACCTAAAAGATTCATCTAAATGCCTATCTAGCCTGTTTGGTCAACAACAAAAATTAATGTTACTCAAAATGACATATAACAAAGTGGTATACTTTCTTTTGTTGAACCCTTTATAAGTACATTAGGGCAATGGTAATACGTAATAAACTGATATAATGGAATCCCAATTATTATTTTTTATGACCTGCATTTCAGTTTTTACTGTATTAAAATACCACATGAATGTAACATGCGAAACCAACGAATTTGCCAAATCAACAAATCTACATTACAATTTTTTTTTTAAATTTGAAAATGTCTATCCTAACCATTACCCTAACCAAAAACTAGCACTAAAGGTTTAGACTCAATCAAAATTTATAGGGGCCTGATGAGCATTTGAACCTCGCAGGATCTTTGATATGATTAAGCTCCCCCCCCCCCCCCCCCCTAGTATTTAAAATAATAATAATAATACCGAAAATACTGTGTTTGAAGTGCAGGAAATTGTAAAATCCTTTTATTTTTTCTCAAAACAATTTTTTTTTTAGTTTTTATTAAAATATCGGCAGATTATCCTTTTCTCAAATATTTATATGACTCAGTTCTTCGACAAACGCTGCACAACTGTTCATTGCTATACATAGCCCGATTACACAGTCTCTTTTACCATGATTGCATTTACACTTTGGTGCTGTGTAGATAGATTAAGGGCAATTTCTATTAACAAAGTGTGTCAGAGACTATAATAATATAGTCTTCTTCACATACGAATAGTACTACAATATTTATTCGCAAGGTCCATCAGCATGCAAAAAAACAATTAGTTTCGCAACAGCGCAGATGATTTTTGTACTACAGGCTGTTAATTATGACATCTGGGATGGGAGCATTAGTTGATTGAACTTTCCAGGATGTATTTAATGACATTGAAAATGGGACAAATTCATGCGTTCGGGGCTCTTCTAAAGCCCTTTTTTACAGACAAACATACACAGGCCATCAAAGCCAGTACTGGCAGTAGTAGTTGATTTGATTCCACAGTCAAAAACATTTGGGTTGACACGCCTCTGCATCTTAAAACCGCTGATGTTGTAAAATTTGGCTTTTCAAACTTGTCATAAATATTGCTATGGTCTGTGTTCCAATTTTAAATTGGTAACACTGTTTTATTTTTTTAAGTCTGTCTACGTTCTAAATTGAAACACAGAACATAAAACTGGGTTTAAAAAGAAACTTACAATTTTTCACATGGTCATATCTTCGAAATCTGTCCATCAAAATGAATCAAAATGACACACAGGATTACTGACGATGTGTTTAGAGTAGAGTATTGAAGTAATCCGGTAAACATTGGTTCATTTTGATGGACAGATTTTCAAGATAGATAGGATTTTTAAGATATGACCCTGTGAAAAATGTTAAGTATCTTTTTAAAGAAAATGAAAAAATAAGATACCAGAAAAAACACTTGTATACATTGTTTTACTATTGTTTTATTATCTTCATTGTCCTTCCATTACACAACTACATCACATTCATTTCAAATTAAAAAAAACAATATCAGAAAGTGTCAAATGCAAATAGTAGTACCGTATTATCCCTATTAAGCGCCCAGGGCGGTTAGCAAAATCAATTTGGGTGGGCCCTTATTATGTTTCCTTTTTTTTAAACTCATTTATTGTAGAGACTGTCGAATTCGGCAAGGTTGCGAAGACATTTTGTTCAGTAAACATACCAATAATATTTTAGCTCATAGAAAAAAAATAAAGTATGATTTTTCAATTCACATTCCATGAATACATGTAGTTGTAAAACACGAATCGCTAACGATTTGTTAGTTTTGTTCAAAAACTGTGTAAGAAAAAACAACTTTATCTGGTTTTCATGTGGGCGGCCATCTTTGCTTTCCATTTGTGGCTAATATACAACACTACGCATATTCATATGCATTCCGCCACCAGTCGCTGTACAGGCAGTGGTATCAGCACTACTGTACGGAGTGTACGCGTGGCAGTAAGTGTCTAGTGGGATCAAGGAGAGCGGGCGGCGGCGATCAAACCAGGCTAATTACTGGTACTGCTTTACTGAAGGACGCCGTGGTGAAAAATGTTGTACAGTGCTACGGTAATTGAAAAGGTGGGCGCTTATAAGGTATTGTTTGTTGGTAGTCATTGATAAAAACGGGGGTGAGCGCTTATAAGGTCATGGGCGCTTAATAGGGATAATACAGTACAACAAATTGGCACACAAATAAAAAATGTAAAAAATAAAAAAAATATGGAAGACAAAAAACCGCGCGCATCGCCTGATTTTGAAGCCTTCGCAAGCTTTGAGACAAACTTCTTCTTTTTTTGGCCTAAGTCAAGCACTACATTTTTTTCAGACCATATAAACAGGATAAATCATATTATTGAGGCCACCATATCAGGTCGAGAACATGACAGAAATTCCAGAGAGATACAAAAAGCGATGGAAATCAGAAAGAGTGGGAACCAGACACTCAACAGTATATGGAAATAATCCACTACTAAAACAAATTGGCAACTCTGAAGATGATGTTTCTTCTCGCGAAAGTTGATCATGGCCATTCTGATGAAATCCTCTGATATAAAAATATATATCAATAAGTGAATATTCATTTATTTGGTTTTGACAAGCATATTGTTTACTAACTATGATATTGTTTTAATTTAGCGCAGCA
Organism: Ophiura sarsii; assembly: GCA_035610835.1. Taxonomy (NCBI): domain Eukaryota; kingdom Metazoa; phylum Echinodermata; class Ophiuroidea; order Amphilepidida; family Ophiuridae; genus Ophiura; species Ophiura sarsii. The sequence goes on from CM069444.1 coordinate 42,677,611, forward strand.
CAAACAATTAAGCGTTGGAAAAATCAGCCACCTCTACAGGTATTTTCTATGGGATTTCTAGCGGGTCAATTATTACACTACAACACCTGCAGTCTAAAGAGTTAATATATGTCCACAGCTCTGTTGCCATGGTAACCTTGATCCAATACTTCACTGCAGTGTAATGATTAGTGTCTTGTCTCCTGTATTTTATAATTAGCCTATTTTCTCCCTGTATGTTTTCAGCACTTAATCAATGTTTGAAACTACTATTTATCTTTTACAAACTTATTTCTCAAGGGTTATACTTTTTATAGTCAGTACCTTCAGTTTGAAAGACCTGATTTTAGTGATGGGATTATCGGGAAATCATGCTCCCGGGGCTCGATTTAATTTTTCGGGCGAGTCTCAGGATTTCCAAACTTCTCCAAATATACTCTGGGTTGATTGTTAGGGCGCCATCTTTTGTCGAAATTGTGTCATATGTTATCCACGATGGTGGCACAGAAGTGAAAATCTGCAGAAAAAATCACATTTTAGCGCGCATAAGGCCCTTTCACAATTAATTTTCCTTAGGTTGTCACAGAAAAAAATAAACAAACCTTTCTATCGAAGCATTTATTACATTTTACCGCAGTCCATGATCCTAAAATGAGCAAATGGCCATATGTGTGGATTGGTTGAGAATGTAGAGTTTAACTAATATTTAATCTTTTACGCATGCTGCGAGGTGAAATGGCCATCGCTAGCTTTTAAAACTTCCAAAGACTAAGCTTACGAAAATCCCGGGACCAAAAGATGAAAATACAAGCTAAATTGCACATTTCAAACTAAATTGGAAGTCTTGAAAGTTAGTAATTAAATTCTAATGTAAGCAGGGCTAGAATTTTGTTTCACTATGCGAGAATCCAAACAGATTCTCGCAACCACATTTTATTAGAATCCAAGATCCAAGATTCTCGTCAATTGAGTTTGTGTGCAATTTTTTTAATTTGGGAGAATCCAATTAGACTCTCGAAAACCTGTCCACAAGAATCAATTGAGAATCAGATTCTTGGACGCTCGCCAAATTTCTAGCCCTGGAAAGAAATATGATCTGTAAAAACAAATAAAAACAAAAAACAGAAACAAATCGTAAAAATGCAGACATATGGCGAGTTACTTTGGGCTATGGTGTCGTTTTTCAACGTGTTTTTTGTTGAAAAGTTGGTCAAAGAAACTAACAAATAAACTCACCATGCAGCTAAAAATTATTGAATGATTGAGTATAATTGTCAATTTCACTCGTTTAATAAGACTCTTCCAGTAAATTTATATACATGATGAAGAATTTAAAAAACTGTGGTAGACCAGGATGGAAATGTTTTTTTGAAAGCATCTGCTTTTATTGAATCCCAGGGGATTGAAACATGCTCTGGCAGGGAGAGCATGCCAACTTTTTGTGCTAGACCCCTAGAGGTCTGGCACTTATAAGGCTTGGAACTAGAAATCGATGTTTTTTCACGGTACCGCGTATAGAAAGGGAAATACAACAAAATGATTGGCCTTTATCACTGACAAATGCATTGAACACACACTGGCAATTCATATCTATTTGTTTCATTTAGAGACACATTTCTTGGCCTCCATTTATAGCCCAAATAGATCCAAATAATCTCCTTAATTGAGCTTTAAACGTGTAGGGGAGATGCGGGAGAGTTGAGCCAATTTTTATATTTTGTGTCACCATATGCGGAAGAAAAGTACAAACCTGTAAAAAATTAGTGTAAGATAAACTTTAGTGTTGTTTTCATAGTGAAACAATAACAGTTGGGATAGCAGTTCAGGCTTATTTATATAAAAGGTTTGAAAAAAATTGGTAAAGTGGCTCAACTCTCCCTACAATATGGGAGAGTTGAGCCACTATTACAGGAGAGTTGAGCCAGCATGATAAGTCAATGGCTGGTGAAAAAACAAAATCATATTTTTTCAACTTTTGATTTGTTAATCCTTAAAGTAAATATGGTGCTCAATTGTTATTATCATGGCACAAAATAACATTTTCTCTCATTTATTATACATTTTTCACCTTAAGTCCAAAAATCAAAATGTTACTACATGTTTTCCCTATGCTCAACTCTCCCCATGACCAATGGCTCAACTCTCCTCATGGTGACCATTTTGTAAATAACCCAATCCTGTCTGGTGTAGAACTTTTGGTAGTTTACAATAGTTCTCTAAAATAATGGTCATATATACCCCCTTCAATAAACAAATTACTGCCATTATAGTCTAAGTCTTGCTATGGGAAAAAAAGACAAAACATTTATTTTTCTATTTTTCACTCAAAAGTGAAAAAAATAATTTTGTTTAGGTATCTTTGATACTGAGCACACATGACAGTAGAGTTTAACACTAAGAATGTCGTATTGATGCTATAAACAATATATGCAAATATAAATTTTAGTAAGTTACTACTGTTCGAGTTATAGGGGGTGGCTCAACTCTCCCGGTGGCTCAACTCTCCCGCATCTCCCCTACCATTTTAGCAGCACGACACAGGCCCCCTGGATCAATGGACATTGTGGACGCCCAAGTCAAATCTGAGTTATTGGTATGACATACATAAGCACATTTTAAGCTTTAAAATGATACCATTTTAAAGGTAATTGGACTTTGAAATCACAAGATATGATTGTGTTTGCCGACAACATGTCATTTTGACATAAGAGATTTTACAGAGTGTCTATTTTCACCTAATTTCAAGAATCTATCATGGTTTATTTATCATTGGTGTCAAAGATAATGTCTAGTACTTCCAGGCAGAGAGAGAACGCCTTGTCAATGTTTGAACTTGGTCAAACTAAATTGTTTTGAACATGTCATCGCTGAGATAAACAATGAATTGCGAAGGATTCACTGTCCGGACAGGGGTCAGACCCCCACCCTTTTTATTTTACCCCCACCCTTTTTACAGAGCCACCCTTTTACAGAGCCACCCTTTTTATTTGGGAATGTTCAACCCCCACCCTTTAAACCGAAAAGGGGACATTTTGGATCTCAAGAGCTTTTTAGGGGTCCATCAAATTTGTGTCATGCATGCAATGTATTATTAAGCTAAAAGTAAAATAGTGTAATGCTTCCGAATTCGGACGTTTTCGTTATACTCAAAATGTCAAAATATCAAAATACTACCTACTTTTGGCACATTTCCATCATCAAAATAAATAATTCTAGGGCACAACAGTAATATTTTGGGTGGTACCAACATAACAAATTAAAAGCTGGCTTTGAAATATGGCAAAATAGAGCAGAATTTACGATATGATTCATGGGAGACGGGCTGTCCGTACCGAAAGTTCGTCGGAAAATGTTGAAACTTGATTGAAATCATGCGCCGAAATTGGTGGCAAATGTCCTATTTTTTTACAATTTCTTTCAAAATGAATTAAACTACTATATCTGCATGTGATTTGTTTAACCCCCACCCTTTTTATTTTAACTCCACGCTTTATACAACTACACCCTTTATATGAGAAATATTCTAACCCCCACACTTTTGTTGATTTCTTGATTTCTGGAGTCCCACGCTGTATAAAGCGTGCCGTCCGGACTATGAGGATACAGTATTTAAAGCAATAGTATGTGATTTTTTTTTCACCAAAAAGTTTATAATGTTATGTTTATGTAATGTTATGTTTATAATGTATTTGACAAGAATATTGAATTTAGAGAGAAAAAATCAAATGGAGCTTTCCATAAACATGATTGCACGCCTATGACTTTAAACTGTAAATCAGTCTATCAATATTATCCCCTTCATATTAACTTCTTCTGTTCAGGGTCCAACATTTTGAAAAATGGTGGCTATTTCTATCATTTATTATATTTAAAGGTGGATGTTCCGATCACTTTAGATCCCCCCACCCCCCCCCCCCCCCCCCCACCACCACCAACATATTTTGATATCAGAAGAAACCCTATTATTTCTGTAAACTGTTTGGCGCAAGATATGTACCATTTAGACATCATATACCAAAATGCATTGAATTACTGCCAAAGGTGGTTAAGGCCAAACAAAGAAGAAAGTCTGTCCCAGAAACATTGTGCAAAAAAGCTAAGTCCTGTGGGTTGTTTTTATTATGTTTTTTTTAGAAAATAGGCTATGCTATTGCTTTTTTTTTTGTTGCTTATCCAAGCTTACAGAGAACCTTTTTTAACTTTTTTAAAAAAAAATTTAAAAAATGTTTTAAAAAAAAAAAAAAGTTTTTTTAGCCCCAGCGCACAGACAGACCTACGCGCCGTAGCTCATTTCACATACCAATGCGGGCGAGCTTCTGAAACAGACTTTCTTCTTTGTTTCGCCTAACCACCCGGACAGTTTTTGTACTACTCAATAGGCAAATTTCACGTCACCTGGTGCTTGTAAAATAAAAACCATTGGAGTTATGCAACTCAAACTTTGGAATACAACTATTTTAAGATGACCCTTTGTGTAGAATAGAAAACATCAAGTTGAAAATCGGGCCAGCAATCGGAACACTAACTTTAATTGATTACAATTAATTAACTAGTAAATTATATAATTAATTAATTAATTATAATTATCTGATTGATTGATTCATTTTAAAGTAATTGATTATTTTAACTGATTGATTGATCGATTTATTCATTTATTTATTTATTCATTCATTCAATTAATAATAATATATTCAGAAATCTATAAATTTATAATGATTGTGAGTAAACTTTTTACATTTTATTCAAGAAAAAGAAAAAATATATAAATGTATTCATTTATTTAATGTTATTAATTAATTAATTTTTATTTAATAAATTATAATTAATTAAATGAATTTGTTATTTATCCATTTATTCATTCGTTCATTTAGTTATTGATTCATTTATTTAATCATTTATTCATGTTTATACTTATTTTCTTACCTTCGCTGAGACCCAAGCATTAGCACATGACCGAGTCAGCTGGAGGGAGGTGGTGAAATCCAGCATGCAGTGCCCCTACGACCCAGGAGGGTTATGGGAGCGGTAAGACGGTAAGATACTTATTTATTTATCTGTTTATTTATTTTTATTTTTTGGAGCACGAACAGAAAAAGAAATAAAGAGTGAAATGAAGGGAAAATGTTGAGAAACCGCGATGTCTTTTTTAAAGACAGTTCTTGTGAAGTGCTGAGTGATGTATACTCCACAACTTTCGGCCGCTGAGCGCAAGCGTTGACCATCGTATTCCAATATTATAAGGATGTGGCATTTTATTGTGGTGGAGCTACAACGCATGTGTCGGACTTGAGCATTAGTGGGGTATGCTTAGATATGTATCCGTTGATTGTTTGCTTAGATATGTATCCGTTGATTGTTTGCTTTTCCCACGTTTACGAGGATACAAGTTTGTAGAAGTAATAAATTGTGTGTTAAAATGTTCATACATGGTATGTTTCAAATTGATGATGAAGTAATTAGATGTGGAATGAAAATTCATGGGTATAAAATTGTCTTCATACATGGTATGTTTCAAATTGATGATGAAGTAATTAGATGTGGAATGAAAATTCATGGGTATAAAATTGTCTGAGGACGCCGTTTCGGTGAATTTTGATTAAGAATGTTCATAATTTAGGAATGAGCTATTTACTTATTTGTGGTAAAAGGCCAGACAGGGTCAGTTTTTGTATGCTTCGAACGCGAATTACTGCTACCATAGCACTTGCGTGAAAGCTCATGAACTATGCTCCCGTGAAACGATATTATGATATGTGTGCGCTTTGTCAACATCAACAAGTCACATCACAGGGGCGGAGGGGGTGGCCCCCCCCCCCCCCCCCCCCACCCACGCTCCTGGTCCTCTCCAAAATTTGAGGACCAGGGGCCGCTTTTTACAGATATTCGGCTCCTGGTCCATTTTGACTTAACAAAAGGCTTGTCTATATATATTATACATGTAAAATCATCGAACGTATGCTGTGACTGTGAGACGTATTCGGTACAAGTTAAGAAGTTAATGAAAGTCTTACTACATGAGATCAGTCAACAGGGAATGTTGATAAAACTTAAGGAAGTTTTATTTGGAATTTTGTGAGTGCTGTAATTATTGAACTATGCCTCAAATGTATATAAAAGTATACATTTATGGAAAGAAAATGGATCAGAGAATCTAAATTTGGCATAATTTTTGACTAAAAATATTGATTGTTTTGAGAAAATCACACAAAAAAATACTTTTTTAAAGGGTTTTTATTTAAGAGAAATTTGATTGGGTGGTAGCCCATGTTTCTGTGTCATGTGTGTGGTCCTAATACAACAAAGTTACTTGTTTGTGATTTGTGCATGTGAATATGGTATTGTAAGACACATGTTTTGACTCTAGAAAAAATAATGAATAATGAAAAGTGACCGTCCCCTAATTTTGTAAAGTTGTAACAGGAAACTAACAATCCATTGTGAAGGACCTAAAAGTTAAAAAATGCACAGACCCATTTCAAGTGAATCTCCACAATAAATTTGCATTAAACAAGAGTGATTTAACCAACAATTATTATTATACAATTATACAAGTAAGCTTATTATTTATTTTGTTGATCTTTTATTTTTGGGTTTCCGGAAGGTGATTTTTGGTCCCGGGACCAGACATTTTTGGTTGGGAATCAATTTCTTGGGACTCGCTCCCACCCTTACCTGATTTCCAAAGAAGCCCTCTGTACGTAAAAATTATAAAAAACATGTTTTTCGACCCATTTTATGTTTGGAAAAGATAACTAAAAATATGTTTTGTCACATTTTGTCATACTAGTTTTATTATAATCCTAATAAAATTCCCTAGGAGGATTATTTTTGTTTGTTCAAATATCTGATTTATTTTGATTTATTGACCAAAAAGTGCCAAAAATGTAATTTTGGCACTTTTTGGTCAATAATTCAAAAAATAAATCAAATATTCTAAATCTAAAAAAATAGGGCCAGCGGTCCCAAATAGGTCGTCCGTTTATATGGGTAGTTTGGTTGCAATTGTACTTCATCTGTTTAAATGTAATCAATTTTACATATGCAGCCAATTTTACATCTTGACCTCAGATGACCTTTGACCTTGGTATGTGACCTTTGACCTCATTAACATATGAAGGTTTCCATATTGCATCTATGACCCAAGTTTGATATAAAATCGGATGGATTGAGCGTGATACACAAAGATATTGGTCGAGCTATGAGTTTTAAAAAATATTGTGCGAGACGCAGTCGAGCACAATATTTTTAAAACTCATAGCGAGACCAATATATTTGTGTATCATGCGAAAAAATCCGTCCGATTTTATCATTATTATGCAGTGAGAATCTGACTCGATACTCGAGAAATGACTTGAGCCTGTCAGATAAATGAATAACACTGTAGTCTGTACTAAAAAAAGTAATAGTCTGTAGGCCTACTTTTTCCAAACTGTTCCAACATTTCTGGTACACTAACAGAATGACAGAACCAAAGCTCCCAAACAAATTCCAAACACGTAACAAGTTCAAGTTTTACAGTTAGCAATAAATTCAAAAGACATATTTCGCCGTCTGTTTTCAACATTAAAAAAACCATGTTGTTTATCATGTAAAGCTTACATTGAAAACATTGACTTACATTACAAGTTATACAAAACTTTGAAGATCGCCATTTTTTAGGCCAGGAACTTCACCATTTATACAGATAGACACACTTGTATCGGTGCTTCTTCGCGTTGCAGAACTGTCGGCCTAATTCCTGGAAATTAGTTTTCATTTCGCGTCACAAAACGATGTGTGCTTCGTGCAAGGAACCCTTCGCCATTTTGATCACAAATAACCATGACCCGGATGTCGATTTTAGTCTCGGTCTCGACTACATTTTCTGCACGCTACACGTGCGGTCGCTACACATCGGCGTATTAGTACATGCTTTTAGTGGATTCGTGAGGCTTTAAATGTATTAAAGAGGCAGTAACCGAAATTGACCAAGTTCACTGACCATGTGTGGATAAACTTGGTCGCCAAGTTCACTTCAGTGACACAAGTTGCAGAATAATAGGTCTTTACCAATGCATTGCAAGTATAGGACGGAAGATTCAAACTGCATAATAATGGTTGCAATTGGTTCATTGTATGGAGAAAAAAAATGGACAAGACAAAAAGTGTGTACTCAATTTTACATCTTGACCTCAGATGACCTTTGACCTTGGTATGTGACCTTTGACCTCATTAACATATGAAGGTTTCCATGTTGCATCTATGACCGAAGTTTGGTTGCAATTGGTCATTGAATGGAAAAGAAATGGACAATACAAAAAGTGTATACTAAATTTTACATCTTGACCTCAGATGACCTTTGACCTTGGTGTGTGACCTTTGACCTCATTAACATATGAAGGTGTCCATGTTGCATCTATGACCGAAGTTTGATTGCAATTGGACATTGTATGGAAAAGAAATGGACAAAACAAAAAGTGTATACCAAATTGTTGACAGACACAGACACCCCACACAACACAGACTACACACACGAAGGATGCTGCCATAAGGTCTCTTCCTACGGACGACCTAAAAACTACTCCTAGAGAATTTTATTACTATTTTAATCAATCTAGAACAACAACAGTTGACAAAATATATTTTTAGTTATCTTGACGAAACCTGAAATGGGTCAAAAAACCTGTTTTTTATAATTTTTTCAAAATGGTCTTTTTCATGTTCATGGTTGGATTCATTGAACCCTTTTCTTCAAGAAAATGTATACTTTTATATAGATTAAATGAATAATGAAGGAGTTACAGCAGTTTTGCGGAGGCTATGCTGAGGGTCCACAGCCCCTTTTTTTTTAAAGGCATATTATGGGATCTTTTCAAGGGGGCACCCTCTATTCATGGTTTTGTTTAGTTTTAGAACATAGATTTTCTTGCAGATTTTCATTTCTGATCATAAATCATAAATATATTCTGAGTTACAGAGCGATACGATTCCTAATTACTTCAAAATAATGGTTCATCTTACTATAAATCTGGAAACGGTGTGTGTTTGTGTGTGTGTTTGTGTGTTTGTTTGTGTGTTTGTTATCCTTATTTCTCCGTTAGTTGTGATCAAAGTGGCGCCTAATTCGCATGAAAGATAGAGGAAATAACGGGAAGGGTGTTAAAGTTTATTTCAGTGAAATTGGTTAACAATTGGCTCCAAAAACAGCAAAAACCTCTCAGATTTGGCTCATAAATGCCACTAGAATTGAACAACATTGTGCGTTGCGCGTACTACACCACAGCGTAATCTTACCGTGGTAACGCGTCGCGTGCATGTTTGCGCAAGGGCTCACTGACGCGGCACACGCACTTCTACACATGGCGCAGAAGCCACACGGGAATAGGCCTGTTGGTAGGGATATTTGGTGTCATGTTGGGGGAGGGGCGGTGTAAAACCACGGGAAATGGGTTAATGAAGCAACCTGATTTCTTTATAAATTATATAAATCAACCTGGTTTGGGTGGTGTATGGGGAGGGTAAAACCACGGGAAATGTTTTAGGATAAGGTTAAGAGTTAATGAAGTAGCCACGGGAAATGGTTAGGAGGGTTATAATTATAGATCCACCTGGTTGGTGTAGTTGCAGTGAGGGGGGGGGGGTAGGGGGTTTATGTGGTTTTAAAAGTACCGAGTTGATGCGGTTTGAGAGATAGGGGCTAATAAAGTAGCCACGGTAAATTGTTTAGGACTGGATATGGTTATATAAATCAACCTGATTGGGGGGGGGGGGAGTTGTAGGGGTTAGTATGTGGTTTCAGAGGTAGGTAATGTGGCATAACCATCTAGCGGGGACCCGAGCGTAGCGAGGGTACGCCGCTAGTTACAATAAGTTGAGGACATCCTACATTGATCCGAGCATACACGCACAGCATCACACTAACGTGGTATAGGGCTTTGTACGTATGCCGGAGTTTGTGAACTCACAACTCATTCACATTATACCTTTGCTGTAAACAACCTATATTTTTACAAAGCTTAACATCTCTTCTTTCCAATCATATATATAAACATTTATTATAAATTTTGCACAACCATTAAAGGTAGATGTTCCGATTTTCAACTTGAAATTTTCTATTCTACATGAAAGGTCATCCTTAAAAACGTCGTGTCCCAAAATTTGAGATGCATAGCTATTATGGTTCTTATTTTAGATGCACAAGATGCTGTGAACTGTACCCATTGAGTAGTACACAAACTATATCGGAGGTAACCACCATTCGCGGTAATTCAACGCTATTTCGTCGATTTCTCTGTCATTATACCGAATTAGGCCGTCAAATTTCAGTATGATGATGAGAAAAATACGAGCTTTCATATGATATAAAAATCTCTGTATGTTTGAAATAATTCTGTGTTACAAAAATGTGATCGGGTCATCTACCTTTAATATACATATCTTCGGCAGTTCTTTTCATATCACAGACCCAAAAATAGGCCGATTCCCCATTCATAACACGCGTTGCGAGCATCTTCTATTAAGCCAGAATTCCCCGGGCAAAACCACCGTGTATCTCCGCGGGAGTCCACCATTCATAAAAACAACCTAACTTTATTGTTTATGTCAATCATAAGCTACAATATCATCTAAAAGTCACCGACCAAATTTGTCCTTGACCATTAGTTATTTCTAATATTCATGATGTATCCTACATGATCGAAAGCAGTTTGGTCGAAAACCATGTGCGCCTGGCTTGAGTGCCGAAGCCCCATGCAAGTGAATTGAGGTCATGCGCGAGTGTACAGGTCAGCGCGTGATTTCTGTGTGGCCTTTTCACAGTATGCTAACTTTGAATGGTCGGTCTGTATTGATATGCTAATGACGCAAGGTAGTGGCACTACGTCATACCTAATTAATAAATGTCCGAGTACTGCACAAAGTTGTTGTAATGTTTAGAGTGAATTTAGAGTGAAAAATAAACTGTCCTGCTCGCAGGATGTTTTATTTTCACTCTTTAAACCAGTAGATAGATGTCAGGTCATACAGTACACTTTATGTTTTCTTCAGTAGACAGCATCAATTTGGATATAATATTAGGCATCAAGCTATTATACCATAAACTATCTTCAGTAGATAGCAAAATGCTTAACATGTCAGGTCATGTAATGTATGATCTTCAGTAGACAGCATCAATTTGAATATAATATTAGGCATCAAGCTATTATACCATAAACTATCTTCAGTAGATAGCAAAATGCTTAACATGTCAGGTCATATAATGTATGATCTTCAGTAGACAGCATCAATTTGGATATAATATTAGGCATCAAGCTATTATACCATAAACTATCTTCAGTAGATAGCAAAATGCTTAACATGTCAGGTCATGTAATGTATGATCTTCAGTAGACAGCATCAATTTGAATATATTAGGCATCAAGCCATACCATACACTATCTTCAGTAGATAGCAAAAATAAAGTTATAAGTGTCATGGTATACTGCATGCTATCTTCCTCATGCTATGCTACCTGATACCCCTCAACCAATATAAATGTTGAGACACTTAGCACCCCTTTACCGGTCATTGATGTTGACTCAAATGGCACCCCTTATCGTCTAACAAGTGTTGCCCACCTTGCTCCCTTTAAACCACTCACCAATGTTGACCTACATAACACATCTTAACCTTTCACTAGTGTTGATCCACCTGACACCCCAAGCTTCTATCTAATACTGACACACACCATACAGCTCACTAGTGTTGACCCAACTAACAACCCTTCATCACTTACTAGTGTTGACCCACATATCATTACCCCTTAATCATTCACTCATATTGATCTACAATACGCATTGTCCTCACAAGGTTAAGCTACGTACTGTAGAAAAGAAACTACGACACACAGCCAATTTGTAAATTTTTCACACAACTTTAATGTGTGGGATGAGCTGGAGTAGTCAAAGCATCACTGCCTGATGCACAACTGTAATAAGTACTTATCTTCTTTCATAGAAGTAGTAACAATAGATGAGGTAACCGTTGTTTACATCAGTAGTGTTTACATATTGATTAGCGCCTGGTCTAAAGACATGTTAGGGGTACTAGTCCATGACTACGGCATACATCATACTATATGAAAGCAAAACACACATCACTGAGCGCCAATTTTAAAAGCACATGCCCTTATGGTGCGCACGCAAACCGCCGGGCAACCAGATTTAGTGCCTGGTCGTCTCATTGTGCTTAGGGATGCATACCATAACTGCTGCACTATTACACCGTAAGCATGGTAAGTAATGATCAATCAAGTGTGAATTAAAGCACCGTTCCCTGTAGGTGCGCACGCAAACCGCCGGGCACTACGTCACCGGTCACACCATCTATATTATACCATGCTTTATACACCATGCATTAAAAAAGAATACACCATGCATTAAAAAAGAATACACCATGCCTTACAATATTATACCATGCGTTATACACCATGCATTAAAAAAGAATACACCATGCCTTAGTCAAGAATACACCATGCTTTAGTCAACAAAAATTGTTAGCCCATCCTACGTTAAGTAGGACGAGGATCAGGATCCGGACCACGATTTGGAAGGGATCGAGTTCCCCGAATGGAGCAACTCTAGCCTTCCACAATTTCACAGGCAAAACCATGAAAACGAGCATAACAAATATGGTCCAGACGGTCAGACCCTTATCCCCCTAAAAAAACTGCCCAACCCTTTACACACAAAAAAAACTGCCAGTCATCGGCCGAGTCCGGCTCAGACCCAAGCCAGAAAAAACAGGTCTTATAATGCCTGAGCGACCCAATCAACTCCTCCAATATGAATAACTGGGTGGATTGGGTGGGATTTTTACCATGCACCTATGACTACCCCAACAGACATTGAAACCAAAAACCAAAAACAGCACGAAATCATGCCACTACTCGATACACCACGCCACCTGATTGGTCGAGCACTAGGCATGAATATTAAAATGGCCAGTCACAATTTAGGTAGGGAGACCAAGGCCACAGCTAACAACCACAAATGGTATGAGTGCCGATAAGGACCGAGGCAGGGCAATTCTATTTACTGGCCATCCCCCCTCTGAAATTACAAACCAAAAGCAAAACGCAAAGACCAAAACAGGGGAACCTCATGAAGACAAAATCGCCTTTTATTAGATGGGACTAATAAAAACCGGAATTATCTACCCACTTAACACTCCTTAACTGATGATGATGAGTGCTACCCCCACCCTATTAACCCCCTCCCCCCCCCCCCCCCATCCACTCACTCACCCCCCCCCCCCCTATCCACTCACTCCTAGCACCCTTTAACCAATTGCAAGTGTTAACCCACATAGCATCCCTTTAAACCGCTCCAGATAACCTAACCATATGGTACCACAATAAACCACTAAGACGTCCTTATAATATACCCAGCACATCGAGCTCCTGTGTGAAAGTGTTAACAAATATTGTTGCACATAAATATACACTCAAGCAATTATATTTCACCATTTTTATTTTAACACAAATGTTTTGGGGTGTGCGACAAACATCAACAATTTAATTATCATAGCCATGCGCGAGTGTAAAGGCAATCATTTGGCAGTACATGTATCTTTAATCTTCGAAAACAAGACTGGTCAATGATTCCGACTATTTTTCTGACTGACCACCATTTTAGTGAAAATCTTATTCCCATATGGACAAGATAGCAAACCTCCTTCCTATAAATAACTGATGCACACATGTACACATCCAGTCAGAACCATACACAAGGAGGTCCCTATATCTTTAGCCAGTTACAAGTGTTACCAAAAACACAGCATGGTTTAGCACATTGGTAATGATGCGTAATGTGTTTTATGGATTTGTTATCTGATTTATGTCCGCAGTAAACTGTTAGTTGAATTTAGAGCGACAGTAGTCCACATCGTTAGGTAAAATTAGTATTGATCAACCATTCCCACACAAAAATTGTGCCCCACCACACGCTTGTACAAATGTACATATTGGGCTATAAAATGATATGAATGATATGTTTGGTAATGCCAAAATGACTCCCAGCAATTCCCCTATTCCGGCACATATTATATTATAACATGGTATGTCAAATGATGGTATGTGTGATAAAAAAGTTGCCTATCTCCCGGCCACATATCATCTATATCATGTTGGGCTACAAAATGCTATACTTAGCAACACTGTCTGTAACACTCCAAACCACTTCTGCACATATTGGGCTACAAAATACCTCATTTGGCAACAATGTCTATATTACTCCCAGCCACCCCCGCACCGCACATTATTCCATCTTCTTTTTGTCCGTACCTTTTATACTTGGGAGATAAATGGATTAGACTTGAGATAAGTCTTTGAATTGATCCTGCAAATAAATGGCTTTTCAATACAAGCACAGTAATATTTCACAGATATACTAGCTTTATGAGTTATCCAATTTAGCTTTTGCGCTTGCCATAAAATTACACACAGAATTCGCTGTGATGTTCATTGCTCTGTATGACATGATGTGCATTGTGCATGCGTATGCTCATTTATCAAATGCATTTTCCTCTTTGCCATTCCCCCCCCCCCCCCCCCATGTCATTCTGACCTTGAGAGAGAATGTATGATATTAATGACTGTTAAATATTAAGCTCACCGATGGTTGACAGGTATTAGACTTTAAAAGACAAATCTTGAAATTGCCACCACATCAAAAAGATCTGTGACATGAACAGCTTTATTGCCAATAACCACAAACAGCAAAGGTACTACTGAACTGATCTCAGGCGCGTACTCAGGATTTTTTCAAGGGGTGTTTTTAACACTTTCCATGCGGCGATTAGTTTTACCATAATACAAAACAAACAAAATCTGTAGCCTTCCCAACTTTCTTAGTCTATCTTAAGGATTACTGAACCAATACTAGGCCTGTTTGTACTTATTTTAATGCATTTCTCATGGTGATTCTAAATATGGTAATGAAATTCAATAAATTTGACATTTTTGAAACATTTTGTGAAATTTTGGAATGTTGTCTGCAGACGTCTGCTGTGTGGAAAGTGTCAAGTTTGCTGAAAGCAACGGCACCGGAATGTTCTTAAAAGTTGAGTGGGGCGAGCACTTTTCGCACTTATTTACCATCATGTAAGCGCAGCGAGCGGAGCACCTTGCCGTTTGCAGCCGGCTGAAGAGAAAATTCTGAATTTAGACTCCTTCTAACCCATTTAAGACCTCATTAAATATACCTTTACATTTCAGGATTCTTTTCAGATATTTCAACAATATTTTGCTATAATGACCGCTTGATCTTGCTCCAGGTGGGTGTCAAGAGGTGAATTAGGGAGTGGAGCCCACTGAAGGGCCTCAACAAATTTTGAATTTAGGTGCTCGTCGAGGGCATTTCTAAGTCGTTTCAAGGCTCACAAACTTTATAATTATTTTCCTTTACATATAAGATCTGACATTTTTGCCAGTTATTTTGCTAACCCTAACTCTACCTCCTCCCCCCACTTTTTTCAGAATTTTTTCTTCAACGTGGAAAATCGACCAAAATATCCCCCCTATCCCCCTGGGATTTGATCCAGTGACCTCTAGCACCAGAGGTGAACAATTCCCCACTACACCACTAGTTTGCGCAGTATATTGCGAAAACTATATGGGCTGGGTCCATTTTTTCATCGAAAAACTTCCACACCGGGTGGTACTAACATGCCCAGTCGTGGTATTTTGGGGTATATGTAGGCTTAGGGGATTTCCCGTGAATTTTTGAGGTGAACCGTGATTTACCATGATTATTGAGATTTCAAGAAAAAAACGCGCCGAATTCCTTGATTTACGGAGCGGTCATATTTTCAGGCATTCAAAAAGCCACCGTAATTAACTACCAATTCCCGGCGGCCTAGGCGGCCTTTCTGCCTCATTTTTGCCAGTGACTAAAGACAGCCCGTAGCTGTGTTGATGTACACGTTTTGTTAGAAATTCCGCATGAAAGTAGTAATAAAATCTATATTTTTCGTACTAAATGCAGACAAAATGTTTGGTACGATGTTAAAATTAATAATAAAGCTGTTTTGCGCAACCATTTGTACAAATATAACCCAAAAAAACATTTTTTAAATATTTTTCATAGACCTTTTCCATTTTTAAAGTTAACTTACCGTATGTAAATTATTTAGTTTTTCCTTGCGAGGTCATGACGTGACCTGAAAACATGTAAACATTTATAGTCGCATGCACGCACCAGGAGTACACAAACCTCATCTCAACCAATCAGAGAACCCCGATCTATTTACAACATTATTATTGTAATTTATTCATCATCACATGATTTATTTTCATCAATGAATTTTGTTTGCTGTTGTCCGCAAACCTCATCTGAATCAATCGCAGAACGGTGAACCCCGATCTATTTACAACATTATTATTGTAATTTATTCATCATCACGTGATTTATTTTCATCAATGAATTTTGTTTGCTGTTGTCTGCAATGGCGTCGTTCATGATAACCACATGAGTGTATTTCCCGGGGTGTATTTTCGGTACGGTATTTTCTTTACAAAAGTAATTGTATGCAATCGATATGAATGAATAATCACCCATTGAACGCCCTGGATTAACTTTTTATCAACTAACAACCTTTCTGAAGGAGGTGGCGTATGTAAACAATCTCTTTGTTCTTTTGAATTTGGTTTGAAGTAGGCCTACCTATTTCTTTAGAAGAAGACGGTCTTTTATCTCATTCAAATAAATTCGATATTATAAATCATCTGTCAATTAAACTTCAATCAGTCGTGTCAAGTAGGCCTAGAGATGAATGCACTGTACCCAATTGTGCATCGATATCGTCTTGAAAGGAAATATTTCAATAGGAATTCGGAAAATTTGATTTTTGTTATTAAATAAAACTGTAAAAATCGGCTTGTCGGACAATTATTGCGGCTGAAATAACAATTCCGCGATTTCACGGTACTGTTTACAAAATCCGTGATTTTGATGATTTTAGCATGAAAACCGTGAATTGCGCCGTGAATACCGTGAACACGGGAAACCCCTAACCTTAGGTATATGGTTGGGTTAGGGTTATTGATTGATGGGTGTCAAAGGTGGTTTCCACCTCTAGTCCCACATGTGGTGATGGGTACTTAGTACACCTAACGCGGCTGGGGTTCAGGGCCAGCGTTCGTGATAACCGGTGATGAATCGCGAAATGCGCCGCACTTTTGAAGTATTGCGATTTAATTGCACAAATGTGTAGCTAAAAGTGCGACGCAAGAAGATTCCCTACTTGATATTTGATCACGTTCCATCAAAGCCAAACCTAAAAAGATTGAGTTTCATCTTCAAAAAACTAAAAAAAGTATGATAAATCCTCAAGTATCGGCAGTTCATATTTTGTTTTCGTCAGAGTCAAAATCCCCAATGCTTTACACGCACGTGCACAGAAGTCTTACTGTCGGTTTAAAATTTTAAAAATGGCACTTTCTGCGCACATCAGAGCAATGTTATAATCATGACGTCACTTTTGATGCTAGTCTTGTTCCCATGCTGCCGAGTGTTACGAAAAGGCGAAATCGAAAAGGCGCCAACAAAAATGACTTGGAATAAAAACTAGTGGTGCACCACGGACACCAGGAAATTCCTTGAAGGAATCTTATAACAAAATGGCGCTTCGTAAGAAGATGATGTAAACAATTATGAAATCCATCGTGACTCCTGAGCGAAATAATGCCTGTATTTCCTTGTGTTTTATTACTAAAATGTGTTAGTTCAAATTGTAAAATCTAGATCGTGTACACGTTACGTATACTGTATTTTGCTTACGGGACACGGGTTATACGTGCGTTACACGGTTGAACCGTGTTACGTGCGCATGCCAGATTATGTAGAACGTGCAAAGTTGATGTAAAATAAATTGTATTACAAGAAAAAAAGTGCTATACAAAATATGTGAATTGTTACACAAAACTAATAGTGCATCACAAAAAAAAAATGCTGGAAATCGAACACTGTTCAGGGCCTGAGAAAAATTTGAATTTAAGTGCTCGCCGAGGGAATTTCTAAGCCGTTTCAAGGCTCACAAACTTTTTATTTTCCTTTACATTCCAGGATTGTTTCTGACATTATTGTCCAGCATTTATCTGTAAAAAATATAGCTGAGTGTCAATAAAAATTCCTTTAAAAAGGAAAGGGGGCGTTCAAATGGAAATTATAAAATATAGTTGAACGTTTGACGTAATAGTTGAGGAGTCTGTAGTTAGAAGGGTGGTGGGGAACAGCTGTAGTTTATTGAAATACAGTGAGAGTTTGAAAGAAATGTTCATAGGTTTAACAGTGGGATTCATGGTGACTTTTAAGTGAAGTTTAAGTTTGAAATATTGATGTCTGCATTAGGATTCTGTTAGCAGGTACTAAAATGTTTGTATTCAATAGCCAGACTGAACATAAAAATGATGAATGTTTGTACATGCTGAAGAAGAAAATGTTGCTTGATGTATTGATTTTATTGTGTAGAAGGAATATTTACAAATTGATGGTTAAACTTGTTGATGGCAATCACAAATCTAGCACCGAATCCATTCCGTTTTTAGATGTCAAGGTTTCTATCCATAAAGGCATTCTAGAAACGGATCTGTACACGAAACCTACAGACACCCACCAATATCTGTCATGGACATCTTGTCATCCTGGCCATACCAAGAAGAGCCTTCCCTACAGTCTTGCGTTTCGCCTGAAACGCATTTGTTCCTCTCCCGAAACATTCAATACAAGACTTAGTGAGCTGAAACACCAACTCCAGTCCAGAGGTTATCCTGCCAGGGTGATAGACAACCAAACACAAAAGGTCACAAACATGCCTAGGTCAGATGCACTCCACCCTCGTACCACTGTCAAATCTACATCAAGAGTTCCTATTGTTCTCACTTTCAGCCAATCACACTCAACTGTCACACACACACTTCAGAAGTATTTGCTCATACTACATTCATCACAACGATGTGCAGCAGCCATTCCCGACCCCCCCCCCCCCCCCCCCCCCCCAATGTCAGCCTTCCGTAGAACCACAAACCTGAAGGACATGCTTGTGCGTTCCACACTTAATACCCTTCCAAGCACTACTGCTGATAAAGGATTCAACCCCTGTGGGAAGTGTGCAGCATGCAACCATAAGCATGTCTCAATTCACTACACACGGCACACATCTTGTGGATCCACTTTCTCTAGCACTGTTACAGGTGAGAGTCATCCTATCAACCACCCATTGGGATGTCTCTCTACCAATGTGATATACCTCATTACTTGTAGACAGTGTCAACAACAGTACGTTGGTGAAACAAAACGAGCCCTCAAAACTTGTCTGCTTGAACACTGCGGGGATACTATCCACAATCGGGACAAACCAGTGGGAAGGCACTTCAACAAAGACGGGCACAGTGCTGATGACATCACCATCATGGCCATTGACAGACCCAAGACGACTGATTACTTTCTTCGATTAGCCCTTGAGACGTCCTGGATCCGCAAGCTCAAAACATCTGCCCCTCTTGGCATGAACATGAAATCATAATATCTTTACACACACAAATTATTTTCTCATAGGGAGGTTGAGATAGCAGGCTGTATTCTTACCCATCTTCTAAATTGTATTCATATATTTTTTATTAGCCAAATGATAGTCCACCCATGCCGGCCGCTCACACCGTTTCACTTGTCTGGGGGCAGGGCGAACAAAACAACAGATTGATCGCTCTGTGTGGCTGTCCCACCTACAATCATGTGCAAAACTGTTGGGACACTTCCTGCATGTCCTGTGGAACGGTGGTCCCTCCCCCTAAATTCAATGTTGGTCCATATAAAAGCATCGTCCAGCAACGGGCTGTGTTATATATATATATCAGCCCCAACATTGATTGGGGGGTGGGGGTGGGGGATGGCAGCTTTACATAAACTAGTTTTGACTATCATACTTTCAACTGACAGCTTTTTACTCATTTTGGAAGATATTTCATGCGCAAGTGTATAGTGTCCCAACAGGTTTTGAACAAGATTGTATTAAAGCATTGAAAAAAAGAATGTACTAAATTCATATAAGTCCTTGTAACTGCATTAAAAATGTTCCAATTAATCTCATATTTGGCAATATTAGAGAGCGATAATGTACGATTAGTATCGTTTGTTTAAAAAAAAGAATGGGTTAGCAATATCTTCAATTTAAAGGGGCATTGTCTGAATTATGCACCTAAATGGTACTTTTAATCAAGACTTCTTTATAAGATATAGGTAAAACAAATAATGTCATTTTATCATGACATGATTTTATTTTAAAAGAAACACGTAGATCTCTTTGAGTGACATGTTAGCAATAAGCACCAATATTGTTTATATTCTTGCGTCATGTAAATATTCAAAACATAGACCGATGTCAGACTCGAACCTATATACAACATTTGGTTTAACTACATGTACAATATTGTGTGCAAGACAACAGCGCGCTAGACCGGTCGGCCATGGAGGGAACACACCACTTTGCAACGTTTTAAAGAATATCAGGACTATAATTATGGACACAATCGATATAGGCGTTTCACAGTATGCCAACATGCCACATGTAGAATCGATTGGATCGACAGTAAGCCATGAGTTATAAAAAGGAAAATATGTCAAAGACCTTTATATTAAAATAATGGCATACTGTTGGAAATCGACTTTCCCATAATTGTTTTGACTTCTGATTGAAAATTATCTATGGATTACTGTTATCGCCCATCAAAATACGTTGTCAAAATGAACTATAATACATTGCATTAACAACAACGGCTAACCGATATCGATTGTGTCCATAATAGTCCTGATATTCTTTAAAACGTTGTTAAGTGGTGTGTTCCCTCCATGGCCTACCGGTCTAGCGCGCTGTTGTCTTACACACAACATTGTACATGTAGTAAACAAAATGTTGTATATAGGTTCGAGTCTGACATCGGCCTATGTTTTGAATACTTTAAAACTTAAATCCATATCCCCGTACACTTTTAAAAATGCCAGAGAACTCTATATAAGTGCGTTTACTACAAATTATGTATTTTGTTTTTACATTTTTTGTATTCATTAAGTAAAAGAATTAATTCAAATAGTTAAATACTTAATACGATAGTGTGTGCGCCGATTGATTTAACTTGTTGGTACTCGCCAAAGCAACCACAATGTTCCCCAATTGAGATGCATACGAGTTGCGTAATCGATTAGAGCGCCCACCCTTCCTTGTTATGTAATCCATTTTCCGTGACGCAGGAGTCGCGTAAGCGACGAGAGTATTTTCTAGCATGTTTGGATGGTATTATATGTTATCAAGAAACCATTTGAATCTAAATAACTGGCAATATCCATTACTTCTTGGGCATCTAGTGTGCAAAATATACCCTCGTAATTAAAAGTGAACTATCCCTATAAGTAAGTTGGAGCATAACATTTTTAAGTAGTTGGTCACGTGACCGATAACATGACCTATATATCCTCCAAATCTGATCAAGAAACCCTTTACTGAATCAAAAGTTGTGTCTAAAAACGGAAAACAGGTGATGCAATCGTTTAAAACACCCACCGCTGTAAATTAGATACTTTGAAATTATGACACTTCATCAAAATAAAGGTTATTTATGTATTTTATTAAATATGTATACGTAATTAGACTATGAAATTCAACTCGGAATGTTACAGAAGCAATATTCTTCATTTCTTAAAAAGAATTGTTGAAATCAAAGCTACCGTTTTCGAGATATAGCGATTTTTGTATTATTTATAGCTCACTTTCTCACTCCCTTAATACAATCATGTGCAAAACTGTTGGGACACTTCCTGCATGTCCTGTGGAACGGTGGTCCCTCCCCCTAAATTCAATGTTGGTCCATATAAAAGCATCGTCCAGCAACGGGCTGTGTTATATATATATATCAGCCCCAACATTGATTGGGGGGTGGGGGTGGGGGATGGCAGCTTTACATAAACTAGTTTTGACTATCATACTTTCAACTGACAGCTTTTTACTCATTTTGGAAGATATTTCATGCGCAAGTGTATAGTGTCCCAACAGGTTTTGAACAAGATTGTAGATTGGGCTTGGCTTCGGGAGTGTTCTGGTTGGCAGCCAGTGGTCTCTTTTTTCTAGCATTATATTAGTTGTGTCAACGACTAATATACTGTATTCGTCCTGTTTCTTATATTGGCTGCGTAGCGAGCCAATATACTCTATTCCTTACCTTGATTTTTTCAAAAATCGAGGTACTCTATCTCTGCCGTTTCTTTCATCTGCTTCTTCTTCTTCTGGCAATATTTCTACAAAATGCTTCTTCTCCTACAGTTTACATGCTACAATCACCAGATTTGGTCAGTAGGACCCCCTACCTGACCTACATATAGGGTCTTCACAGTTTGGGGTCAAAGGTCACACAGGGGTCACTAGGGGTCAAAACGTGTTTTTCACTTAAAACGCATTTCCAATTTAGTGAAATGACCTAGGGTCATCAAAATTGGTCCACATATTCCTTATGACCGTACGCATGTATAATAGTTCGGTTTTTAAAATTAAAAATCATTTGGGGTCACTAGGGGTCAAAATGTAAATTTTCAATTCGATCACTTAAAATGCTTCTTGTCTCAGAGGAAATGACTCATGACCTTCATAATTGGTCAAAAGATTCCTTAGGTCCATGCTCATATAGGGTCTTAAGCGATTAAAAATGACATGTCATATGGGGTCACTAGGGGTCATTGAACTTTACAGAGGTAAAAGTTAAGACATGCTCCGATTTGAACCGAGTTTGTTGCATCTTGTTTGGATTGATGAGCCAAGAAAATAAGTCAATCATATTGACCAGGTCAAAGGTCAAGAAGGGGTCACTAGGGGTCATTGAACTTTACGAAGGTAAATGTTAAGACATGCTCCGATTTGGACCGGGTTTGTTGCATCTTGCTTGGATTGATGAGCCAAGAAAAAAAGTTAATCATATTGACCAGGTCAAAGGTCAACAAGGGGTCACTAGGGGTCATTGAACTTTACAGGGGTAAAAGTTAAGACATGCTCCGATTTGGACCGGGTTTGTTGCATCTTGTTCGAATTGATGAGGCAAGAAAATAAGTTAATCATATTGACAGGTCAAAGGTCAAGAAGGGGTCACTAGGGGTCATTGAACTTTACAGGGGTAAAAGTTAAGACATGCTCCGATTTGGACCGGGTTTGTTGCATCTTGTTTGATTTGATGAGCCAAGAAAATAAGTCAATCATATTGACCAGGTCGAAGGTCAAAAAGGGGTCACTAGGGGTCAAAATGTTAATTTTCACTTCTATTACTTAAAATGCTTCTCCTACATTTTACATGCTATAATCACCAGATTTGGTCAGTATGACCCCTACCTAACTTACATATAGGGTTTTCACAGTTTGGGGTCAAAGGTCACACAGCGACATTATTGGGTGTCCAGCGATTAAAATTGACATGTCATTTGGGGGTCACTAGGGATCAATAATCCAAGACGTGCTCCGATTTCGATCATACTTGATGCATCTGATCTCTTTTCATTAGACAATAAGAAAAGTAAATCATGACCTCGGGGCAAATGTCAGGAACAAGACAAAAATCAAGGTCCCCTGGTCTTAGACCGGAGTCATATCTAGTTCCGTTTCTTTCTTCCAAACGCTCCTTAAAAATGCTTCTTCTCCTACAGTTTAAATGCTACAATCCCCAAACTCGGTCAGTAGGACCCCCTATCTGACCTCCATATAGGGTCTTCACAGTTTTGGGTCAAAGGTCACACGGGGGTCTGTAGGGGTCAAAACGTGATTTTCTTTAAAATGCTTCTACTCCTACAGTTTACATGCTACATTCACCAGACTTGGTCAGTAGGACCCCCTACCTGACCTCCATATAGGGTCTTCACAGTTTTGGGTCAAAGGTCACACGGAAGTCTGTAGGGGTCAAAACGTGATTTTCTTTAAAATGCTTCTACTCCTACAGTTTACATGATACATTCACCAGACTTGGTCAGTAGGACCCCCTACCTGACCTCCATATAGGGTCTTCACAGTTTTGGGTCAAAGGTCACACGGGGGTCTGTAGGGGTCAAAACGTGATTTTCTTTAAAATGCTTCTACTCCTACAGTTTACATGCTACATTCACCAGACTTGGTCAGTAGGACCCCCTACCTGATCTTCATATAGGGTCTTCACAGTTTTGGTTCAAAGGTCACACAGGGGTCACTAGGGGTCCAAACGTGATTTGCTTTAAAATGCTTCTACTCCTACAGTTTACAAGCTACATTCACCAGACTTGGTCAGTAGAACCCCCCACCTAACCTTCATATAGGGTCTTCACAGTTTGTGGTCAAAGGTCACACAGGGGTCAATACGGGTAAAAACGTGATTTTTACTTAAAACGCTGTTGAAATTTAGTGAAATGACCTAGTATCGTCAGAATTGGTCAACATATTCCTTTTGACCATACGCATATACAATAGTTCGGTTTTTAAAATCAAAAAATATTTGGGGTCACAAGGGGTCAAAATGTAAATTTTCACTCCATTCACTCAAAATGCTACTTGTCCGAGAGGAAATGACCTATGATTGTCAGAATTGGTCAAAAGATTCCTTGGATCAATGTTCATATAGGCTGTTCAGCGATTAAAAGTGACATGTCACATTGGGTCACTAGAGGTCATTGACCTAAACAGGGATCAAATGTAAGACATGCTCCGATATTGACCGGTCATATCTCATTTTGTAGACATTGATGAGACAAGCAAAAAAGTCAATCATTTCTTTGGGGTCAAAGGTCAAAAAAGGGTCACTAGGGGTCGAAATGTAAATTTTTACTACATTAGGACCCCTAGTGACCTTTTCTTGACCTTTGACCCCACAAAAATGATTGACTTTTTTTCTTGTCTCGTCAATGCCTACAAAATGAGCCATCACCGGTCAAAATCGGAGCAAGTCTTAAATTTTACCCTGTGTGTCTTTATATTAATGATGATATCCGTATAATGTCATATACGGCATTCTATCAACAAATTTGTAATAGAAGTTTGAATTAATGCCAAAAAATTAATATCACAAAGCGGAAATGGAGTTAGATTTCCATTCAAACATCTTCGGACTCAGTACTACAAAAGACATAAAGTAGTGACAGAATCAACAAATCATATAAAGGATTAACAAATTATTTGAGAAAAAAGGGATGCACATATAATGTTTTCTTATCATAAAATCGTGCCAAACTATGGCACGCCCCAGAGGACAAAAACGTGTTGAGACTAATATATATTCGTGATCTATGAACACAATTATCTCTAGTTTCATCTTGTTTAAGTAAAAAAAACAAAAAAACAAAAAAACAAGTTAATTATCATGACCAAGTCAAAGGTCATGAATGGGTTACTAGGGGCCAAAAATTAAATGTTAAGCAGCCAATATCCGTGCTTCTTGAAGCACAATTAGCTCTAGTTCTTCTTCTTCTTCTTCTTCTGTCATGGGACCTATAGCTCCGTCACCATTGAGCCGATGTTGACCATGTTTGGTCAGAAGTACCCTTATGTGCACCACTACTCAGGTTTTAAAGCACAAGGTGTCACATGTCACACAGGGGTCACAAGGGGTCATTGAACTTTACAGGGGGAAAATGTAAGACATGCTCCGATTTTGACCGGGTTTGTTTTATTTTGTGGGCATTGATGAGACCAGAACAAAATTCAATCATAACGTTAAGGTCAAAGGTCAAGAAAAGGTCACTAGGGGTCAAAATGTACATGTTCACCCCATTCACTCAAAATGCTACTTGTCCGAGAGGAAATTATCTATGATTGTCAGAATTAGTCAAATGATTTCTCCCATCCATGTCCATATAGGTTGCTTCTCCAGTAAAAGTGACATGTCACATGGGGTCACTAGGGGTCATTGAACTTTACAGGGGGAAAATGTAAGACATGCTCCGATTTTGACCGAGTTTGTTTTATTTTGTGGGCATTGATGAGAGAAGAACAAAAGTCAATCATAACGTTAAGGTCAAAGGTCAAGAAAAGGTCACTAGGGGTCAAAATGTACATGTTCACCCCATTCACTCAAAATGCTACTTGTCCGAGAGGAAATAATCTATGATTGTCAGAATTAGTCAAAAGATTCCTCCCATCCATGTTCATATAGGTTGCTTCTCCACTAAAAGTGACATGTCACATGGGGTCACTAGGGGTCATTGAACTGTACAGGTGTAAAACTTAAGACTTGCTCTGATTTTGACCAGATTACTTTTGTTTTATGCGCATCGATGAGCCTAGAAAAAAAGTCAATCATAAGTTTGGGGTCAAAGGTCAAGAAAAGGTCACTTAAGATCAAAATGTGATTTTCACTTAAAACGGTCTTGCATTTTAATGCTGATACTCGTGTCTTCGCTGGTATTGCCAGATAAGGTAAACCTACGTTGTGATACAGTGGTAAAAGGTCTTTCTTCTGTCATGAAACCAATAGCTCCGTAACCATATGGCCGAGTTTGACCATATTTAGTCATAAATACCCTCATAGTCATGGCCACCACTACCCAGAGTGTCAAGCATAACAGGTCAAAAATGTCACACAGAGTTCAACATAACAAATAACTTCAATGCGCGACTAATATTCGTCGTCTGAGACGACACTCAATTCTAGTTTATTTTGCATTTCCCATTTCATTCCCTTTTTAAAGCATTTCTTACTTTCTTTTATAATTCAGCCTGCTATTTTGACCTCCAACCACTTTACTTCAGGTCATTACCTCAGTGCTATTGTTAATCAGTCAAGCAGTGGCATCTAAAGTATATCAAAATCATTTGAGGATCCACTTGAAGTGATTTGTTGATAGTTTTCTTAATAACCTGCTACCTTTCTTTATTTCATATACTTATTTCTTTATCATGCATAATTTGTAATCCTCTTGTCCTTCTTCTTACTTCTTGCCACTATTTTATTCTTCGCAGTATGTCTCTCTATCTCAAGGGAACAACTGCCCTAGTGTGTTTTACATACCTGTATGCACACTGACTTTTATGAGCTTGCCTTGTATTTTGCTTCTTAGCCAATACTGTCTTGCTCTACCTATACTTGATAAAGACTGGTATATCCAGTCGAAACGTCGACCAGATCTTTCTCCCCCTTCTTTTACCCCTCACCATCATCACCTCTCCCACTCACCATATGTTGAGACTTGCAGTTTTGCCTTTATTTATTTACCTTGTTTATTTGTCTCTATTGAATTCTACGGGATCCATATCGTGTTCCCTGTTGGACAGTTGGAACTGTCGTTTGGCATTTATTCTCAATCACAAATAGGCAGGCAAGACACAATGATTTGTAAGGATGTGTGATTTTGTTAAAAGAACATCATTTGTTATACATAATATACACATTTGGTTGCAACCAAACATGTACTGGTAGATTAAACTAGTCATGCATAGCATTACATGCATTACGTACACATGTTTATGCAACAAACGAACAAACGAACCTTCTAAAATAGAACACTGAAGTTATGCAACAAACAAGCATATATCTAGAAACTTGAGACTGACTCAGTTTATTCTCAAATGTGGCAAAACCTTTGGTATGGTAAAATAAACATTGAAGGTCTATTGAATGTGATGTTTGCAATAAAAAAAAAAGAGCTTATAATTACACTCATGTATGCCGGTATTGAGTAGTTCCATACTTCCATAACGGCAAAATGAGGATTTAATTGATTGTGATAGGATTATAATTCATACATTTCAAGTCCTGTAAAAGTTAGGTAAAACCCTTGGTGTTATTAGATTTTGTGTACAAGTTTCCACTGTATAAAGAATGCGCAATGAAAATAATTGCTGAAGATGTCTTGTTTAAAAAACTTTTTGAGATGCGAATTACAGGACTTGAATGTTATCGTTTTGTTTGTACAATCCTGAGGGGGGGGGGGGATCAACAACATAAAAGGTCCTTAAAAGGGATCAGAAAAAAAGGTCCTTGTTGGGGGGATAAAAATAAAAGTGGTTAAAAGTAGACAGATGGACATTTTTTGCAAACTACGCGTGCGTGTGTCTCCAAAAGGCAATATTTGTTGTACAAGCTTGTTCAGAGCCAAAATGTACCTCAATCATAGCAAAAATTTAGTGTCAAGTCAAAAAAAAATTGCGCACTACACGCCAGGGGTCGCATTCTGATGCGTCTGCGCGTCCTGGACCTCTCACTTGCTTGTTTGACGCATCAGGTTTCAAATTGGAATGACTTGCGGGTCCCGATCAATAGTTCCCCCCCCCCCCCCCCCCCCCCCCCCCCCCGTCCACCCACCAAAGTATTTATGAACACTCCCTAAATAACTAATAAAATGCACCATCGTGTAATAAATGTTTGAAGCCCTGCTAACAATGGAATGGTTCTTCATTGGAAATAATACTTGAATGATCGATGACGTCAATTTGCTCATCGTTTTGACACAGCCTAAAATAATTCATAGGTTATTCTCAATATCACGAGATGGCGCTGTTAACTTTGAATTTACAAGCCGATGAAAAGACTGCTATGGAATATATACGGTATTCTTATTTAATGTGCATTAGATCACAGATTTTGACTATCTGTGTACAGAATGCCTTGTTATAATTTCAATGGGGGAAAGGTTCATGTCCAAATATGGCCATGCGTTTTGAGTTGGGCCGGTAAATAGGTGGAGATGTTACACTTGCGCGAGATTTAAGGTGTAATAATGTAATTTTCTCGGTAAATGTTCAACCTATAATGTTCAATTTGGTATCAAATTGAAGCTTTGATGGAGAAGAACATATTTAAAGTACAAAATATGTTCAAATATACTTTGCATTTGCTAATTAGCATTTAATCACCAAGATTGTTGAGGTGGAGGATGATCAGGCGGAGGATGATCAGGCGGAGCAAAATTTGATAATGTGACCCCCTGGGGGTCACAAACATGCAATTGTCAAAATATGTTTTGATATTCTTTTTATAACATTGGAGCACTATAATATAACACCCAACAATTGAACTCCAGGTAGTTTATATTTATTTTATCACTAATTTTGTATTGCTGATCATTTCTGATCATCGTTAGTGGTTTCCCATTGACTTCTATGGTAAAACAGGCTTCAAAAGAGACGGCGCAAAATACTCAACCGTTAAATAGATTCCAACTTGTTATATACCAATGGAAAGCTATTACTTTCAGCATTTCAAAAATAAACATGTTTATCATTTTTGGGGTACCACATTTGAATTTTGCACTGTTTAAACAGTTGACATTTTTATTCAAATTAGGCATCATTTCAAGGTCATAAGTCCCATGGGGATTGGACTTTTTCAAAATGAAGTATATTTTGAGATTCTCTGTTTTGTAAGCTTTAAGAAAATGTATACTTATGGGGGGGATTGTTTTAAGTTTGGCAAAGAAATAACTTGTAAACCGCATTTCCATGCATTTTACAAGTGTAATAACATGTAACGCAAAACCGGCCCAACTTAAAACACATGGCCTTATAGCATTGATTTTTTGAAAAGAGTACTGGCAAGTGCAACAATTTGTAACGCGATCAAACGAAATGAGTTGTATGTCTGGAATATTGATTTTGAGTTATAGGAAAAAAGAAGTATTAAATTCTTATGTTTTCTCAGTTGGTAAATTGTTTAAAACTTAAAAACTAGAAGTTCAATTTTAGTAGGGTTTGGACCCTACTGTAGAATTTTGCACCTGCATTTAAATGATGGATAAAAAACAACATTCAAAACGGCCGACATGCGACCTATTCCGCTTGATCATTTCACATTGTTAAATATGTTTTGATTCAATTTAAATTAAATTTGGTCAAATAATAATGGATACTATTTTCATTTTTCATTTTACAACTGCCTGTTGTTATGTTTTAGCATGAAAACCCTGAGTGCCAATTTTAATATGTCTAGAAAAGTAAAATCTCCAAATTTAGACACATTTCTGCATTAAACTTCACAATTCTGTTGTACCATATGGCAAACTGAGTGATTATGTGCTGCTCATAACCCTATTAGCAAACAAACAGTGTAGGAAACAGTACTACTGTATGTGTACGCATACACCTGCATCTCCATACAGCTGCTATAAGAGAATAGTGACGTCATTAAGCAGTCAATCTTAACAGTGTATGGCTTGTTTGCATCGTGTAGCGCTTGCTCGTCTTCCTCTGCTCTGTCAGACCGGTGGTGTTGATGATGATGATGATGATATTCATGCATTGTCAAGGAAACACAGTATTTTAAGTACTTGCTTGTGGGTTACTCGGTACAAATGACCTTATGGGAATGCCAGACAACCTGGCTGGCTCAAATGCTTAGAATATCAATGACCCTTTTCTTGGCAATTTTTTATTTAAAATATAAAAGGTCCTTTTTTATGTTCTTTTTTTTTTTGCCTCATTGTCATCACCTTTTTCAGTAATATTTGGTAAAATTGGCGAAATGAATGGTAAATTTGGTTAAATATCAGCATAAGTACATTTGTGTCAAATTTGGTTGAAAATGTTAGGTTCATAGAAGGTGATAATTTTGCTACGAATCAACTTGAGTATCACTCTCATCTCCCCCAAACCTGATTGGAGATTCACATCAACTGTAACATATTTTGGGTCAATACAGAGGGTCATTTTGGGGTCAATAGGATCATTTTGGGGTCAATAGGGGATTTTTGGGTCAATAAGAAAACACAATTATATCTTGTATAACATAATTTTATGTGATCAGGTAAAAGCGACTAAATATTAAGTAACATTTCGCAAACTAAACACAGAAATGATTTTCAGTATATTTTTTTTAAAAATTACATAAACGCAAGCGTAAGAATTCAACCCGATTAGAGACCATGTAGTGCAACGTTTTGGAAAGTGAATTGTTGTGTGCCTGCTATAGTCAAATTTATAATTGAACGAACAGCACGCACGCAGCACACAGATGATCGCGCCCGAAGTGATCACGCTTATTTCTGTACGCGCTTCACGCATGAAAGTGCTTCAATGTGTTCGTTCAATTATAAATCCGACTATAGTGCTGTTATTGATTGTCGGAAGTGCCGATTGTCGCAACATTTTCCATACTTGCGACATATCGATATGTTTTTTTAGATGACGAAGTTTTAATACACCAAGTTTTCCGCCCGCATATTCCCCATTCACTTACAATTTATTACAAATTACGATACAACGACTATTGTTGCGTGTATGGCCGTACTGTGTGTCATTCCCCCAGTGGAAGCCTGACAAGTCCCCGCAAGTATCAAAATAATTCATGTTTTCAAATAATAAATCTGAATAAACAAATAAATATTTACGATGAGTGCGATCACATGTTAAAACATGTGGTTGCCAATTATTAGCATTACATCAATTATCTTGGGTTTCGGAAAATGGAATAAAGCCGAAGCAAATTTTGTGAATGGAAAAATTGTCCTTTCCCACGATCACAAGCATGCGTGTAAGGATGATTTTTTTGTCAATTAAAGATGGTGGCCATCGGCCACCTACTGCAATGAATGTTCACAATATTTGTTCATTTTAGTCTTCAATTAACGTTTTTAAATGATTTTTTCGGCCACTTTAGTCATTTATCGGTGAGGTACATCATTGACAGGGATATTTCCCCCGATCCCGATTAGATCAGGCTTAATCAGACGTTTTTGATTGGTACCGATAGCTGCAGAATTCGGAAACACAAGTCCTTCTTTATGATTAAATTATATCGATGATTATCGACATGTCAAAGGTTTTTTCCGACGACATATCGACACAAAATTTTGTATTGATAACAGCACTGATGTCTGCAATTAAATAATCTTTCACAGAAAAATCAGACTTTCACAGCATATGCTGGGTGTATAGTACTGTATACTATCAATATCATCAGTGATGATTTTGAATTCAATAGACGTTATTCGTTATTGGTGATTTCAGGCTAAAGATACCACGATTGGTCTTGCTTTTATTATGATTAGTGACGTCACATCAAGTATTGGATTTTCTACAGTATACCACATGTTAAAACTAAATTATTTATCATTCTTAACTTTTGGAGTTGAGTTTGCCATTATTTTTTGACTTTTTCCTATCTTTGACTTTTTTTATCCTATTCTGTTAATAAAGTAGCCTTGTATAAGTTATTTCGTGCTGGATATTCGTGAAAGAGATGATGTCCATCATCATCTTATCAGTGCACAAAGCTTCCACTGGAGTCATATAGGATTACAACCAAAAGGATAAGAGATATTAATGTTAATAGTTAGTTCCAAATTTGCAAGAAAGTTGTGTGTTTTTTATTTCTCTGCGCAGCACAAAAGTAATCCAAGTGTGCGACTGATCAACGCTGCTTATACAAATCAAAATGTTTATATACGTACCACAAAGTGATATAATACTGCCACTGTCTTCATGGATAAATTTACGGGTCACTGCCTCCTCCATAATCTGCTTGACCTGAAAAAACAAACGAATATCGACCAATCAATCAATCAATCAATCATAAACAAGCAGATGTTAATACTTGAAATAAAAGGAGCTGAGTTTACATAGTCCGGACGGCACGCTTTATACAGGGTGGGACTTCAGAAATCAAAAAATCAACAAAAGGGTGGGGGTCAGAATATTTTTGATATAAAGGGTGTAGTTGTATAAAGCGTGGAGATAAAATAAAAAGGGTGGCGGTTTCTCACAGCGATCATCAAAATAATCAAAATACTGACCTTGTTGACTCGCTAGCGCTAGTTATATCATAAATATGTATCCGAAGATATACTTCGATTTGAAATTAAACAGTCGCCACCTTTAAATTGGTTTGTTGTTATATAGCGCCATCTATTGTTGAAATCGTGACATTTTTTCAAAATGGAAACTCGACGGGAGCTACGAAAGTGTCGTACGCAGCGTATTATCACAATTTAGGGATCATAAGAGTACCAAAAATGCACTGATTTGATTAAATAAATCTATTTCAAATGAATCTCCTCTATAGATTTGCATTAAATAATCATGCATCCCGGGACCCATCCCGAAAAACAAAACGGGTCCCGGGATGTTTCTGTCACTTTGTCCTTTCTTCCAATGAGTGCCTTTTCAAATTTGAATGCACAAAATGATCAAAATGTCCCCTTTTCGGTATAAAGGGTGGGGGTTGAACATTCCCAAATAAAAAGGGTGGCTATGTAAAAAGGGTGGGGCAAAAATAAGAAGGGTGGGGGTCTGACCCCTGTCCGGACAGTGGTTTAATACACATGAAATGAGTTGATTCAAATATTATTTTTAACACTTTAAAATACAAAAAATAAAGTCAATGATTTTATATGAAGGTTATCGTATGAACCAAATTTGTTTGCAATTGGATGGTTCCGATCATTTATTGTATTTTTGGATGTTTTCGGTCTTACAACTTGAATGAAAAATAAATGTCATTTTGTATGCTTTCAGCTTTATTTTACAACTTTACCTCAGATGACCATTGACCTTGATATATGGGCCTTCCAAACGGTATTTATATGGCATTATGGGTCTTCCAAACAATAAAAGTGGGTATTGAATATTGTGCACCAAGTTCCCGGATGTGCGTCCTATATTCAAAAAATATTGTCGTCCAATATTTATTGTGTGGCGCAGAAGATGTGTGAGTATATATGAGCAGGTGATGCGCATGGGTACATTCGCTGAGATTAATGTCAGTGTGGGTCAGATCGGGCTAATTTGTTTCTTCTTTTCAAAACAGTCTGTTATAATAATAAACGAGAGCATCAATGATGCAGAAGCTCAGCTAGCGACAAGCTATAAATGTCATGCATGAATCCATAAGTGACAAACTGTCAATTTCATGTATTGGATAGATTGAGCCCATAATGTATTGGTTGAGCTATGAAGGTGTTTTTTTTAAATATTTTTAAAACTCTGAAAATCATCCAATTTTATCATTATTAAGTTTATGATCCAATGTTATTCATTATTATGTTTTGAGAATCTTCCGTCCATTCATTTACACAGAGCTTTGAACTCGAGTTAATCAAGTATTGGCTGTTTTTTTAAATTAAAAAATCGGTCATCCGATTTTTTTACTGTATCGGACAGTTTGGAATAAGAGCTTTTGATTGGTTCAATGTTTTTGCTGGATTGACCCATACATTTGAAGGGTTTGAAACTGTAATTTTTAGTTAAAACTTTTCATAACTGACGCTGGATAAATAATTGACATATTTGTGTATTTTCTATAAAGAAACAAAATATAATGATTAATATATATTTTAACAAGAGAATAGAATGATAATTTTGTTATTTTTGGATGGGAAACATGTTGAAAAACTATCTTCTTTACTAGTCAATTAGCCCCTACCGTCACTATAATATAACCCCCTATTTAACTCAATGGAACAATCCAAATTAACATCCTGAACTGAAAACAGTAAACAACAAACAAGATGGCCGACACCTGTGGTACATTTTGTGTGGAGCTGAGGTTCCATCAGAATTACTCATGAAAAGAGTAAATACAATAAACATGGACAAGGTAAATTAATGCAAACAGTGTGAAATACTCTTTGGCTAAAAATGTTGTACTTTTGGTCTTTTTATAGTGGGTTTAAAACTAGGAGAATTTATATCCTTTTTAACTAGCTAGGCCTAAAAAGTATAAAGCTTCTTATTTTTATTTCCGATTTTTGTGCTGGCCTTTATAAACCTAAATTCCCTCAATATTTCCATGATGTTTACGCATTCCAATGAAAAAATCAAATAGCAATGATATAGTTAGTCATTTAAAACATATTTTGATAGCATTTTTACAGTTTTCTTGTTGAAATTCCAGACGAAAATACACCCTAAATAAGCTTATTTCTCATGTGTGCAGGCCTAGGACTAGGCTCACGATTTACCATTCAAAATGAACCAGTGTCTTATTTATAGATGCATTAGCGTTACTTTGGGGGTATATTGCAATGTAACACAGATGCAAAACTGCAACAGTCACCCCACTTTGAATTTAAAAGAGAGCCCTAGGTGATGATATGATGCTAGCGTGACCTAGGCCTACATGGCCTAGCCTATACTACATTTTGACAAATGGATGGCTATCCTATTTCATATCAATTAATGTGCATTTATTTAACAAGCATAGATGTCCCATCTTTAATTAGAGTCAGATTCTCAAAACATAATAATGTAAATATTGGATTCCTTTTTTTCGGGCGATACAGTGAAAATTGGTTTCGCCTTGAGAAAAAAAATCAGACTCGCCTCCGGCTCGTCCGATTTTTTTTTCAAGGCTTAACCAATTTTCACTGTATCGCCCTCAAGTCATCCAATATTGTACCACACTTGAACAGCTCAAAGCATAATTATAATGTTTGCAAACAATTGTCATTTTTTGATGTTAACCGCTTATTTTACAACTTGACCTCAGATGACCTTTGACCTTAATATGTGACCTTTGACATACATTTGTATAAATGTTCCCATGATGCATGATACAGGTTTGGTTGTAATCAGTGTTTGTAATATTGTATGAAGAAATGTCATTTTTAATGTTTTCAGGCTATTTTGCAACTTGAACTTAAATGACCTTTGACATGTGACCTTTGACATATAAATCTTCCCATTTGCATGTATAATACGAGTTTGGTTGAAATTGGTGTTTGAATGAACAAGACATGTCATATTTTAATGTTTTCAGCTTATTTGACAACTTGACCTCAGATGACCATTGACCTTGATATGTGACCTTTTACCTCATTGACATTTGAAAGTTCCCATGCTGCATGTATGATACAGGTTTAGTTGTAATCAGTGTTTGTATGAAGAAATTTCATTTTTTAATATATTCAGCTTATTTTGACCCCAGATGACCTTTGACCTTGATGTGACCTTTGACGGTTACCTTGAATGATACAAGTTTGGTTGTAATCAGTGTTTGTATGAACAAGACAAGTCATATTTTAATGGTTTCAGCTTATTTTACATTATTGACCACAGATGACCTTTGACCTAATTGACATATGAAAGTTCCCATGTTGCATGTATACAAGTTTAGTTGGAATCGGTGTTTGTATTGTAACGGAACCGAGCTTGCCTCCGTAATCATAAATATAAAGAAATCTCCTGTAAGACTACAAATGTGGTAGCGTGTCAGTCTTACCTTTCCGGCCTTGGATTCAGTTAGGATAGTCAATGGGGCATCACTATTTGGACTTTAATAAGGATCTCATGGATCAAATCAAGAGTATAAGGAATTTCAGCTTCCTTATCCGAGCGATTGAGAACGAATGTCTTCTGAGGGGAAGACTATAATGTCTCCGAGACATCAGTCAGCTGAGGGGAAGACTGTATGTCTCCTAACCTAAGAGACCTGCCTCCAAACATTCATTTCACATCTACCAGCGATTTCATTCATCAAGTAATTCTAATATTATTTGAGTGATGGTTTATGTAGGTAGTGAACCAGGTTATATAGAGTTATATAAGTAGATTATATATCTGAAGTGGTTCTGAGACGAGTAATGAGTCATTACAAATGTATACATTTAGAAGTATTATAATTAGCTGTTTTCTTCAGCTCCAATTCAATCATTATATACATTACATTATATACAAAGTCATAATTCCATATTCAAAGCGTTACTAAATCAGTATAAGATTTTCATTAGTTCTAAATATCGTAACGGTACATTTTCTGACCACCCTATACGAGTAAACATTACTTTACGCGTCACCCTGTATGTTTACGTTACGAGAGCTTGTTTTGAACGATCAGCTGTTTATTATTAAATTCTCAAATGGATATAAACAAGTCATTGGTTACGATCTCAATTTCTGCGCACCAATCTCTCTGAACAAACTTTGCTTGTTTGGTTTATTAGAAAGAGTATAAAATCACTGATTATAAATTGAAGGCCTAATAATTATGGAATAATATTTACAACAACATTTAACACATAATTTCTGGTACGAGGGCTATGCCAATTCCCGGCATAACGCCCCGCCCCGTTCATGAATAAACATGTCAAAGTTCCCGAACAAGGGACAGTCTTCCCTTGTATGGTCCTTCAGTAATGACGTCATCGTCATATTTCAGATTCGGTACTGACTACACTTTATTAGTTCAGGAAGAAATCTGTTTCAGATCAGATGATCTGAAGTGGGTTTGGATATCTCGCTCCTCCAGTGTTTGAGGTATAACTGCGAACTCTCTCGCCCCAACTGATTGAAATCCCGAAATGCAGCCCCTTTTATTCCTGCATTTTACGCGCAAATAATTCCTAAAGAAAGCTTCCGCGAAATTACTTGGGACGCGAAAATTCCCACACATGTGGTTGGCTAATTTCTAAGCGCTACAACGCGCTCAACACGGCACACGCACCATCTGTCACTCAGAGGTTAGAAACACTCTAAGAAAATACTACCAAATTAAGGATATTTCACGGAACTACAATTGCACTAATTCTAAATGTCCGAAGAAACTAAGAACATATTTGGAATCAGGAGACATTTATGCATCTTTCTCATATAAAAACGAATGTGAAACGTAAAAGAGTCGCGACTAATATTACGACCTGGGAAAGCATTTCTTATCGTATACAAAGAATCACAACCCGCGGCGAATCCAAAATCATCATCGCCGATCACTGCTCATAGCCTCGATATTTCTTAAAATATACAGCCAAAAGGTATGGAATTTGAAAGACATGTACACAATAATTACTAAACACATTCCTGAAACTATGGAATCAATTCACAAAATATTCTCGCGAAACGAGCTCATTACAGGTTTTGCATGAAACTCGATGGGAAAATAAGGTTATTAAAAACATGAAAATGAGCTGCCGTTTCAGTATGAAGAAGAGATGTCATTTTGTAATGTTTTCAGCTTATTTTA
This sequence comes from Ophiura sarsii, assembly GCA_035610835.1. Classification (NCBI taxonomy): domain Eukaryota; kingdom Metazoa; phylum Echinodermata; class Ophiuroidea; order Amphilepidida; family Ophiuridae; genus Ophiura; species Ophiura sarsii. The sequence continues at coordinate 42,715,481 of CM069444.1, forward strand.
CAACTTGACCCCAGATGACCTTTTACATGTGACCTTTGACATATGCAGGTTGTCATGTTGCATATATATAATGCAAGTTTGGTTGTAATCAGCGTTTGTATGAACAAGACATGTCATATTTTAATGGTTTCAGCTTATTTTAATATTGACCCAGATGACCTTTGACCTTGATATGTGACCTTTGACATATGATGGTTACCATGTATGATACAAGTTTGGTTGTAATCAGTGTTGTATGAACAAGACAAGTCATATTTTAATGGTTTCAGCTTATTTAACATTTTTACCACAGATGACCTTTGATCTTATTGACATTGAAAGTTCCCATGTTGCATAAATTAAAAAAATGATACAGAATCGGTGTTTGTATGAAGAAGAGATGTCATTTTGTAATGTTTTCAGCTTATTTTACAACTCGACCCAGATGACCTTTTACATGTGACCTTTGACATGCAGGTTGCCATGCTGTATAGGCCTATGGGCGATTCCATGAAAATGTGACGGAGCAAAAAAACTAAAAAATGCTCCAAAAGATTTAATTTTACATTCATGTTGTGCAAAGCCTATGCAAACGTTCAGGAAAAAAATATTGCAACCATTGACCGTTGTTAACTATGATTTTTTTAAACTTTTCTTACTTCCAAAACGGTAACACGTGTTACCGAAGCAACACTTTTTTGAAAATATTTCCTAATTGGTTTGATTTTAATTGATGCCACTTATAATTTTAATCCTACTAGTTAGGCCCTATTTAAAAATAGTAAACAATTTGATAAATTCATAACCACCACTCCACTATAAGCCATCAAAATGTCGTAACGCGTGTTACCGAACTCATATTCAGTAAAACGTGCTAAAACCTTAATTTGTTTAGAGTTAGTTATCACTATTTATGGTTTATGTTAGTTCCATTGTCAAAGTCAAACTTAATTTTAATTTAGAAATTAAATAAATAATATAAAGCTAGTAAATTATGGATGGACAAAATGTAACGCGTGTTACCGTAACACGTGTTACCGAATTTTTTGCAATTTACAAAAAAGTGAGAACTTAAATTCTTGTTATTATTCTAGTTATAAACCTTTGGGTAGGTAGAACTCTTAGTAATACATTGAGTTCATTAATTTTGATCAAGCATCCTCATTTTGGCGGAAATATTGAGGTGAAAAAACGGCAGTGCTGACAGTGACACTCAATGTGAATTTCGCGACGTCGTGAGTCTATGGAGGGTAGTGGTACCGTGTATCGAAGATACACTTGCACTACGGTACCGATTGGGACTACATCGCAACATGCTTACTGAAGTTAAGGGTTGGGTCAAATTTCACTCCTAGGTCTTTCTCCTCAATGTAGGACATCCAAGCTTCTTCTTTCGTTGTTTTCTGCCATACTATATTGTATCTTCTTCTTCTTCTTCTTCTTCCTATAAAGTGCTGCCTTCAAATGGTTGAAGATAAACGCACTGTAATCAGACTCAGTGTATGTGAGACTCTTTCTGCTGGCCGTAGTGCATGATGCCACATTTGGATACATTGAAATGTAGTTGCCACTTATCCGACCATTCGCTTAGCTTGTCTAAGTCGTTCTGTAGTTTCTCGCAATCCTCTTGGGTCTGCACATGCGTAAAAATCTTTGTGTCATCTGCGAATTTCTTGACAATAGGACTAGCCTCTAGCTAGGTGTCAAGAAATTAATTAATTAAGAAAGAGAGGCTGGATGCAGAAAATATTCATGAATCATGCCCATTTTGGAACACATCCATCTTTGCTGACAGATGAAGTTTGAATACTTAACTACATTTTACGGCTTTACCTATAATATATTTTTTTTAAAAGGGCATGAGTCCGCATGACAAGACTTGCCAATTAAAAATAAATAAAACCTTTCACCGTTCAGTCAAATTCACAGCTGTCAAAAAAAGCGTAATGCCTACCTCCTTCTTGACCGATCTCAGGAGCTTTTCCCTGAAGTCCTTCTCACCCGTTTGAGATTCCATGTTCGCAGCGTTGTTCTGACAATAGATCCGAGACGTGCCTGAACCTTCAAATTATCCAAAACCCTGCAGATTTTGATTCAATAAATGCCACTAACTAACCGGTTGCACTCGCCATCTCGAACCACTTTTCCCGGGATGATCTGACCGTTTTCTGAAATTTTGTTTTGCTGGACATAAAGTGAACGTAAGAGGGCGTATTATATATCAAATGCAGGCCGTTCAGGGGGTGTTCGTCATGATTTCACCACAATGCTTTTAGATTTAAATGGTTTGATTCATGGTGTCAAGAAGAGCCATTGAAAGCGATATGATCAATTATTAAAAGTATTACATCACGACATTTATTTCGAAATAATCTTCTCCTCTGTGTAAGCATAGATCGAATTACAGGCTAGACACACTCGGGGTCAAAGCAAAATGTTAGTTAACATTTCGATTTTATGTTTTTGTTACGCGCTTTCCGCGCATTTGTTCCACATGAATGTTTCAACGTTGTAAACAATTGGGCTTAGCCACGGTGATTAAAATTAAAATGTTTACGCGCTCTTCACACATTTGTTCTACACTCGTCCAAAGAAGTTCCTTGCCACTTAGGGACCGTTCATCATTTATGCTGGAGGGGGTGGGGGTTGGGTAAACTATAGCGGGGTCATGTAACTTTCATATGTTGAAATAGGGGGGGGGTTATGTAACATTTTATTCTTAAACAGGGGGGGTTGTGTAAATTTGTTTAAACTATAAAAATGGTGGTGATTGGAGTGATTTTAGAGGCTATTTTGGAGTGTAAATTCCAATTTTTTCTGCGCTTCGCGCATATTTTCTTAAAACTTATCTAATCAAAAACTTTTACTATGAGACGACTTCTGGATAGCAAATCGACGATATGGTGGAAAAACATCTATATAATCATCAACGGTCGAGACATTAGAGCCACAGGGTGTATAATGTTACAAACTCCAATTTCATGATTTAAAAATGTGATTTATTGCATGCTTTTCACCTCATCTCAGCTTTGCACCAATGCTCACAAGTAGAACGTTTCACTGGATTATACGTTTCTGCTCAGAATGATCTAACTTGTTCGGGTTAAAAAGACTCACAAAACCACCCAAAATGTATACAGTAGGCCTATGAAAAAAGAATTCCAGCTCGCTACGCTCGCCATTACTAATTCCACACAATAAAAAGAAGGGGCATCATATATAAAATTATTGGCCGTTCAGATAGGGCACAAACAAAATTTACCAACGTATCCATGAACAAAATTCCAAAGGTAAAGACAGCCCCTTAAGTATGTGACTGACAAGTTTATTTTTTTTCGGGGAGGGGGGGGGGGGGGGGGGGGGGGGGGTGTAAAAAGCTACTAGTTAACAGGGGGTCAAGTAATTTTCAGTTTCAGATGTAGGGGGGTTAGGTAATTTTAACATACAAGTCTCGAATTTGTCTCCACCATAAATAATGAACGGTCATGAACGGTAATGAACGGTCCAAATATTTCAAATTAATATTTAATAGAATATATATAATTGTATATCAAAATAAGCAGAAAGTAATCCTCTAACAGCTTAACATGGAATTTAGACATGATCACTCATGCATGGCAGATCCCATTCACTTGACAATGGTAAGGTCTGTGGAAGAAGATTGCGAAAAATTGGATAATCCCTCCATTCAAATGTTAATGTGAATGATTGAACACAATGTACCTTACCATTGCTTAATGAATGTGCTCAGCCATGCATGAATGCGTACATCTTAATTTCATACAGACATGATAGAGAATTATTTTGCTTATTTTGACATGCAATTGTTTAATTTATATTAAATATTTATGTGAAATATTTGAACTTCAATGCAATGAGTGGCAAGGAACTTCTTTGGACGAGTGTACAGTGTACATGTTTCAACTTTCAACACTGATTGTAAAACAAAATTTGGGCTTCGCTATTTGTTTGCTTCCTCATCAACTGTTTCCTGATAACCTTAACTAGATAGGCCTTTAAAGCCTGATAAAACATGCCTATAAGTACAGATGCTCAGCCATGCATGAATGCGTACATCTTAATTTCATACAGACATGATAGAGAATAATTTTGCTTATTTTGACATGCAATTGTTTAATTTATATTAAATATTTATGTGAAATATTTGAACTTCAATATTTGAACTTCAATGCAATGAGTGGCAAGGAACTTCTTTGAACGAGTGTACAATTGTACATGTTTCAACTTTCAACACTGATTGTAAAACAAAATTTGGGCTTCGCTATTTGTTTGCTTCCTCATCAACTGTTTCCTGATAGGCCTTTAAAGCCTGATAAAACATGCCTAATAAGTACAGATTTGTGAGTGTGTGTGTTTGGGGGTGGGGATCATAAAAAAAATTAAAACAAATATCAATATCTGAGATGGGGGGTCACAACATTAATCGTTTTCGTTTAGGGGGGGGGGGGGGTGGGGGTCATACAAAATGACGACGATGAGATTTTAGGGATGCCCCCTACCAACGAAAATGACCGCCCCTAAGTAATTTTGTACACTGTAAAAACAAACGTTTGACTATTGATAAACACTACAACACGTTTATTTGTTGTTGTTTACGTGTAAAGGTATAGGAGGTTGTTAAAGATAAACGGGTTGCATAAACGCTACAACGCGTTGATACGTTTATATTAACTGTTATCAAAAACGTGTTTATACCAGCAATTATAAACACATGATTGCTGGTATAAACACGTTTTTGATAACAGTTAATAAACGTATCAACACGTTGTAGCATTTATGCAACCCATTTATCGTAAACGACCTCCTATACCTTTACACGTAAACAACAACAAATAAACATGTTGTAGTGTTTTTAAATAGTCAAACGTTTGTTTTTACCGGGGTTTTTACAGTGTAGGAACTTATCTAATTTTGTGTATAATGGTGTTCAAACTTAAGACCTCATTTTCTTTCTTTTTTCTGATTTTTTTCGCAATATTAAGTAATGGCTAATTAAATAATGATTAATTATGATTAATTGATGATTAATTAAGTATCAATAATTAATGATCAATACATAATTATTAGTTAATAAATCATTAAATAATCATTAATTAATTATTAATACTTATTAATCATCACTTCATTATTGAGTAATTAATGATTGATAAATAATTAACTATTAGAGCTCTCCTTGAAAGGTCTCAGTAATTTAGAGAAAGGTGTCTAGAATGTAGAAAGGTCTGTGTAATAGTCTTGGAAAGGTCAAATGTTGAGAACGGTCTGGGTGTAAAGCAGAGAACGGTCTGTAAAGCAGAGAACGGTCTGTAAATCAGAGAACGGTCTGTAAATCAGAGAACGGTCTGTAAATCAGAGAACGGTCTGTAAAGCAGAGAACGGTCTGTAAGTGTAATGTACAGAAAGGTGTGTATCTTCTATTTCTCTCTCACTCCGGGTCTCACTCTCTCTTTCTCTCCCCGGTAGTCGGTCAACGCTACGGGAGATGGTGGGGGAGTTAAGATGGGAGGAGTTTGGAGTTAAGGGGGTGTTAATGTGGGTTGGGGTTAATGTGGGGGTTAAGGAGGGGGTTAAGGTGGGGGATTAATGAAGGTGGGGTTAAGGGGGTTGGTTAAGGAGGGGGGGGGGTTAAGGTGGGGGATTAATGTCAGGGTTGTGGGTTAAAGTGGTGGTAAGTTGGGGGTGTTAAGGTGGGGTAGTTAAGATGGGATCAGTTAAGGTGGTGTTAAGGTGGGTTGGGGGTTAAAGTGGGGTTAAGTGGGTTGGTTAAGGAGGTGGTTAAGGTTGGGGATTAATGTCAGGGTGGGGGTTAAGGTGGGGGTAAGTTGGAGGTGTTAAGGTGGGGGAGTTAAGATAGGAGGAGTTAAGGTGGTGTTAATGTGGGTTGGGGTTAATGTGGCGGTTAAGGATGGGGTTACGGTGGGGGATTGATGAAGGTGGGGTTAAGGGGGTTGGTTAAGGAGGGGATTATGGCGGGGGATTAATGTCAGGGTTGTGGGTTAAGGTGGTGGTAAGTTGGGGGTGTTAAGCCTTGGGGGTAAGGTGGAGAGTTAGGATGGGAGGACGGTGAGATAGTGCCGGGGGTTCTTAATGTGCATGAGCGGTCACGGGAGCGGTCACGGTAGCGATTGCGGCCATGTTGCTGGAGCACTATCAGGGAGGGACTATATTAATTTTGGGACAGGAAACTCCTATACTGCTATACTGCGCACAGGTGGTCGCGTTTTAAATGCACTGGCCACAGCGCCACCAACTGTATCGGTCCATTCCCCGTAAGCACGTAAGCTATGCGTACACAGCACCATCAACAGTGTCGGTCCAGCTTAGTTAATGTGCACCGTTCGGCAATTCAAGCGAAGTGCCAACCCCTGGCACTATCTCACTGATTTACTTAAAGCCCGTTCTCTGCTTTACAGACCGTTCTCTGCTTTACAGACCGTTCTCTGCTTTACAGACCGTTCTCTGCTTTACAGACCGTTCTCTGCTTTACAGACCGTTCTCTGCTTTACACCCAGACCATTCTCAACATTTGACCTTTCCAAGACTATTACACAGACCTTTCTACATTCTGGACACCTTTCTCTAAATTACAGAGACCTTTTTACATTCTAGACACCTTTCTCTGAATTACTGAGACCTTTCTCCATTTTCTAGCCACCTTTCTCTAAATTACTGAGACCTTTCTCCATTTTCTAGTCACCTTTCTCTAAATTACTGAGACCTTTCTCCATTTTAGACCATTTTGACCCCTTTGGCCGCCCATAGTAAACCTACCCCTTCCCTTCCCTCCAGGCTCAAGCTCTTGAACTTATTATTGGATTGACCAATTTTTTTTCAAAAATCTTAAAATCTTAGGGGCATGAATTTGTGATGTCCGCTACTGCCTGGATGCGATGTACAATCCATATTTGGGCTTACACGCCCAATAGGGTGCTTTTATGACCAAAAAAAGTAAGACCTGCGCCTTTCCAATTGAAAATACCGTATTGGGCGCTTTACTAAGAATATATTCTAGCAACGCCGCCAATCACGATTCCCCATCCCCAATCACAACACTAAGCAATGGCGGTTTACGAGGTATTTTCAACTCCTGTTTTGCAGAGACATAAAACCAGTATCTGTACGAAAACAACATTGTTTATGATACTAGTATTTCTCTTCACAGTTATTCCACCATTCTTCGTAGCTTTCAGAAGCGAAGGTTGGTTCAGCATCAATATCATTATTAGAATAAGCTTATTTTTATTTTTATTTTCAAACGACATCATCATTCCTTGCCGAATTTGGTCACCAATTTGGGAGCGATATTTGGCCACCATGACAAAATGCGTAATAAATTCTCTATTTTCGGGGTAAGCTTTAGAATACCCTACCATTTTGATTCCTCAAGTGTAAGTTTAGTGTATGGCCGGGTCGTTCTTTAAAAGTACCCATTATTAAAGATTCAATTCAAGATATGGCATATGCAGTGGCACTGGCAGGGTAAAGGAACTCCATTTTTCGGGTTTGAAACCAAAAATCATTGTTCAAATAGAGTATTACTCTAAACATCTGTTGAGGTAAGGTTTATGTTTGATTTCCTGTTTGAATTATTATGCAAATTATGATGCTTGTTGTTGAACATGTTGAAGAGATGAAGAACATTTTGTTATTTTGGGTTTGAGACTCCGAGTCTGACTCTGAGACTGAGAGGCAGAGGCTTGATATTTTTGTGATAGTGGGTTTGGTGTGAGGTGGGGGTAGGGAGGGTGTTTGCAATCCCACGTCATGAGCCCCAAAGCTTTCAAAAATATGATGAGGCGGCAGGGCATAATCCTCACATGGTATATTCTCTCCCTCCAAGCAAATCCCAAAAGTTGACAGCCCTGACTTTGTGGCTGTGGTTTTTTTTAAGATATATGAAAACGGACAGACAAATATATTAGACACAAGGCTCAAAACCACTAAAAACAACCAATTACGCAAAATATGTGTCGAATGCCTTCAATTAGGCTAGTATAATGTAATTTCCAGTTTCCCGTTTCCCTACCGACCCAACTTTTCAGTTTTACCAAAACTTTCATTATTTTGTGCAAAATTACATTTTCTGACAAACTTGAATAAAAATCAAAACTTTTAGTGGCTCAAAATACCAGGCATATCTTTTTGTTGATTTTAAGGGATTTTTATGGCAGTGGTGTCATGGTATATGGTTGATAATGAAATTGTTTGCATTACCTACTCAGATTTCAGATGTAATTGACGTTGCAATATTTCAGACAGATTTGTTGACATTTTCAATAACACATCTACAAATGCTTCCTTAATTGTTTTTCAAAGTGTTAAAGTGTTAATTAAGGCGTAATATATACAAATCGATAGGTAGTTAGTAGTTAACACCCCTTAACATCACAAATCACAAGTCCGCGTCATCGCCGCACCGTGGACCAGGAAAACACACTGAGACCGATGAAAACACACCGAAATATATTTCTGTAAAATAACAGTATTGATTTTAAAAAAAGTAAAGATATAGTAAGAAATCATTGTTGCAAGACTCCTGGTCACTTGCTGCTCATTGTACTTATTCCAAGCTTGCTGGTATCCTAAGAACACACCAGCAACAACAAACAAAAAACAGTGTCGGGATCCGCGTCGTCTTCTTGAAAAGTATTTCTCTAATATTAAATTGTAATTAATTCTAATATCATATTTCAGAGGGGAATAAGCATTTGTACAGTATAAATTAGATTTATTGAATATAGTCTTGTAATTTGTAAGAGATGAATAAATTATGATAATTTTTTTGTAATGATTATTAATTAGTAATATGATTATTCACATCTCGGTTCAAGCAGGACCATTTCAGTTCAATCTGGATCATTCATATTGCTAATTAATTAATTATTCATTTATATTGCCAGTGAATATTCATATTGCAAATTAGTATTCATTACAAAATTTAATTTATTAATATCTCTTTACCCCGATTTTAGACTATATTCAATACTTTACAACGTCTTTCATATATTCAGTAGCGTAGCCCCCCAGTCAGAAGCCAGTTAATGAAATTATGACAAAATACAATGTTACCCATGTTACCCATACTATTAGAGTCGTATCGGTTGAGACTCACTCGAAACTGTCGGTCGAGATTTGCACTACCGGTTTTGAATACCTGTTTTTTTGCGAGCGGTTTTGGTAAAAACATTATGTGTGTTGGGGCCCGGGGGATGTAACCCAAATAGTAAAATAGTCGGCACATTTGTACATGTAGTCTACAAATTTATGCAGCAATGGGCTAAATAAACAAAGGAAAATGTTATAAAGAAAACTGATGAAAACCCGGAGGATTGGCCATTAGTTGCTGACTGTGGGTTTTTTTGGACTGTGTGATTTCTTTGACCGTGCGAAATTTTGGGACCGTGCGAAATTTTGAGACCTCACCCCCTGCAAACAAAATATAAAGCAACCTTTTACAAAAAGTTAAGATATCTTGCCCCCACCCCCTGAAAAAATCCTAGCTACGCCACTGCACTGTCGGTTCACTTTCATTTTTCGCCCCCCACCCCCATGAAATACCTGGTTACGCCACTGTTTGTGGATGGGTCCGACGGGATCAAGCACTGATATGACACCGTGCATTTCTCCTCACTCCCCTTGACCTTGTTAACCCACGTTTAATATATCCAGGATGAAGGCCCAGTGTTCTCCTCACTCCCCTTAAATCCGGGATGAATGCCCAGTGTTGTATTGTATGTTGGGGAAGGGGAGGGTGAGGGGGCGGGGGGATAATTCTTCATTTAATTTCATTGATTTATAAAGTTCTAATTTTAAAACAAAAAACTAAGACCTAGGATATGTGTCATAAGCCTATATAGGTTTCATTCCATATTTCTCAGTATAACAATCAAGGCCCTTTAATATGGTCCGTTTGTCGACATGTATACCCGAATTGAATAGCGTATGCCTGCAGCAATTCATCAAGTTTAATTTGATTGATTTATGAAGTTATAATTTTAAAATCGACATTTATACCCGAATTGAATAGCGTAAAGCAGTGTGCCTGGAGTTATTCATCATTTAATTTGATTGATTTATAAAGTTATAATTTTAAAATCGAAAGCTCCCCCTTTAATGTACATGCACACTGTATACCCGAATTGAGCGTATGCCTTGCGCACTGTAGGCCGTATGTCTCATGTCCCTAGGTTTCAGGGGCACTGTTAGTTTAATGCCAGTAGGGCGCTGTGTACTGTACAGTATAACAGTATGTACATGTAGTAGTCGGTCCTAGTACTACTACATATGTACGTTTGTGGCAGTATTAAAACGATAAAATATAACAATTGGAGCGCCAACATTGACTATTATCACGGCTCGGTTATGTGCTATGTATGTTAATAATAGGTACAATCAAGCCTTGAAGCGTATAAATGTATAAAACTGTGTAAAAGAGGTTCGCTCTCTCTTGACTTCACCGGGGACTTCACCGGGGACTTCACCTCTTCGGTTCAAATTTTACATTCGGTTCAAGTGAGCAGTGTTGCTATAAATGGTGATTGAAGGAGCCCAAAAGCGCCCACTGACCTAATATAATTGACACTGTCCACCCGTCTCAAATCACGCAAAATGACGCCCAGTCATGCCTCTTTGCATACGCTTTTAGCAACTTCAAATACCTAATGTACACGAGGCTGATCGGTTTGTCACGGACGGACGTTTGTGCAAAACATGAGCGAAAAACAGTTTATAAAAAGTAACTACTGACATTTATTCAACTTTTTATGTTTAATGTTATAGAGAATCATCAACTTTATTGAAATACAAAAAAAAAAATAAGGTGTGGTTTGTTACTAAAAATAGAACGACGGAAATGTTTGTGTCACGGACGGACTAGATAGAAATAGGGTTCTCTACCTTTTAGTGCTTCTTTTTCATTTCTATCTAGTCAACTCCATATTCCCCAATGCTTTCCAGGTCAAATAGTAAGTAAGATACATGGTTTGAATATCTGATACACAGCATTTGAAAATATTTCTTATTTTTTACAGGGGTAGGGTAACAAACTTTGTCACGGACGGACATTTTTGAGCGTCACGGACGGACACAAATGTTAACTACATAAAAAACTTTGAAATTGCCTCTTATTTACACTTTAGTATGAAAAAATGGTATCAAATACTTACAAATTAGTAAGAAAAATGTAAGTCATGAATTTTCAGTCTTAGTAATAAAAAGTAGTCAAGATATTAGTCTTTTTCCAACATTACGGACAAGATAGAAATAGGGTTCTCCGGACCTTTAGTATTTCTTCTTAATTTCTATTTAAACAATTCCATATTCCTCAAGCTTTCCAGGTCAAATAGTAAGTGAGATACATGGTTTGATACACAGCATTTGAAAACAGATTTATTTTTTACAGGAGAAGGGTAGACCTGTAACAAACTATGTCACTGACGGAAATTTGTTAGCGTCACGGACGGACACAGATGTTGAAGGACTTTGAAATTGCCACTTATTTACATGACAAAATGGTATAAAATACTTACAAAATATTAAGAAAAATTGTATGTCATCCTTTTTCAGTCTTAGTAATTAAAAAGGATCACAAGATACCAAAACCAGTGTGATGGTTATATTCAAAGGTTGCAGAATTTGGCACTTTGATAGCAGAGGGTGATCGGTTCAAGGTACATGTATACATTGGTGTGAAAAAAATTACTTTTTGATATTGATATTGAAATGTACCTCACAATATTGGACAACATCTTGGCTAACTGAAACTGCATTAGAAAAGAAAAAATGCGGAAAAGTTTTCGGAACAGTCCATTATTGCCCAAGGGGTAGAAACAAGATGAGTCATGGACGGACATTCTTAGTAGAAGTTGACCTTGCCATATTTTATGTTAATGAAACATTTTCAATTTTTTTAATTAAAAATTGATAGATGGCACATTTATCCATTAAATAAGAAATATATTTTAGAAAAAACGTTCTGGGAAGTAATTACCCTGCCCTTGTGATAACTTTTTGATGCAGAGCTGTCCGTCCGTGACGCAAAAAAAGTTTAAAGTTTTACAACTTTGTTCAAGGAAAGAGAAAAAAATAAAACATAGTGAGCTATCTCCCCTATATACCCCCTTTCTCACGTAGAAATGAAACTTAACAATGGCATCAATAAATAAGTTAAATCAGGGATTAAAAGTTGTCAAGGACGGACACAAATTTTGTCACGGACGGACATTATTCAGTTCTGAGTACAAATGCCAAACTGAATCCTGCCCCTCTTACCATAAATGGCAAGAGATAGACCTGCTGCATCATATGAATAGACTGTATGCTATGATACAATTTTGTAAAACAATTTTGACCCTTCTTTGATAAATTTTGTTCGATTAATTGTGTAAAAGACTGTATGCTGTGATACAACTTTTTAAAACAATTTTGACCCTTCTTTGATAAGTTTTTGTTCAATTAATTGTGTAATTAAAGGTTAGTGATAATGGATACATGTAGGCATCCAACAATGTTTTGAGTTTTTCAAAGTTTCATGAAGAAAAAGCCTGCAACTTTTGATAGTGCAAAGCTTAAAATTAAATTTGTGGTAACATCTCCAATGATACTTTCTGATTTCAATGCTGTTTGCTTTTATTTTACATACACTTATTATATGGGGCAATATTAAACAGTGTCTTTTAACTGATCTCATGCTACCCCTTTTATTTGCAAGCACTATTTCAGCATGTACAGGCAGTAAGGTTAACAAGCGCAAGCAATACTACAGATTCACCAAAGAAGATCTGCTGAGGGTTCACAAATGCGCAAATAAGCAAATGACTTCATTTGACTTCAAGTAATTTTACAGTGCACCTGGTGAGCATCATAACATGTGCTCACTGCTTTAGCAAACCTACTCATTTGCATAAAGGGCATACCTGTATGGACTAGTTCATTTAATGGTAAGAGGGTGGTATTCAGCTTTGCTTGTGTGCTCAGAACTGAACAGTAGCTAACAGTGTCCGTCCGTGACAAAATTTGTGTCCGTCCGTGACAACTTTTAATTAATGATTTAACTAATTTATGCCTGCCCTAATTAATTAATACTCCTGCATGGGAAAGAATACATATAAGGGAGATACTTCACTATGTTTTTATTTTTTTACTTTGTCCTTGAAATTAGTTTAAAAACTTTTAAACTTTTTTTGTGTCACGGACGGACAGCAAAACATCAAAATGTTAACGCAAGTCTAGCGATATAACTTCCCCAGAACTTTTTCCCCAAATATTTATCTTATTTGATGGAAAAGTGTGTCAGCTATCAACATTACATCACAAAACTCTGAAAATGTTACATTAACATAAAAATATAGCATGAAGAACTTGAACTAAAATGTCCGTCCGTGACGCATCTTGTTTTCACCCCTTAGACAATAATGGACTGTTCCACGAACGTACCGCATTATAATCTTTTTTAAATGCAGTTTCAGATAGCCTAGATATTGTCCAACATTGTGAGGTACCTATCAATATCAAAATCAGAAATTTATTTTTTCATGACCATGTTAACCTTTAACCGATCAGCCTCACACGCAGAGTAATATCTTACTCAGCGTCCATTTCAAGTTCAGAATGCGGCTGCGCTACGTCTTTATAATTGATTGAGCTGTGGAAGAGTTTACATTTACATTCAACCTTTCCTGCATTCTTCTATCAACGTAGATAAGGCTGCAGCATTCATGATTAGCGCTAACGACTGACTGGTACTGGGTTGACTATTACGATGGCTTTACGTGAATTGTAATATAGATTTATTTGTATATGGCTCATTCCATGAAGTTGGGGCATTTGTTAAAATAGCAGAATTTGGTACTTTAGGCAGCTTATAAACTGTTTTACTCTATGTGTATATCAAAAAAAATTAGTGTCCAAAAACAGTGCTAGGTTATAGTATTGAGCCATGAAAAAAAAAAAAAAATTGACCCTTCCTTGAAGAAGAAAAAAATTAAAAATTAGGTGGTGTCCAAGACCATTTTTGCTAAAAAACGTGACATGGAAAACACAACAATTAATATGAGTTTTATGTAAGCAAAACTATCATAGAATTGCTTGGAAATCGATTTGATTAATAAAAGATACATGTATTCATAGTTTACTGACCAAAACACCTCGTCACGCTGGACTGATTTTTCACCCAAGCAACATGAAAATTGCCTTTCCGATGCTACGCACGGTGTCCACAAAATATACAGGTGTAGCATCGGGAGTTTTCATTGCTGAATGGGGGTAGTTCTCTATCATACATTTTTTAATTATTTTCCAAAATTAAGAGCATTTATCAATTGAAAACTATTGCAAATGAGAATAAATTTCATGAAGACCATTCCATATATTCATGAAAAAGTATACCGTGCCGTGTGCATGGTGTCCTAACCATAAAATGTAGCATCGTGATAAACATCCTATGCAATTTGTGGGAATCCCCCCCTGGAGATAAATAAAACATTCCATATTTCTTTTTGTAAGGATAGAGGTCAATAGCTATCAGGTTTGTTTGGAATTTGCCACACGTGTGCTAGTTTTATCAAGGTTTCAGTCGCTGGTGTCCCGTTGTAGCATCGGGACTTTTATGTAGCATCAAAATGTAAACATTGGATAGTTTTGTGAATGGTAAGTGCGATTGTAATTATTTCTTAATGTTGCTTGTATGTCTGTATTTATTAATGCATTTTTATTGAAAGGGAAACACTGAATCAGAATTTCTTTTCATGTTATGATATTAATTTTGAGTCACGGACGCCATAATAATTAAGCGTCCATGTAGCATCGGGCATAGCATGGGCAATATTTTGCATTGGGTATCGTTATAGTTCGTTGAAATTGTATTTTTTTTTGTAGAATCACATCATTAATAAACTTTGAAGTTAATAATGAATTCGTTTTTGCTCTTTTAATGCTAATAATATAGCTTACCAATACGATGCTACATGGACACCATGTCCATGTAGCATTTCATAAAATTTGCCTAATTAGACTAAAACAATTACCCCATTCAAAATTATCCATCACCCAAAACATTCAAAACATTGCCTACATTTTACTACACTTTACAGAAAAAAAGGCATATTATGAGAGATGTATATCTAATGAAATATAGTAATACACAATGCTACATGGACACCATTTCCATTAGCATTTCACTGAATTCACAATAAACATTCCCTTATTTTAGTTTTATTTACTATAAATAAAACAAATAATTGTAAATCATTTAAATTCTCTATCCTTTGCTATTCTTTTTCATGTTAAATGAATAATAAATAAAATACTCCAGCATGATTTTAATATAAATATTTTCCTGCAACACAAAAAGTGCAACATGAATAAATAATCTACTCCAATATCAATACACAATGTTCCATGAAGATACTAAGCCATAGGGTTTATTTTGTTTTGCTTTGCAGGTTCTTGACATTAATTCAGAAGACAGTTCTATCGTCCTGGAATTTATGGAGATGAAGACAAGGAACCCATCATTTTCAAAAACTAGTACCTTTCCAAAGAAATCCATCATGGCAATTCAATTATTTTTTTGCAAACTGACTTTTTAAGTGATCAAACTTTTCAATCATCTTTATCAATAATAGAGGATGATTCAATCAGAAACAAGCAAAGAGACTAAGATCACAAAGGGTACTTTAAGAACAACACTGCATGAAGTTTGTTTCAGTGGACATCTTAAGTTTCTTTCATCAATGGTGTATTGTTATTGTGTAATTGTAAGAAATGGTGTATGTGTATCATAGGTAATTATGTTTTATGCTTCATGGCAGGTTATCTTTTTGTGTAATTTGTAGTTTTACAATCCATGTTATTAATTTTATCGTGTGCTTATAACATAAAAAGTTAACATCATAGTACATCCTCTCTATTGATCTGAAAAAGATGCACCTGTTCAAGCTGTTCCAAATATTTTAGGGCACGGTGTCCATGTAGCATCGTAATACTTAAGTACACAGAAAAGGTAAATTTTACATGAACAGTGTTTAGATAAATTTCAAGCAATTCACTCTGTGTATCTACTTGATATGATGAACAAGTAGACAAACCATTCACACTCAAATAATTGTAACAGTATGAATAGTCTTATTATTAACAATGTTACAAGACGCGGTGTCCATGTAGCATCGGTAGTGCATTTTATAACATTATACAGGTAAATAATACTTCATATACTTACTTTATGACTATAATGTAATCAATGTGCATGGTTTATAGAGTACTTTACATCAAACAAATATTGATATGTACTTTATTTAAATTCATTATACAAATTGCAAAATAAAGAGTCATAACATAACATAACAATTAATATTTATATAGCGCTATTCCATCTAGATCATAGTGCATGTAACACATCAGTACACAAAATACATTTAGCATGGAAAAAGGTGAGTCTTTAGACTACAACGAAAATGAGAGATATTGTCAGTTTCTCTTATGGTACGAGGGAGATTGTTCCATGCCCGTGGACCAGCTACACTGAAAGATTTCTGACCCAAGACCTTATTTGTCCTAGGAACATTTAGGCGAGTAATGTCATTTGCAGAACGAAGAGCTCTTCGAGGAACATATGGTGACAGTAAATTGCATAAATATCCAGGTGCAGTATTGTTCATGCTTTTGAAGACAAAAAGACAGAGTTTGAATTGAATCCTTTCCCGTATGGGCAGCCAGTGGAGTTCTTTAAGCGTGGGAGTAATATGGTCACGCATGGATATGGAACATATCAACCGAGCGGCATTGTTCTGCAATCTTTGAACTCTGTTCAATTCATGTTCCGTAGCACCAAAGAGAAGAAGATTACCATAGTCAAGACGAGAGATAACTAAAGCTCTAACGACATGATGAAGAGTGTCTTTATCGAGGTATCGCTTTATTCTACGGATGTTTCTTAACTGGTAATGTGTAGATTGACAGAGGCTAGATATTTGTTTGGTCATGGTCATATTTGCATCAAATTTTACACCCAGGTTCCGAACAGACAGCGTTGGTTCAATATGTGCATCACCAATTGCCAGGGACACAGGTGGCAAGCTCTGGAGAAAATGGGGTGATCCAAACACAATAAACTCTGTTTTGCTCTCATTTAATTTCAACATGTTAATGGTCATCCAATTTTGGATTTCACAAATACACAGTTGTAGCCTCTTGATTGCGTGTTGCATAGCACCAGGTATTTTGGGGTTAAAGGAACAGTATAACTGCGTGTCGTCTGCATAAAGGTGAAAGTCTAAGCCATGGCGGCGAATGATGTTTCCGAGAGGGAGCGTATAGATTAAAAACTTTAAAGGACCAAGAATGGATCCTTGCGGTAGACCATATTTTAGATCCACAGGATCTGAGTAGCTGTTGCCAATGGACACGCGGCTCTGTCTACCAGAGAGGTATGACTTAAACCATTGTAGGGCAG
Organism: Ophiura sarsii; assembly: GCA_035610835.1. Taxonomy (NCBI): domain Eukaryota; kingdom Metazoa; phylum Echinodermata; class Ophiuroidea; order Amphilepidida; family Ophiuridae; genus Ophiura; species Ophiura sarsii. The sequence continues at coordinate 42,732,930 of CM069444.1, forward strand.
TACCTGATACACCTAGCTCTGTGTTCATTCTCCTAAGTAAAACAGTATGGTCGATAGTGTCAAAGGCTGCAGACAGATCCAATAAAACAAGAAAAACTATATGCGACTTGTCCATCGCCATGAGTACATCGTCTTTAACCTTTAAAAGCGCCGTTTCTGTACTGTCACTTTTCAATGAGTTTTTACATAAAACAGTTAATCTACGATGTCTTGTTCGTTAAGTTATGTTCAACCTAGACAAATCTGGTTTCTTTTCATGTATTTGTGGTTCCAAGTAGTTAATTGAGGTATAGAAACTTGGCCCACATCTTAAGCTATTTTATTAGAAAATGATATGGAAATGAGAAATGGTGTCCATGTAGCATCAGGATTTTTGGAAATGTCATCCAACTGTTGAACATGTGCGGTTATTTTACACCAAATGTTACATTAAAATAAAAAGTTCTACATTGGACTTTGGTAAATGTAGAACCTAAAAAAGAAGAAAGAGTTGGAAAATATCCATTTTGAAAATTTCACTTGGATGTCACATAATATGCCCCAACTTCATGGAATGAGCCATATACATATCTAATTGGTGTCACTCATTTGTATGTATTTAATTGTTTTTATTGTAAGATTGTATACAATTCAGCCTTTGGCTGCTATGTACATTTGTTTAATAAACCTTGAATAATAAATAATAATACACATTTTTCAGACACCTTTCCCAATTTGTTTGTACTTATTTAATTTCATGCATTTCTCACGGTGACACCAACCAAATATGGTGATGACATTAATTCCTTGACATTTTGAAACATTTAGTGATATATTGGAACTGCCGTCTGCAGACGACTGCTATTGCAGCTACATTTGAATTAAATCAGATACATGCCTTGTTTGATCATTGGGGGAGCGTGTTGGCGCAGCGGATTGTTCCCTTGCCTTGCACCAATGAAACCGGGTCAATATCTGTGCACGACCGCGGGCTTTATGTGCATTTGGTTTATCACGATCCATGCACGCTTTTGCAGGTTTTTTCCGGGTACTCCGGTTTCCTCCTGCTTTCAAAATCAGTGATCAGTTGTTTCGGTTATCAAAAACTTCCTTGACCCAATGGTATTTGGGGAGCTGCATTGAGAAAAAAAATGGTGGATGTTACAATCTAAGTGCGGATAGGGTTTGCGCCTGAATTGGATGCGATCTGATTCTGATGATGCGATCTGATTCTGATGATGCGATCTGATTCTGATGATTCACCAGCAGCGAAATTACAGCGCTTTGAACCCTTTGGAAAAGGCGCTATATAAATATCAATTATTATTATTATTATTATATTATTATTGCGTTGTTTGGTCTATATTTCGCAGTTTTGATGGATTCACAGTTTTTAACCAGACTAACGTAAAGATACGGAATGTTTTGGTATGACATTAGCGTAAAAGTAATGGTGTGTTTTCTTATTTTTCCCAAACAGGTTTCTGGGTTAAGCAAGATGTCTACCGTGAGCAGCCTTCTGTATCATTTAAGCATGAGATGATGTTGATCATTGATCTCCTAGATGTAACGTCAAATCCGTACCTGACATGGAGTACTTATCAGAATTACAACCAACTACAGCAACAGAATATTCGAGTGCCGTTAGTCAAGGTAAAAGCCAGAGTGATGACCTACTGCAAGGGTACAGAAGCGTTTTGATTTGACTGGACTGTGAAATTGTTAGATTATTTCACAATTTGGACCTCACCAATTTAAATGTGGGGCTGTTAAAGTATGCATCAATTGATGTGTTGATCACAGTTTCACATTAATGTGTAGCTTACTCTTCTTATGAAGAAGGTTTAAGAATTCATAATTGGATCTGTATGAAATAGGACCCATGTCAGACTTTTGTCTTTTCTCCTATTTCATAAAGCTCAACTTAAGAAATATAATTTAAAATCTTAATAAGACAATTCCACGGTAACGGAATTGCAATTCAGACAAATTTTGCTCATACTTTTTCATAATATGGATTAGTCCTATAACCTAAATGTTTATCAACATTTTAATAAGTTCTGGAGATATACCTGCTGTCATATAGAAAATAAAATAAAATGAAATTTCAATGTGGAAAGAGCTAGCACGTATGATACTTCGGTAACGGAATTACAGCATTAAATGGGCCTGTTTTCCCACCTTCAACTTTAACATGAATTCCTCTGAAATTGAAAATACATTTTGTGTGGATTTATCTTAGCCTGTGGTGTCAACTTTATCACGGTAGTATTTTTTTCCTTTAAAGTATATCTTTTTACTCCTTAATCGACCATGTTTCCAAAAAAGGCAGCGGTAACGGAATTACAAAAATGGTAACGGAATTAGGCCTTCTGAAATTGTCTTGAAAATTCCCATTAATATATCAGGTTTTTAAAGAAAAATAGGCATGCTGACACTTGCCATGTTATTAAAATAAGCTATTAAATAATTGGAGTTTAAAATGTAAATATAACCTACCATGTGCATTCTGTGATTGAATGTTTAACAATAAATAAGTCCCATCTCCACCAAAAAATGCAGCACTTCTCAAAAACAAACAAAAATTAACCGCCAAGGTTCACTATCATCGAACCCAAAATATTAACCGCCCAAGGTTACTCATCTAGCGGGTCCCGCGCGAAGCCCGGGGCCTGCTAGTATGTAAACAATTTCTGGTTCCCGTATTTTTTTCCCCATGTTACGTTGCGCCGTAAAATTGGTATCAGCAATTTGAGATCGCACGTGTTCTGACATAATGCATGATGCCACCAAGACTCTGCTGCCGCCCTCTACATTTTGTCATCACTGTAACGTACGGTAATATTTTAGGGACGACTGGAAGCTACTGGGGAATGTAGACCGGCCAAGATCGAAACAAATATTTCTTCGGTATAAAAAAAGTCAAAACGGCGGACATTAATTGGAATATTAAGCAAATTATGAAACCCCTTTGCCAGGGATAACTTTGGAAATTAATATATTTTCTTGCAGAGAAGAAAAATGAAATATAAAGTAAGCTTATTTACTTTTTAAAGAGTGATATTTGGGGGTGATTTTTCGGTCACAGTTTTTGGTCGCGGGTTCTCGCATTGGTTTATTTTCGTGGGATTTCTCGGTTTTGGTTGCAAATAGCGAAATCCTGTGAAATCGCGGTTTTAGTAAACTCGAGTCTCGGTTGCTCATTCTACTTATTCCAAGCTTGCTGGTATCGTAAGAACACACCAGCAACATAAAAAAACAAAAACTGTCAGGATCCGCGTCGTCTTCTTGAAAAGCCGTACATTTCTCTAATATTAAATTGCAATTAATTCTAATATCATATTTCAGAGGGGAAAAAGCATTTGTACAGTATAAATTAAATTTATTGAATATAGTCTTGTAATTGTAAGAGATTAATAAATTAAGATTTGTCGCCGCGCCGTGCTTCTTGAAAAGCCGTTCATTTCTCTAATATTAAATTGCAATTAATTCAAATATCATATTTCAGAGGGGGAAAAGCATTTGTACAGTATAAATTAGATTTATTGAATATAGTCTTGTAATTTGTAAGAGATGAATAAATTATGATAATTATTTTGTAATGATTATTAATTATTAATATAAATATTCATGATTAATTTGGGATCCTCTTCGATCATCTCGGTCCAACCAGGACCATTTCAGTTCAATCTGGATTATTCATATTGCTAATTAATATTCACTAGGCGGTCACCCGGGGTTTGTCGGTTCTCAGGTTTGGGCGGTCACCCGGAGTTTGTCGGTTCTCGGGTTTGGTGGTTTGTAGAATGCATGCATAAAGCTCGATCGGACAAACTTTGAAAATTCGACCCTTAGACGACCTTTGACCCCAGACGACCCAAGAAAAGCAAAGCCGTTTTATTTTTTCCACGCTCGACTCGTATTCGGGCTTCCCGTCACCGAGTTTAAGCCCAATCGGACAAACTTTGAAAATTCGACCCCTAGACGACCTTTGACCCCGGAAGACCCGACAAACGCCAACCCGTTTTATTTTTGCCACGCTCGCCTCGCATCGAGCATTGCGATCACCGAGTTTAAGCACGATCCGACCAACTTCAAAAAGTTGACCCCTCGATGACCTTTGACCTCGTATGCTCTAGCGAATGCAAACTTGCTCTTTCGGGGACCGAGCTGCACCCACCCACCAAGTTTGAACGCAGCCCGACCCCGGGAAGGCGACGAAAAAGCGCGCACAGACAAACAAACAAACAGACAGATAGATGTATATATTTATGTAAATAGTTGTTATATTCCATGTATATATATTGTAAATAATTATGTATTTTTCTCTGTGAAATGAGGGCCTGCTTGGAAAGCAGTGCTTGACACTGAAGCTGTTTACCCTCAATAAAGAAAGATTAAATAAATAAATAGAGAGTAGCGTATTATAGTATAGAAATATTGCTAATTCATTAATTAATTATTCATATTGCTAGTGAATATTCATATTGCAAATTAGTATTCATTACAAAATTATAATTTATTAATATCTCTTTACCCCAATTTTAGACTATATTCAATACTTTAACCCCAATGGCCGCCCATACAACGTCGTTCATATATTCAGTGGCGTAGCCCCCCCCCCCCACCCCAGTCAGAAGCCATGCCCCCCCCCCAAAAAAAATACAATGTTACCCATGACAGTGCAGTACATGCCCTAATTTGCCCAGTGGCTTGACTTTTAAAGTAAAAAATAGCTCTAAAATGGTCTGAAATACGGTCCTACTTTTAGACCAAAAAGCTAATTTTAGGTGATTTCCCCCAGTTGCTCCCCTGATGCCCTCCCCCAAATGAAATATGACAAAATACAATGACCCATGACAGTTCAGTACATGCCCTAATTTGACCAGTGGCTTGACTTTTAAAGTAAAAACTCTAATTGTCTGAATACCTACTTTTAGACCAAATTAAGCTAATAATAGGTAATTCTGCACCACAAATATATCTTGCCCCCTGTTTGCCCACCTTTTTTTGTTGTTGCAATGCTGGTGCCGCCACTGGATATGCCCCCCAGTCAGAGGCGATGCACTTCTGATGCCCCCCCCCCCCAAAAAAAAAAATGAAATACCTAGTTACGCCCTTGTTCATATTGCAAATTTGTATTCATTAAAAAATTATAATTTATTAATATCTCTTTATATTACCCCAATTTTAGACTATATTCGATATTTAACCCCATGGCCGCACATACAACGTAAAAATATCGGTCCTGAAAAGCCGTAGGCCTACATTTCTCTAATATTAAATTGCAATTATAAAAAATAATTCAAATATCATATTTCAGAGGGGAAAAAGGCATTTGTAAATTATAAATTAAATTTCCAATGTTCAATTCATAAAATAACGTCATAGTTGTACAAAAATAAAGACAAAGAAAAATATGACACCAGTGAGATTCGATCCCCGAGATTCGATTTCACTGAACACATGCTGATCATGCTGATCAGCAAGATTTGTAAGATCTGGCAGCGCTCCAGTCCAGTCGGCCACCAAGGGAGATACGATATCCAATGTCAAAGAATAGATAAATACCTAAATATTTATTTAGAGCAGTGTTGCTATAAATGGTGAGCCAAAAGGCGCCCCCTAAACTTTATAATTGACATGATCCACCCGTCACGCATCACGCAAAATGAGGCCCAATCATGCGCCTGTGCTGTGGCATAAGCACCCTGGTTCGGGGACTACTCCGGTCTAAAATACAAATTCACATTTCGTAAAAACTATAAAACTACGCAAAAACTAAAAGAATTTCGTCAGCCATGAGGGTTTTAATTAGTAAATAACATTGGTCAATGAACAAACTTTTAAATATTTATACCGACTTTAAATCCGTTGGGGAAGTGCAGAGGATTATTTCGGTTCCGAGGGTAGCGCAAGCGGTCATGGGACATCAGTGTGATTTTTAGGTAATTGGGGTGTAAAAGTTATTTTCCAGGGGTATTTTCCTGACCAAGTTCGCATTGGTACATAGATTTTATGATTGGTACGATAGATCGACATTTAATATGACATTTCAAGATTTTCTTGGACTAATTGTGGTCAATTTTTGTGTAGAAATTCAAAATTTTGTTTTGTTTTAGAGGAAAAAAGAACCAATTCTGCGAAATCGCGGCATACTTTTAGAAAACCGAGGGAAATGGTAAAACCCGAGAATCACGGCGAGAAAACCGTGATCGCGGGATCCTTCGGGGCTTAGTAATAGAGATAGGGTTCGGCAGAATCCGTGAACATGGATTTCACGGCGTAATTCACAGATTTCATACTTGAGCCTTCAGTTTCGTGTTTATTTGATAATAAGAATCACAAATTATCAGGCATGAGAATCTTCAGGAAAAAGCAGGAATTTCTGCTTTTTTGTCTCGCCTGATGTAATCAGAAAGAGACTATGTTATCACTATTTCTGTCCGGCGTCCGCCGTATGCCGTCCGCCGTATGCCGTCCGCCGTCAGCCGTGTGCTAAGAAATACCTTTTGTGACGCGATATCTGGAGATCCGTAAGGCCTATCGTGATGGGACTTGGTGGAGGGAAGGGGGGTGGTGCGTTCTGTTGCTGATTGATTTTTCAAGGTCATCGGGGGTCATACAAGGTCATCGGGGTCAAATATGCTTAAAACTTTTGAGACGCGTTGTGACGCGATATCTAGAGATCCGTAAGGCCTATCTTGATGGGACTTGATGTCAGGGAAAGGGGTGGGGTGTTCTTTTGCTGATTAGATTTTCAAGGTCATTGGAGGTCATTCAAGGTCATCGGGGTCAAATATGGGGTCAAATAAGATCCGTAAGGCCGATCTTGATGGGATTTGGTGGAGGGAAGGGGGTGGTGTGTTCTTTTTGCTGATTAAATTTTCAAGGTCATCAGAGGTCATTCAAGGTCATCGGGGGTCAAATATGGGGTCAAATAGATCAGTAAGGCCTATCTTGATGGGATTTGGTGGAGGGAAGGGGGGGTGGTGTGTTCTTTTGGTTGATTAATTTTTCGGGGTCATCGGGGGTCAAACATGGGGTCAAATAGATCAGTAAGGCCTATCTTGATGGGATTTGGTGGAGGGAAGGGGGGTGGTGTGTTCTTTTTGTTGATTAATTTTTCGGGGTCATCGGGGGTCAAATATGGGGTCAAATAGATCAGTAAGGCCTATCTTGATGGGATTTGGTGGACGGAAGAGGGATGGTGTGTTCTTTTTGCTGATTAAATTTTCAAGGTCATCAGAGGTCATCTGGGGTCAAATAAGATCTGTAAGGCCTATCTTGATGTGATTTGGTGTAGGGAAGGGAGTTGGTGTGTTCTTTTTGTTGATTAAATTTTTCAAGGTATTACATCCCTTGCATTAACTACAATGCATACCTCTGTGACAGTGCTACATTGTATCATATGTTTCATCATCATTTCTTTCAAGTCACTTTTGATGAACAGGCGAGACGCGCCGTTCGAGAACCGCCTTGTTTTAGTCAAAATGTACGCAGTTTTATTTAATTTCAGCCTGTTTTTGGCCCATTTTTGCCCAATTTCATGCGCTTTTTCAGGAATTTTCACCACTTTCCTGCTATTTTCAAAAACTCCATTCTCATGCCTGAATTATCCGAATTGAGGCTTTTTCGAGAACTATACTGTGTGATTTTTTTTTATATCGCCCTTTCCTTGTTTTTGTTTTTTACCTCATATTTTTATTCCAATCTAACACTTATACACCTATCAGTTGTAAGACGCACTATACGACCCCCCGGAGAGGTACGTCGTGGGTGCGTCGTTTACCAATAATTCTTGACGGAGGGTACGTCAGTGGCAGCCTTTGGTCCGTTAAAAAAAAATGACGGAGGGTGCGTAAAGGTCCGTCACTTTACATGGGTGCGAATGGGCTGATAGTTGACTGAGGGTGCGTATTTGGATGGCAATGGTCCGTCGTTTTTTTGACACAGGCTGCGTCATGGTACATGAGAAGTTGACGCACCTCGGTAAAGTGACGCACCACTCCCGGGGAATAACCATGAACAAAATATAAATGTTATACAGTTTTTACTGTATTCGTATAGGTGTTTTTTTTGGTGGACAAGTCTAAACTTGGCCACCATAGAGACCAGTTGGATCGTAATAAAACCGAAAATACCTCCAAATTCAGTTATTCAGTGCGAAACTAATATTTTTATTTTATTTTATATTAAATGTGTCTATTACCGTAAATAAAATGGTTCTCTAATTTACAATGTAGCTTTAAATAATAAATAAATATCACTTTTTAGTTTTCGATTTAGTTTATTGAGTGGATAACCCTGTAACGACACTATATAAAAACCGTCGCCATCTTCAGAATGACCCGTGGCGCAGCGGTCTAGCGCAGCGGTCTAGAGCGCCGGACGATTACTGTTTTATCGCAGATGGCATTTCTAAGATTCGAGTGTTCGAGTCCCGGCGGGGATGATGTTTTTTGTGTCATCTAAAATTAACTTTTTTTACTCTCAAATTAAATAGACATATTAATAGCACTCTAGTTTGCACATTTTATATTATTTTTTTCAATACAGATCATTTAAAAATATTTTTTGGGATAAAATGGTTTTAATTTCGATTTAGCAGTAGGCCTACATAACTATTGTATTGAGTGGATAAACCATTTGCGTTGCATACGTTGCTTTCACTTTTCAGACAACTTGTTTTGTATAAACATTGGTACTTTTTGATGTTCCATTATATTAATTAATTACAATATCATTAGTTTGTTTATTAACGAGACTCTTTTTGGGGGTACGAGTGAGCACTTTATTTAATCACATTTTTCTTTTTTTTAATTCGGCTGTTGTGTTGTGAATGTGATGTTCGTGATTTATTTTTACATAACGATTGACTATTTATAGTATTAATAATAATTATCCTGGCGCCCCGGGAAAACCAAGTTATTTTGTTGCACTTTTGAATTTGTCATAAATTACGTTTTTCTCGTAATTAATAAACATTGGAATTTAAATTAAATTTTAAATTATGATATTTTTTTCTTCTTTTTTTCCCCATAGTAAACTTTACCACATATCGCTCACATAACGTCTCGGTGATTTTCTTTCAGAAACAACACACTAGTGATCCTCTTGCCGACTTCCACAAAAGTCAACAAAACCAATATCAAGTCTTCTCATCCTTTTGACACTTCAGTGACTTGTCCACCCAGTTTTTTAGAAGACCTTGTTTAAAAAGAGGATAAATCAATCAATCAATGAAAACAAACAATCAACAGATCAATAAATAAATCATTGAAGTACCAACTCGACAAAAATCATAATTTATATATATATGCAATGTCTTATGAATTGTGAAACTGGTGTTTATAAATAATGTTTTTTTCCTTTTTATTATCCATACCAGACAAGAGATGAAGACATCAATAGGGATGGGCGTGCTGATATGTTGCATTATAACATAGAGATACCACTGTTAGACACAGAACATGCCTACAGTACAAAGCTTATTCTTATATTTGACTATAGATTGTATGTAAGTATAATTACCTGCATTCTTACCTGCAAACAGTTATCATATTCAACCCTAATCAGTGTTCCCTCTAAAGGTTTTTGAGGTTGGGCCAATTCTATACGAGGGCTGGACCGGGCCTCTTATTCGATACGCCCTCTATCATGTCTACTTTCCAAGTTGACGATCCTGACTCAAGTTTTTATTAGCTGTTAAATATAATCAATTTTTACCCACCACTTCAACGAATGTCAACACATATTTCTTTTGTACTCAAAATCATTTATATAAAATATAATGGAAAACAAAACTTGTTGAGACACTAGCTAGTACTAGACAATAGATTATAATGGGGACAGGGATGGACAAGTGGTTATTTTCTATTGAAGCTATGTGTTTCGGACCAAGGTCGCTCAACACAACAAAAAGCCTATGTAACATTTCGCTCTGTCATGAAATAACTTCTCAACATTCATAAATAAAATGTCACTCTTGTTATGGTGAAAAGATTCATCAGGTTTGTTGAATTTCATAGAAGTAAACAATATGCTTGACGAGACAAATAAATGAATAGTCACATATTAGTATTTCATCCTCATACATTGGAGGATTTCAGCAGAATGGCATTGATCTCCTTTGGCGGGAAGAAACATCAACTTCAGAGTTGCCAGTTTGTTTTAGTAGTGGATCATAGACCCGACCCAAACTTCCATGCCCTCCCCCCTGGATATCAAATGGTGCGTCCCTTAGACTACCCACTTCCATGCTCTGCTAATTGCACAGTTGACAAGTTACAGTATGATAATTTTACTAAGGCTGGTTTTGAAGTCCTATCAGACACTATCGGGCAAGCAGACAAGATATGGCGTTCGAGAACCATCTTGTTTCCAACATTTCCCAAATTTTGTTGGACCAATTTACCATAAAGTGCTGAGCCAACTGTGCTTCATATGCCTTAGGGGAGGGAACACTGACCCTTAACCCTGTCCTGGTAGACCCTGCCTTTTCAGTCCATCTCATATAGCAATTTTAAAGGGGTTTATTTGGTGAATAACAGTGGCGTAGCCAGGGGGCAGTGGTCCATGCTCCCCCCCCCCCCCCTAAAATTACCCCGTCGGTTGGTACATTCGTGATTTTAATCATGCAATTTTTTTGGCATGTTTTGAAGGCAACCAACATCGATCATATACGGTCATTCATATTCAAATGAGATTAAAGTCTGGGAGTTTCAATGGTGTGAATAAAATAAATAATCAGTGACTAGAATAAGAAAATGATCAAACATTGAAGGCCCACTTAAAACGGTTTAGCCACCTTAAGAGCACAGGCTGAAAAAATAGGCAATACGGAAAGCTCCTTGCAGGGAAATTTGAGCATTTGGAAGGAAATTTTGGCATTTGGAGGGAAATGTTCCTCTTTCATTAAGAAATGCATTCCATTTTTGAGGGAAATTTGGAATCGCTTGCTGGGAAAAAAACATTTTTTCAGGCCATGCTTAAGAGTGCCCACTTGAGTAGATAGATTTCAAGAGGATTAAGCGTTCCGTGGACAGCTAAAAAGGGGGTTCTTTTATTGACACAGGCATAGCTCCTGATATACGCGGAATAAGTTGCACTTAGAATACGTGCCTCATTGGTTTGTCAAATTTGTTTGGTCTATTTTTAAACAAATATTCATTCCCTACAACTTCTTTTTGACTCACCCTGTATATTTTTAAATACTTGTTTAGGATAAGGCCTAACAAAAAAAAGGTTTGATTGGCGTAACATGACCAAAACAAATAGGGTAGGTCGGTCTGGATTTTTTTTAAATTTTAATTTTTAAATCATCTTCTTTTGAACACTTAAAAGACAGCAGTACACACAAATGAAGAGACGGCAAAAATTCCCTTTTCTTTAAACATTTTTATTTTTATTTATAGAAACCAACAGACTCTATGAGTACAAGTTTCTGAAGGTTTAAACAATAACAAACTTCAGATTTCATTGTTTTTTGTGTGGTTTTTGGGGGTTTTTTTGGTTTTTTTCCCCCTCAAAATAATAAAAAATATTTAGGGTCGGTCGGGTTACGCCAATCAAACATTTTTATTTATTTTTAGGCCTAAGGAAAAAATGGTAAAATGTTTAGAATGTATGTGGCTCATGAGAAAAATACTTGTTTAGGGTCTATTTTCAGAGGGCATACAAATAGAAAATCAGTGAACCAGGGCCAAAATTGCATAAAAAGTAACTCCTGGTTCTAAAATTCTTATTTCAACCCATCTGCATATCCTTTGTTGACAAATAGTTGGAATGTTTTTCATTATTTTGTGTTAATGTTATTTCTAAATTTGATCCTGGTAGAGATTTAGTAGCCTACATATGGAGTGTATGGCTTACATTCACCATACCTCGCCTACAAGTATATCCCAGCATACAGTGGAGGGAGAACTGAGACTACACTTAAAGGAACTGCTCAATCATAAAGGCATTGATGACAGATATAATGTAAGTAAACCCTCTTAAAAAGAATGTCCACCAGCACACTCATTGTAAAAGTGGTGATTTTCGCGCTTTGCCGATTTTCGCGCTTTGCTGATTTTCAGTCATTCCACTTATTTTTAAATTCGTGATTTGAAAGTTCATTATATAGACTTATAATACAAAATAAATATGTTCGCATGTTTTTAATTTAATGTAGCGCGAAAATGTCCACGTTTACAGTAATACCAAAAAACTGTAAAGCACTCAAAATTTGCCGCAGTTGATTGTGGTTTTCAAATGTAACATTATTATAGATTATGCAGGTGGCATACAACTTGAATGACCAGTAACCGAAGCAATTAATCACGCTTTGAGTGTAGTCTTTCCACCATCCTTAGCACGTCAATCCTAATCTCAACCTCAACACAACACTATATCCCTATCACTCACATCAACCCTAACCCTAACCTCAACTCAACACTATCCCTAACCCTCTCAACCCTAACCCTCACACTAAGCCAACACTAAACCTGAGCAACATTCATGGACACCATTCCTATCACAAGGGACGATCCCCATAGGCTATGTGCACTCTTTTTCCTGCTCACTGATCCGCGACTCCCACAACAAATCCCATTATTCCCGTATGAGGGCAGTATTTATTTCTAAAATATCGCGTCCCTTTTGACGTCAGCACGCTCGCTATATTGCCAGATAAATGCATGTAACCCCCTGAAGTCGATGTTGTTTTCGGTGTTTTTTTGTTGAAGTAATTTTATGAAAAGTGTTTACACTAAATGTCAAAAAAAGTAACAAAATCGGATAGAATTTGAGCAAGATATAACTTGTTATAATGACACTGTTTTTATTGACTAAAGCCATAACTTTGGTTCATATTTCGAGCTAAAAATGATGATAAACCCAAAAATGCCCCAAATGCCGGAAGTTTAGATATCGCTCTTTCAAAATATAGTAACCCTCTATGGGGCATCGAGAGGGAAAGAAGTGAGATTTGATGGCAATTTCATGTTACTCGAACACATGATTTCACAATTTAGCCCTTCGAATTCTATAGAGTTGCATTGGCTTTGTATGTTAAAGATCAAATTCAATCTCAAATCACTAACAGCCCGATTTGTGTTTCAATAATTAAATGTCTTTTTCTTTCAGTTTCTTTTGGTTAATATAAGAAATATAACAAATTATCATGATAGAAATTTATGAAAATATTATAAAGGCAAAGTTATTTAGACTTGTTAGTGTGGCATATTGTTTTTGCATGGCCTATACAGTCACACACAGACAGTAGTTGATTTTCGTGTGTCAAGTAGTACTGCATGTTCAAGTGATTGCGTAGGGCCTCAGAATCGATAGTTACTTTGGTAAATAAGTTGTAGAGTGCGAGTAACTTGTTGATAATACAAAACTGTCAAACGAGGGCGAAGCGAACAAGATTCCCAATCCGTTCCTCGTGCTATGCAGACTCAAAATAATCAGCATTTCTTTTCAATGGTGATTTCTCAGTGCATGTATGTTTAATAATCTATACCATGTCTATTTTTTCAGTATCCAGTGGTGAACAGTGATAGCATATTTGCTGAGGATTACCAGCTGGCAAAAATATTTAGTGACTATGTCAAGAGAAATGGTATGTTAATAGGAATGTCATCAAAGTTTATAGACTGTTAGCTAGTTTATAATGAGTATGGGTAAGACTTGTCACTGTGATTGCCTGGGAAAGTCTGGTCACAATCAGATTGTATGGCATTGCTTCCTGGTAAAGCAGTTGCCATGTAAGTTGGCTAGGAAATGGTCCCAAAAGAACAAGGTTACTACCAAAGTTAAGGTAGATGTATACATCCCATTCCTAGCCTAACAAATGGCTTACATTTATATCCAAGACATTGTATATATTATCATACTGTACTAGTACACCACTGTGTTATTACATCATAATCATGCATTGGGCCTGAGTTAGTTGGTTAATACAGGGATGTATTAAATTAGGAAAAGCTTGGGCAACATTTGTTGGGAAAAAACTTTCTAGCACTAACTTTATGCTGCTATCTGCAAATTCAAATGCTGTGTACATTGAACACTCGAGAGACCAAGATCTTCAGCACGCTCTTACCCAGATCTATGCAACCCCTGCACGAGAGCCCGCAGGCAAATGTAGATAAGGACTAATTAACATACCATATGTGTGGCTAGTGAGAAAAAAACCTGATTTAATTGTGTTGTTGTTGTTGTAATGATGTTACATGACATGCGAATGATTTTACTAGTAATTTTGAATGTGTTCAAACTTTTTTATTTGTTGTTCATAAACAAATAACATAAAGATTAATGCTACTTTTGTTACATGACTTATATAATCTTAAAATAGCACAGGCACACCAATTCTATTATATCCCAATGGAGCAATACACATTTCGGTCCATTTTGTCAGATCTGTTGCCAGTAATCTGGCTCCATGGACACCGGATTGGTGTAGTCAGAGATTGGGGTAAACACACTGATCTATTTCAGATCTAGGGTTAAGGTTGAAATTGTGTAATGACTATCTCATAAATATAGACGATGTGTTGTAATTACTGTGAATGTATGATTGACAATGTATGTTATGTTCTATTTTTGATCTCCATCCAGTGACAACCCATTTACAATATGACTATCCTGTCACTCAATCTGGCAGAGGAGTGGGTCAACCATTAATACTTAAAGGCACTATACATTATCCTCAAGAGACCATTCCATATCCTTTTAGTGAAGTAATAATAATGGCAATGTACTTTTTCAATTGCAAATGCTATACAAATGTTTTTAAGGTTAAAATAAACTACATTAAAGGTGACCGTTATTCTATGGATCATTTTATATCATTGGAAAGCTGGTGATCTCTAGATTTCAAAATATAGTTGTCTGATTTCCCACCGAAACCCTGCGTGCCAAAGAATCAGTAAAAAGACTTAAAATCACCAATCTTTTAGCCCCCAGAGGGCCTCCTTCGTATCTAACAAAATCAAAGGATCATATTACAGCACAAGCTGATGACATCAGCCCTTGTACCACTGATACCAAAATGTAAACACACCCATGATATTATGCATAGGGTCAGACGTTCGAATCTCGCCTCCTTCCGTGTTCCACACTGATTTTAGCTTTCGCGACATGAATTTACCTTTACAAATTTATTTTTTGCTTGTATACCCTCCCAAGGTAGTAAAAGTATACATTTTCTGAAAGGAAATTGCATGAGGAATCCAAATATGTCATTGAAATTGTGGTAGGACCAAGTGCTAAATTGGTGTGATTCATAATGTTCAGGGAATATATCAAAATTCTATTTTTTTTAATTTAAGATATATTATATATTATTTTCATTTTTAATTATTTTTTTAAAGTTTTTATATTATACCATATTATTTGAATTCCTCATGAAATTACCCATCAGATGACATAATTGTCAAAGATTACTATAATGAGCGTGTTTCCACTTGGGCACTGCAAAGTAAACGGTAATATTAACCGGTAAGATTAATCGGTAAGTTTTTAATCCCCCTGTTACTACTCGTGAAAAGTTACCGCTAAGTTTATTGATCCTAGTCGATGGGCCATGACATCTGACCTTTTGTAATACCAAACAATGCCGCCCCAACTGAAAAAGATTGCCTTACAGTGTGTATAATCCAGCGTGACACGGTTCACGGCACATAATGGTAAGATTAATTGGCTTTCTGTTTCTATTGGGAAACTTGCCGTTTCTTACCGGTTCCAAACCTGGTTTATGAAAGTTTTTGGGATTACCCAAAATACTGATTCTTAACTGTATCTGGCACAGGGCAAACTTACCGGTAATTAACGGTATCTTCCCCAGTAGAAACACGCTCTATGTCGGTAAGATGGTGTACTAATTAAAAATGAAAATAAATAAATATGGCATTCTGTTTTCAACAGTTATGTAAACAATTTATTCAGCTTTCTGGAGAACTTTAGATCATGTAAATTGGCATTACCAAACTAAAGATACACTTGATTTTGTGACAGGTGGTGTTTTCGCCCTTTTGTAAAAGTGAAAAAATGTGTAACTTGGTTCAGATATGAAACTTAATTCTGTTCTAAGTACGGTGAGTTAAGTAATCTTTTCTTTTGATCTGTATTTATCAAATTAACATTTTCAAATGAAGTCAAGGGGACTTCAGTTTTTGTTTTCAAAGTCTCTTATATAATAATAATATTGATTTACATAATAAATGAATATTGATGAGATTCTGTGCAGAAATAGTTTCGAACAGGCACTTGTTCTGCTCATGTAGCATGAAACCATTTTTTTGCACTTCACTTACACTACAAAACAACACTTCTTACAAAATAACATGTATTTTAAGTTTTGTGTGACCTATTTTTATGATCTAAAATGTTTCAGAAAGTTAAATGTATGGTGCACATAGCTGGTGAACAAGTTATGCAATATTTTGTTATTTTAATGGTAAAAAAATAAATTGAATTTTGTGTTTTTTGGGTTCAACATTTTCTGGGTCACCGAGTAGGTTGACAACTTTTCCCGTTAAAGTCATTTTTATAAATCTGGTAAATTGGGGCTGATAGTTCATGTGACTGTGTAACGAATAGGTAGAAAGCCGAGGATCATGGTCATATTCATAATTAATTAGTTGTTACAAATACTTGAAGACTCCTACGTAACCTTTAAAACTCCTACGTAACCTTTAAAACCATGCAGAAGGGTATTTTGGTCCTCACACTACAAAAAGCAGTATTTCCACTTCTGTATGAGCTATACCAATGCCAATTTGCAGGCATGTAATATATTATTAGAGCTTTAAAATGATGCCAAATTTGTTGAGATAGCTTTTGTGGTTTGAAAAAAATAAGGATTAAGCATGAAACCATAAAGTGTAACAGCACCACCCTTTATGGGAGGCGAGCTTAAAACGCATGACCATAGAGAAAGTATGGAATACCATGCAATTGTGTGATGTTTGAATTAAAAATAAAATTATATGTAGGATTCAATTTCATAATATCATTATACCAACAATTTCATTTAGAATTTATTTACCAAGTACATACTCGGTGCAACGACGTTTCAAAGATCAAATTCAGCTAACCAATATTTCAAAATTTGCGCTGTATTCATACCCACCATTAAGAATTATGTGTCGTGTTTTTGCACAAATATTTTACAATTTTCAAAACCGATCTATTTTTAGACTACATACTCTTAGGTTTATAAATGAAAGTACTTATTATTATTTTCAATCACATTTTATAGTCCTCTATGGTCCGTTATGTTTATAAAAATCAAAATTTACAATTGTTTACAACATGGAACGTTTCGAGAAACAGGTTTCCTTAACAGTAAATAAAGACTTCTTGCGTGCTTTGGTAATCGGAATTCCTTTATTTTAACATTAACAAAATAAGTTCATTTAGGCCTTCAAATAGCTTTAAACCCTAGCAAAATGTCCCTGTATTGTAAGGGAATCTGTGGTCGCACTAGTATAATAACAACCGCCAACTGGGATGGCTTCCCTTGCCCAACCCGCCCTATGCACAGTAGCGGTATTCACAGCAGCGGCTGCCTCATCGCTCTCTTGCTAATCCATGTTCAACTTTTCCGTCATCAACATCACATACATTTACTTCTCCCTGGAAATGAACGTTCAACTGTTCCTCGCTACCATCAGAATCCTCATCAGATCTGTAAAAATCTAGTTAATCGAGATCTGACACATCGATCCATATTATTGAGTATTCGGCAAAATAAGTTCCTATGTACATATACAATATGATTAAACTTTATATTCCTTGACTGATTTTCTCACTTATATACCAGGTTTTTGGCAGGTTGTCAAGTATGGATGGATTCAATACCTAGCCATACTCGTCATATTCATCTTTATCATGGAAAGAGTCAAACTATTCATCTATAGTAATCAGATTGTTGCAACTGTAGTAGAAAGACCATTCAAAGTGGAATCCAAGAACCACTACCATTGATACGACTACTGTAACCATAGAAATAAAGAAGCTGTGATCTACTGCCGTTGTTGTCATTTAAAACTGTGCCCCTCATCTGTGCTGAAGCATGTATTGTGACCCAATGCAAGTAAATGAGGACATGAAAATAGTTATTTATATCATGATATAAATGTGTATGAGTTTAGGGACATTTTGGTACCAGCGTCAATGTTATATGGCATTCTTAACTAAAGTTACGGATTATTGAAAATCATGTTGTCTCAAAACATCAAATAATACAAAGTATCAAGTTATGGACATTTAAAGTTTTGATTTTGTTAACAACTCAATAGATTAAGTGCAAATTTTAAATACCTGAAAATGTAGTTTTTAAACTACATTTTCAGGTATTTTATTTTATACTTGATTTAAAACACATACATTTGAGTCTTTTGTTGGATACAAAATGTATCAAAGATCAGAAATAAGACTTTACGAATTTGACTTATAATGACCTTGTCCCACATTGTGCTCATTAATCCAAATTAAATTAGCTACTGCCGCATTTACTCATGTTGGGTCACATTGTGTGTAACATTGTTGGTTGGTTTGTTCCTGTCATGACTGAAAGCTTGTGACCTCGCAGATATTACGCCACAGATGACGGTTTTCACTGTTCAGCAACGGAGTAACAATCGTGGGGAGGGAGTCCAGTAATCGATCTTATTTGGTCAATCCATCGGGACCAAGGTCTGTCTTTCTTTCTCTTCCCTTCAATCATGCCTTGCATAATAACCTTTGATAAGTTTAACATTGTAGTAGATGCTCTCCAAAAGGTAGGGTCGATCGGTCGGATTTTTTTCTCTTCCTTTTCCAAATTGGGTACCTGACTATCAGAAATAGATATAATTAAACAAATATTTCAAATGGGGGTCAATCAAGGTCATATACATGACTTGAATTTGTTTTCTTGGTTTTTTGTGTGGTTTTTTTACAACAACAAAAGAAGAAAACAAGTACACGGTCGGGACTGTAATACAGTCAGTCGGATGAGGGCAAGCAAACAATTTTTTGTTGTTGGCTTAAGTGTTGTTTGAAAATTAAAGATGTCCATGACTTCATGGCTAAATGAGCTCAAATGTAATAAAAACTGCCCATTGAGGTCATTTAGGTGATAAATTTGTTATTTCTAAAAAAAGGGTTTTTTTTGGTTTTTTAAAATAAAATAAAAAATAACAAAAATCAAACAAAATATGAGATTAAGTTTTCCTGATTTTTAGGGTCGGAAGGGAAAGGGCAATCCAACATTTTTTTTGTTGGCCTTTCACCCTTTTCAATGTAGTGTTCTCAATTATTAACCGATCTTCTTGAACAATGTCTCAAATTGAAGAGAAGAGATTTCCTTACAACTTTATAATTTAATATTTTTACGTAGGGGCTATAGTTTTTACCTGGTCAGTTACTTATTTTGAGGACTGTGAACTGTTTTAAACTGATTGAAGCTTCAGCACCTTGGTGGCTTATGGTAATTAGTTTTACAAACAGACTTTCAATAAAGAAATGCTATGTTGTGAAGAAAAATAGAACAGAAATTAGTTTCTCTCCCATAAGTTTATAGAAAAATGAAACGTGCTGAAAGGCACATTTTATTTGGCATGAACTAGGGGACTGAAGTACACTTTCTTGTTGTGTATCATCATCAAGTATTTTATATTATTGTAAAAATACGACAAACTATTATATGGTTCTATCTTTAAAAATGGGGAACCACAATCAGGATACCTGAAGTTGTAAACATTGTAAATTGTAAATAATTTAAATGTGAATCTATATTTGAACATATTGTAAATAGTTGGTATTGCCTATTTATAAATTAAGCACATTGGACCAAATTCATCTCAAGTTGTTGTTGTATTACAATGCAGGAAGGAATTAAACATTTAATCCTTGCATATCTAAACAAATTGTGTTGCTCTTATTTACTCAACTTTGTGTGTTGTTTTCCAATGTATGACATAAGAATTGCAGATCTCATTTCTTACAACCAATCTATACCAGACCTGGCCCCAACTGGACAAATTATTTTGTCTTAATCCTGATCCGGTGCTATAATTATTGCATGGGTACAAACTATATCAACATGAAAGGTATTGGCATGTCCCAAACAGGGACTGAACTAATTTGTCTAGATATGATATAGATATTAAAGGGATCAAGCAATTTTAAACCTCTACCCTGCAAAACTGCAAGATAAGTTACTTTACTTTGGCTTTCATAGGGTAGAAGTTCTTGAGGAGATAGTTTACAAATATTTAGTGTACATGAGGGATATTGTGCAAAACAGCTCCCCGAGGTGACTGGAGACCGTGGGCCAAAAATAGTAGGACCAGTCTCCTGTTACCGAGGGGACCTATTTTGCACCATTTCCCGAATATAGAGCAGTAAATATTTGATTTTTATAACATATACAAATATTTCTGTCATTTGAAATACTTGATAACAAAAGATAATAGACCTAGGCCTACTCAATGTATCGATCTCAAGTCAAGGTCAATTATCGCCAGCAGGGACAAAAGTTCCCATAAAAAGGTACTTTTCCCCTTGTAGCTCCTCATCACAGGGAAATAGTACTTTTTATGGGAACTTTTTCCCCTCCAGCGAAATAGGGGGGAAATAGTCCAAATATTTCATGTCACCAATCAAATGACAGGAATAATTTTGTCTTGAAAGGAGAACTTCACTGAATAGAAAAATAATTATTGAGCTCAAATTGAGTACACAATTTGTATTTATCACAAATTGTTCTGACCATGCAATAATTAAACCAGCTTCACTGCCAAACATAACAAGGGGATAATATACAAATACAAAGAAGAGAAATGTCTCCACATCTTTTATATTTTTAAGCAGGAGTTATACTTTTAAGAGTTGTTAGCACATTTATTACCTGTTCAGGTACATTTTTTGATGACTGTATACACATTTTTATTTAGTAAGATTCTCCTTAATATATGGCAATCAAACGATGTGTAAAATCATGACACAATTGACAGATGGTATTTTTATCTTTTTCTCCCAATTATTATCCTTCATGACAATCACATAAAATAGTATCATCATAATAATAATCATATTAATAATAATCATATTAATAGTAGATTGAGGCAAATGTTAGCCTTAACGTCACTTTTGATAAACGCTATTGTTCTCCTTCTCCTTAACCCCAAGGCACCTTTTCCAAAGAAATTTTGTTCACGGACAAAAAGCGAGGGGGAAAGGCCCCCGGGGCTCGAACCCTGGACCTCTGGGTTCAGAGGCAAACAACTTACCGCTAAGCCACGGGGGTCAACCATTCTTGGCTCGGTATACCTCGCCAAGTATATACCCTGGGGCCATTATTTCATCGAAAAAATGCCAAACCGGGTGGTAACATCGTAGTGTTAGGGTTAAGTTACACTTGCATTTTATCAGAGACATTGTCCCTATCAAACTTCTATGTTCATTGTTTGAGATACCTCCGGGAGAGCTATTGGAAAACAGTGAATGCACACTTGACAACGGTGAAGCAAAACCCCAAGTGTTTCAAACAGAGAATGCACATTGACTTAGCTGGGTGTCTTGAGACTACTCAGTGTCATAATGCCCTAGACAAAATTCCATCGATATGAGCGTAAAGACTGAAATGTGTACCGCGAGCATTAAAAAACTGATTACATGCCCTTTGTCACCACACGCGTGTACATGCATAGCTGTTCGCGCAAAGTATGCATTTGGACGCAGCCCCGGGAACAACAAATCATGCTCGCGTAAAAAAACTTGAATTGTGTCCATAGCATTATGACTGACTAAATGAAGGGCAATATCTGCAAGGCTCTCCCAGATGGAGTGTCCAAAAATAATTTGGGACGCTCCATTTGGTAATCGTAACTTCCTAAATACAAGTTAGAATAGAACAACTGAAACGACAAAATAAAGGCAAATTAGTTGGCTATTATTTGAAGAAAATCATGTTTGATTCGGTTCAGTAATTACGAAGAAATGAGCGATTACGTAAACGTAGTTGAAGACCACTTCCATCCATGTTTGCTCATATTGAGTGATTCAGACAATCTCAAAGATAACATTCATTGCATTTGTTCTTGTTCTCTTGTTTCTTTATTCTAAATAATAATATGCCAGTTGTTAAATAAGTTCACCATAATATTGCTCACAAAGTCATCGGGATTTTTCACGTTTAAAACTTGATAAAGTTTATACTATCGCCAATTTTGCGCAATAATGAAAGATTTAACACGGTTATTTAGGACGCAGACATTTTAAATCTTCACTTAAACCATGCCTTTATAATTTGAATATAGACCAATGTCCTAATCCATTTTAAAGAATAACACTTTAGTACAACAATAGTACATCAATTAAGATTGCCATTGTTTGGTTTATTCACCTGTTCTTTTATTTATTAAACCTCTTCGACTTAAGTAGCCTGAACTCCAATTCAACAATCTTATTCACTTTGTCAAGAGACTTTATAATTCTCTTATAGATTAAAAGAGTCAATCGTAATATATCTCCTTACAATAAGTTGTATAGTTTTTGTTTAGTGGGTGTTATGAATATCCCAATTGATTATTACTCAGTACTCCAATGATGTGAAGAAAAGTATTCAATCGCACACCGCTTGCACATTTATGGAGTGCCATCCTTTACGGTTGGAGTAGTATGATTAAGTGACCACCCGCTGCACAGAAGGAAATCTGTTCACGAATTCATTAACTTGGATGGAAGTGTTCTTCGATTACTTTTACGTAATCGCTCATTTCTTCATAATTACTGAACCGAATCAAGCACAGCTTTCTTCAAATTATAGCTAACTAATTTTACCTTTGTTTTTTCGTTTCAATTGTTCTATTCCAACTTTTATTTAGGAAGTTACGATCACCGAATGGAGCGTCCCAATATTGTTTGAGACACCCTGTATGATGAAAAGACTTTCAATCAACACATTCAGGGTGAATACAGGAGTGAAAGAGATATTTTATTTCAACTGAACCATCTTCTACACACTGATTGTTTGTCCTTACAAACAAGGTAGGTGTTCCGATTGCTGGCCCAATTTTCAACTTGGATGTTTTCTATTCTACATGAATGATCATCCTTAAAATAGTCATATTCCTAAGTTTGAGTTGTATAACTCCAATGGTTCTTATTTTAGAAGCATAAGGTGACTTGAAATTTGCCCATTTAGTGGTACACAAACTGGCCGGGTGGTTGACCTCCTTAATTCACTGCATTTTAACCAATAACGTCTAAATAATGAGAACAATTTGGGGTTTCTTCCGATTTCAAAATATGCTGATCTACAAATGGGCAAAAAAGCCAACGGTGATCAGAACATCCACCTTTTAAACCCTTAGGTCCACTCTTACCAGCCAGATCCTTTAGGAATATCTCAAGGTTGAGATTTCTCTATCTTAACTCTATTCCGTCTGTCACCAATTGAACAGGTCTAAGCCATTTCACCCTGGTGCAAGTCATGACTTGCGAATCCCCTGGCTGGGAGATTCACCTAAATAGAGTCATTAGAAGGCAATCTGGGTATACCTCATGACTGATCTCAAATCCCCTTACCCAAATATTATTGTCACCAAGTTAAGTTGAGATTGAAGTGAGAGAGGGGGCCCTTAAGTTGTGACAAAATGGGTTGAAGTTCATGCGGGGTCATTACAGGCCAATCCGGGTACACCCCCTATGTATCATCTCAAGTCCACTTAACTGACTTATTGTCACCAAGTTTGGTTGAGATTGAAGTTTGACTTTTCATATGAGAGCCCTAAAGCGCAATAATTGCAGTTTAAAGTGTTGATAAATTGGGTTAAAGGTCATGAAGGGTCACTAGATGTCAATCAGTGTACACCCCATAAACATCTCAACAAGTCCCCTAACCTAGAGATTATTGTCACAAAGTTTGGCTGAGAAGTCTTACATGAGAACCCTAAAAAGTAATAAGTGTAGTTAAAGTGTCGACAAAATTTGGGTCAAAGGTAATGTAGGGATCATTAGAGGTCAATCTGTGTACACCACTTAAGCACCTCAAGCCCCTTATTGAAGTCTGACTTTACATGAGAGCCCAAAACAGCAGCAATAAGTGCAGTTTAAAGTGTTGGCAAAATGGGGTCAAAGGTCATGTAGGGGTCATTGGAGGTTAATCTAATCTGTCCCCATGAGCATCTGAAGTCCCCTTTACCCAAATATTATTGTTACCAAGTATGGTTGAGATTGAAACCTGACTTTTCATATGAGAGCACTGAACAGACCAAACCTAGCCAAAAAGGCTAATAACCAAAAGGGCACCCACACACAGGGACATGACATGATGATAATATCCCCTCTGGCTTTTCAAGCCAGGGGATAAAATATGCCCCTCCGGCTTTTCAAGCCAGGGGATAAAGATTGCACTTTAAAGCAGTTTCAATGTTTTGTCCTTATTAAGGGAAGTGTCAACCCTAAATATATGAAATTTATCAAGCACTGTAACTTTTAAACTAATAATTTAATGTACATAAAAGTATACAATTTTTCAAATGAAATGAGTCGGAGAATCTATATTTGGTATTAAATTTCCCCCCAAAAAGTGATTTCTACATTTTTGCCCAATTTTTTGGCGCCAACATTTTTCAGACAACCTAACAAAATCAGTTTTTGATTAAAAATGTAAATATTTCACCAAAATCATCTAAAGTCAATTATCTAGGAAGCACTTTTTTTTGCTTAAAAAATTATATTTTTGAAAATATTGACCAACAAGTGCCAACAATGAGATTTTTATCTAAACAAGGTATTTACAAAAAACTGGTCAACATCCTAAAATAAATTAACAGACGACACAAAGGAAATATGAAAAAGAAGATTTAGACAGTGTATGATGTATTTTAACAAAAACTCTTTGTTTTAATGCTGGCCCACTTTTCTCTCTGAAACCCTCCATCGTCTGACTCATTTATTCTATCCCATGAGGCCCCACCTGTGTATCTCACCATTTGATGAGGGGCGGGTTGAAAATTAACCCGACTAAAAAAACTAAGAATGTTTTAAGGTAATTTATATGGACATGCAATAGAACAATAAGTACTGTAAATGGTCCCAAATTTGTCCAGATTAAACGTTAGATCTCTTGAGACATTTGATTTGTTCCCACAATATAATGAGATCTACCAGTGACCCTTGCCATGAAACGACCTCGTGTGCCGGCCAGGACGCACGTGCATGTGTTGCATAATACCATTACGACTGTTTCAAGTCCTTATGGTTACAGCGGTTTATGTTGGCGTATGATAGTCACAGCATGGTCACAGCGAGATCGCGCGCGACAAGATTGGATTGGCATAGGACCGCTGTACTGGTATCAAATGAATGGTGGTAGACAAGAGGTGTGTGGTGGGGGGAGAAAATAAGGATTTGATTTCAAGTCTATAATCAATATAGTAAATACGACGAATGTCGCAGATTTTGCAAAACTCTATCATTTGTTTTATATTATTTAAACCATTTCTCCACAATTGTAACAACATATGTGTTCATATTTTCACATCCAGATCTAATATACATTTTAAAGACATCTGTGTACAAATACTGATTCAAGATACATGAAAGCAATTCATAGACTCTACCACAAGGCCTGAATCTGAATTCAAATGTCAACATCCCAGGATGTTGACAAAAATCACATTTTTGGCACTTTTGGATGCATATCTCGAGTTTAAAATCCATAATCGAAAAAATAAATAATTGCCTCCTAGCGCTGAAAGTCCTCTACACAATGGTAGTAAAATTTTACCTGATAGTTTGATATCTTTTTAGTTATGCTGTCTGAAAAATCGTAAAATTCCTTCAAATTTGAACTTCTAGAAAACAGCGATTTAGTAAAAATATTGACATTTTCCACCATTTAAAGCCAAATATTCTCGGAATACACGGGCGTGTGACCTTAAAGGCGAGTATACTATTATGAACAATCAAAATAAACTATCAGATTCAATTTATATTGTCACAATGTTAAGAAATTGGAAGAAAACTGAAATTTAAATGATCGTAAGATTGGCCTTTGTTTACATTTTTAGGCATTGTTTTGCGCTCTTTTGTTGTCGCGTCTTCGTCGCGGATATTAAGCGGCGCGTCTAGTATTACGCACGGGAAGATTCAGCGCGCGACGCAATAATCGAACAGCTGTCGCAGCATTTGAAAAGCGCGGAACTCCGCTTAATTTCCCGCCAAATAACCATGCGCCTTTTCCTGGCTCAAACTTACCAAAATAACAAATTAAAATCACCCAAAAGAACGGGAAATAATCGCTTCCGATTAGTAACTTATGATGGTAATGATAGAATACATATAAAAGTATAAAATAATAGAGAAATATGAAATTCAATTTTTGAAACAAGTGCCGGGTTGACACTGCCCTTAACACCATTTTATGGTACAAATACAAGTTTGTTTTGCGCAAGATAATGTATTTCTGTAAAATGTTTCGCGCAAGATAATGTTCTGCATAGCTGCAAAACTCTGATGAAATGAGAATCAAGTCCTTTTTTGGACAACGGTGCTGTTGATTTACACGGACTACACTACAGAGTATTCCTTCCTACACATGATCATGGATGTTTGACCCGATCCAATTTACCAGAATTAAACTACTGGCCAGTGTCTGTTTAATTAGTTTCAAAACTTCACCATCTTCTGTCATTCAAGACAGAAATCATCACTGGTTCAATACCTTTAATGTTTTATCTTTAACATAGCACTACCTTAAAATCAGATTAACTCTTGGATTGGACAGTGTGATTGGTCCCAGAAATGATCATTGATATCACTTCATGCACCTGGTTAAGGACATAAAATCATTAATCAGTGCTGCTTTCTTCTCTTGTCTTTCACAAAGTCGTACTGTAAAAGCTAACATTTTTGCAGTGGTTTTATTTTTGCGCTTTTCGCGGAAAAATATTTTGCGCGAAAGTGATAACAAGCAAAAATATTGTTTTCAACATTCATGCAGTGCATACAGAAGGTCGCCCGTGAAAAAAACAATTCACGTAATGTCTATGATATCAAAATGCGTGAAAATATCTTTATGCAAAAATATTGGCTTTTACAGTATTTTGTTTTAAAAATAATTTTCATATTTGTGGCTAATTTCTAGTGACTACTTTAATTATCTATTATCTTCTAGTACAATAGTCTTCTGTGGGTAGCCATCTAGTTCCACAAACAGATAACGGTAGTCATACTTCCCACTTTCAATCTGTACAAATGTAACAAAAGTTGACAATGTTATTAGCAGTATAAAAGGGAAAAAATACAAGTACATTATGTAATAGACGTTATTCATAATTGGCGATTTCATGTCTAAAGAGGGAGACATACTCGATATCACGCCGATAAACATACAATCTCGTACTGCAATATAATGAACTGTAAACTTCTACATTTTCCTATATAGTGTCGGTTACCAGCAAACATTTCATTTCAAACTAGTGGAATAAACATATACATAAAATGATAAAAAATATATATTTATATATAAAATGACAGGCCGCAAATGTACACGCACGGCAAGGATAGACTCACAAAATACGGAGATGAAGTCTTCGATCGCAGATCACGCTGCTACGGAAAACCATCTAATAAAATGGGACGACACAAACATTATTGCAAGAGACAACACTAGAAACACCAGATGGATTAGAGAATCCATTTGGATCCGTCGCAAATCCCATCTAGACATGAAACAGCACCTCATGAACAGCGACGAGTGGGCCTACCAACTTAGTCACCTGTATGATCAATTGATCCAGAAAACGTCATCCAACACATCTCGTGACGTCATCAGAAAAACTACTACTGGTAACACTGGATCAACGGTCGTCATACACCATTGAGAAAGACATCCGATCGGACGTCGAAACTGTCTGGAACAGTAAGTTCAATTTTGGAATTATTTTATGAATCTTCTTATTAAAGATCGTTTATACGTTCATGTTTATTTCACGAATGTAATAAGGTCAAATATTGAACAGCTCAGAAGTATGAAGAATTTTAATGATTAGTGCAAAGTTCACCACATTGAAAAACTACATCACTCTTGTCTCGGCTACATCGCTAGCCTCGTTTTTGGAGCACTAATTGCTCTGAGCATGCTCAGTTGGATAGCACGCCCCTCTTTTGACTTAAGTGCGCCAATTATGAATAACGTCTATTAGTCATTAGAAAACATGACAAAATATCAAACATATGAAATACACACTAAGAATCCACAAAAATAGCTTGTGTAAGAAAGTCCCGCTATCAATGAAGTCATAGATATAAAATGTATTTGCGCAAATTTGTACACCAATAATCATGATGTATCGGGACTTTCGACTACCACACATTTTTAAAAATGGCATGTTGAGAGATGGTGGTTTTTATTCATTTTTATGATAAGTATGATGTTTTGTTCTATATGCGATTTGGGATAATTATTTGTCTAACATATAATTGCACAATGATGTGCTTGCTGGACACCTCCTTTAATAATGATACAAAGGCCATTTATTGAGCTTGAATTTTTGTGTAAATGAAATAAACCAAATTGTTATAATTTTGCATCAATTTTAGAGGGAAGGAGCCCTTTTTTTTAAATACCAATCCATATGATGGCAATTACCATGCTATTTTATATTCAATTCAAATGATGCTTGCTTTCTTTAGCCTGTCAGCCATGACAGTTACTAAAAGTAATTGTCATCCTATGGACTGGCCCTAAAGGCATGCACTAAAGTTGATGTAAAATTAAGATGTAATTTAAGATATAATGGTCAATTTGTTTTTTTAAAGCTAAATAAATGTTTTTTCTGTGACTACAGGGTGTGTCAAAAAAGTGTCCCATGTTAAACATAATTTTCTTTTGGCCATATATATAGAGCGGATGTGAAATAGTAATAATCATGTTCAGCAATCTTTAATGTGTCATACAGATTTTTTAAAATTCATTTTGGAGCTTTCGTTATAAAATTATGGCAAATCTAGCTCAGGCATGTCAAATTCAGCTTTGGCCACTTTTCATGTGCAGAGAACTCTTTTATATCAGTGTGTATAATTGAACATAATCAATCAAATTAATACAAATCTACCTACTAAATGTTGGTAGTAGTTTAATTTGAGAGCAGAAAAACATATTTTCATCTATAAATCCATGAGAAACCACAGAACAATACATTGATGTATCTTATCATTGGAATCTCAAATGTAGTTTATTCAGTTGAAAATGCAATTCTTGTTCAAAAGTAGCCAAAGTGGGATTCACACTCTTGTTACTGAATCATTCATATCTCGGAAGTAAGGGGGTGAAACTGATGGGATAAACTGTATTTGGTAGGACTAATATTGCTTACCAACAGTCTTATTTGTTTGAAACCAAAAAGACAGGATGTATTTTCAATTATTTATTCCACTCACGTGACACCTTTTTTTTGGACACACCCTGTATTACTGATTTTGACCATACACACCTGAAATGGTTGTGACACCTTTGCAAAAAAAAGTCTGTTCTTTCACACACTTTAATTGATACTTATTCTGACAATATTAAGAATTGATAGAACAATGAACAAAATAAGTTTTTTTACACATAAACGCAGGAAAATGGTAATCAATACCTTTATGTGTATTAATTGTCTTCAACTAATATATTGTGTAATTGCACTTACCTTTTTAACTTCCAGATTTACGGTTGCTCTTCTCTTTGTGCCCTTCATGTAAAATTTCATTCTCATGTGTTTCACACCATCTTTATCATAAATCATATGACTGGGAAAAAAATATCATGACACATATTTACTTAACTTACTTAGAATTGTATGAATTTGAAAGAATGGGTCGTTAAGCTAGTTTGAAAAATTGTTTAACTACAGTAACAATTAGCAGGCATAAAATGCGCTTCAATTTTACACACAAGTTAAAACAGCAATCTACAAATATAGACTGCACTTCTTAAGGTGAAGAATTACATTCTGCAGTCTATCGACAATGGCAAGGCCATCTTCATGGTCTTACTGCACATGTCGGCGGCGTTCGACACGGTTGATCACCACATATTACTACAAAGACTCAAATGTAGGTTTGGCATAGAGGGTACTGTAAACCGTTGGTTCGCATCTTACTTATGCGATCGTACCACCAAGGTTACCATCAAAAATGAAGTTTCCAGAGATCACATGTTGAAATATTCACTTCCCCAGGGTTCTATTATCGGCCCACTGGGTTTTACTCTGTATACAACCCCTGTGGGGGACATTATACGTGTCATTGTATTATGTTTCATGAGTATGCTGACGACATACAGCTTTACCTTGATTTCGACCTAAGATCCCGGGTGACTATCAGGGTGCCCTAACTAGTTTGACCTCTTGTATATCAAAGATTACTGACTGGATGGTTGCTAATACACTCCAACTCAATCAAGCCAAGACCGAGTTTATCGTTATTCCAAGCAACAATGTTTTACCATCTCTTGACAATGTAGAGCTCAGACTTGGCGATGTCTGCATTTATCCCTCTAAAACAGCTAAGAACCTGGGCGTTATTCTTGATGCTCCGCTCAACATGTCTGAGCAAATAAACTCCCTCTGTAGATCTATACATTTTCATATAAGGAACCTTTGGAGGATTCGTCGCTTCATTACCCGTGAAGCTTGCCACAATGCTGTCAGGGGGCTGGTCCTCTCGCGCCTTGATTACGCAAACTCTCTGTTGCTGGGCGCACATGCAGTAGATCTTAAGCGTTTACAGCGTCTTCAAAACAAGGCCGCACGGTTAGTTTTTAGTTGTTGCCGAGAATAGCCCTCTGCCGGCTTGTTGCAGGAATTGCATTGGCTCCCTGTTAATGAGCGAATTCAGTACAAGCTCCTGTTGTATATTTACAAATGTCTCCATGGTAAAGCTCCTTCTTATCTGGAACAGCTTATCTGTTTACAAAGAAGTAATGATCCTCTTGATGCTGGACGCCAACTCCGCTCTCACTCCAACTGCACCCGCCTGTCCACTCTGAGATCTCACAAAAAGGCTGGTGATTCCTCCTTTGCTGTCGGTGCTCCACGTATTTGGAATAACAGGCCTATGGAGATCCGTGAAGCAGTGAAGCTTGTTTCAAGCGTATCTTGAAAACATTTATTCCATGTTGATTTTTGTTTTTCTATGCTTTGTTATGTATATATTTTTGTTTCATCATTGTAAAGCGATGTGTTCTCTGTAGAGCGCTTAATAAATAATGTTTGTATAGATAGATAGATAGACACGGTTTCATTCTATTGATCACACGGACTCCTTCACTGAGCTGTTTTCTACATTATTATCACATTTGCAAGACAATCCAATGGTGGCTAGAAAGGGGTGTTGGCGACCCTAGATATCAAACATTGAACTGGCAAAAGCACCCGCTGGTGGGTCATTGCATTATGTATGAGAGCATGTGTGGTCTAGTGGATAGCATGCAGGACTCGTAATACAAAGGTTGCGAGTTCTGGCCCTGCTACGGCCAACATGTTTGTGTCCTTGTATCGTCGACCCAAGTGAGATTGGGAAGCTGTTAGGGGATATTACAATCTAAGTGCTGATACATAGTGCGCCGTATCGGCTGCCAGGCTATGTGGTTCGGAAGTCACGTAGAAATGCAGGTGGTCTCGTGCATCGGAAAAGAGCAATACCCGAGCACGTTAAAAGGTTACAGGCTCTTTCGTAAAGAGTAGGGGATCATCCTAGAGTAAGAGTAGGGGATCATTTTGTATCTGTTCACACATCTAACGGACCTCCATGGAAATAAGCTACTTCGTGGCTTTATTGGGTTATCCAGGGTCATATAGGACCCAAATAAATATTTTTTTTTTTTTTTAAAAACTAAAAAAAACTGAACAGTAGCATGCTTTACTACTTTCCAAGCAAATAGTAACCTCTGTTAGGCTATATTAAAAAATCCTTTGTCTCAAAGCTCTTCAGTTTTTCAAAACCTAATGCAGAATGCATTTTTTTTAAATTTTTTTAAATTTTTTTAATATAAAATTAATATAATATTGAAATCCTTGTATTTAAAATGATTTGATCAATGAAAAATTTGTGAAATTTTGGGATTCTTTTTTTTTCTATTTCTTTTTCTAACGCGCATCAATTAACTAACGTGCGCAGGAGCTTAGAGACAAATGATTTTTTAATATAGCCTTATTGATTTAAGGGAAGTGTCAACCCTATTATTTTGATGATCAACTTTTGCTTTTAAGTTTGAGAATATTGAATAAAAGTACATAAAAGTATACATTTATAGAAAGGAAATTTGATAAGGAATCCGATGATGATATCAATATGATACCAAATACACTAAATTTTGAGAAATGAACCAAAAAGCGATTTTCAGACAGCATAACTGTAAAAAGAAAAATGGTAATTTGCTCTAATATAACTTTTTTTAAATAAGACAATTTTGTCTAGGATCAAATTTTTTCTTTTTCCAAAATAATCCGGCTTAGTTTTGGAAATATTGCTAAAAACATCAGAAAAGTGTAAAAGTCATGTTTTTTGCATACATTTCACTAGAAATGGATACATATCTCGAGTTTAAAATCCATAATCAATTTTTTTTTTTAAATCGCTCATAGCGCTGAAAGTCCTCTACACAATGGTAGTAAAAGCTTACCTGAAAAATCTTCAAATTCCTTCAAATTTGAACTTTTAGAAAACATCGGTTTAGTTAAAATATTGACCTTTTCCACCGTTTAAAGCTAAATGTTCACGGAATACACTGACGTGTGACCTATAAGGTGTGTATACCATTATGAACATTCAATTTATATTATCACAATGTGAAGAAATTGGAAGAAAACTGAAATCTAAAAGATTGGCCTTTGTTTACATTGTTAGACATTGTTTTGCGCGACGCAATGATCGAACAGCTGTCGCAGCATTTGAAAAGCGCGGAACTCCGCTTAAATTCCCGCCAAATAACCATGACTCAAACTTACCAAAACAACAATTTTAAATCACCCAAAAGAACGAGAAATAATCGCTTCCGATTAGTAACTTATGATGGTAATGATTGAATACATATAAAAGTATAAAATAATAGAGAAATATGAAATTCAATTTTTGAAACAAGTGCCGGGTTGACACTGCCCTTAATGTTTCTTCTTTCAGACAGCCTGCAATTTTGTGCATGTACTTACTTGACATGTCTCCTTCTTCTTCGTCTAGTCTCGTCTCCATAGCCCTTGATAGGTTCACCTAATTCTTCTACAATCTACATAATTCAACAACAAGGTAGATCAATAACTCACATGTAGTTAGAGATTGCAAAACTCCTATCTTATTGTACAGTGCAAGCAGCTCGTGGTATCCCGCTGTGAACAAGACCTCCTATTGTGTCCACCATTCTTCAAAAAGGCGCGCTAATTGCATGATCATACCGTAGTCGGCCAATCGTAATGCCAAACTCAAAGCTACGCAGCGATTATAATAGAGGGTGTTGGTCATTTAGGCTATTTTTGCAAATCCCTATTATCTTTGGGTGAAATTATATTTTTGGCCAATATTTTCTAAAATACAGGAGCGCTTAGCATCTGGATACCTTTGGGGTATCTGGCCCATAGTTACCTAAGTGCTCACCCATCTTACTCTGTACTTGCTAGAACCAGTGGAAATCTTACCATGGTGGTTCCAGGTCAGAACCAGCTGTCAATTATTTGCACAGCGGGATCTTACGAGCTGCTTTGGGACAAAACTATACTATAAAGCGAAGTCCCAATAAAATTAGAAAATTAGCTAAAAAGAGGAACCCTAAGCATGCCAACATTATGAGGGTGCACACTTACAGTGCAGAGGTCATGGGCTCAAGTCGCCGTCGTTGGGAAGCACCAAAGAAGAAGGTTTGTCTCAGAAACATTTGGCAAAATAGGCAAATGCTGTGCGATTTTTTTATTTATTTTTTAGAAAAAAAGCTGAGGTATGCGATTTTGTTGTTGTTGCTAATCCAAGCTTACAGAGAACTTTTTAAAAATATTTTTTAACTAATCCAAAAATCCAAAAAAAATCCACAAAAAACAAAAACAAAAAAGGTTTGTTTTTTGGTCTCAGCGCGTAGACCTACGCGCCGTAGCTCATTTCACAAACCAATGCGGGCGGGCTTCTGAGACAAACATTCTTCTTTGTTTGGCCTAACTAATATTAGAGAATAATGACTGCGTAACAACTGTTTTTTTGTTTTGAAATCAGAGGTTTTTGTTTGGTCTGAGGAACATATCCGGAACAATTCTGAATGACCAGAACAACAATCGAGGATTTCAAAACAAATTCACGAAGACAGTTGTTAAAGGTGTATGTTCTGATCACTTTTTTTCACATCATGATATTTTGATATCAGAAGAATCCCCATATTTTTCTCATTATGTCTGTAAAATCTTAGAGGCCAGCAATGTTCCATTTAGAAATTATAGGCTAAAATGTGGTGAATTACTGCCAAAGGTGGTTAACCACCAGCCAGTTTGTGTACTACTCAATGGGCAAAATTCCTGTGACGTTGTGCTTCTAAAATTAGAACCATTGGAGTTATGCAACTCAAACTTTGGAATATGACAATTTTAAGGATGACCTTTCATATAAAATAAAAAACATCAAGTTGAAGATTAGGCCAGAAATCAGAACATCTACCTTTAATAAAGCAGTCATTATTCTCATTCATCACTGAAAAAGATGCTTATTTATCCAAATCGTTGATTTGTACCGATATAATGCTCGTGGGAATTCTAATTTTGGTAGTCATTGAGGAAAGGGGGTGGCGCTTATAAGGGTATGAGCGCTTTTATCCCTATTAAAATAGGGATAATATGGTCTATGAGTTGCTACTATTCATGTCTTGTCTTGTCTGGTATATTGCACATAGTCCCAACAGGTACTGAACTGTAACATACAAGGATCTCTATTTTACCTCTAAATCTATGAAACAAAGGTTAAGTGTTTACTTTAGTTAGTCTATTAGGTTTTACCGCTGACCCTACAAGAACTTATCAAATGTAGAGACTATCAAATCTTACCTCTGAATCTAGAAGACAATAATTAAGTGCTTTAGTGTAGACACCATTTGGACTTTGAGAAGAAAACAATTCCTTGAAAACTGTCCCAAACATCAAAGCTAGAAAATATAAATGATGTATAAAGAATGTGAGTTGGGTGCCATGCTTATCATGGGTGTACCAAAAGTTACTATTCCAATTTGAACCACATCTGCAGAAACAAATCACGATCTAAAAATAAAAACATATTTAGATGTTATATTATGCAACCAAATATCTAGCGCCAGTTCTTTTGTATAAAAGAACCTCGGATGAGATTCTTTTGAATCTTTTGAATTTTTCTAATTTTTTAAAAATTACATTTTTGTACAACTGGAAATTTGATGTTTTCAAAGGTTTGAATCTTTTGAATTTTTCTAAATTTTTTAAAATGACATTTTTGTACTTAGCTGGAAATTTGATGTTTTGAAAGGTATAGTAACTTATTGCACACCCTGTTTACATGTCGGAGGTTTGTATGTAGGTATTTTGTAAAACATAAATACACAAATTGAATAATATATTGAAAACTGGAAACCATCGCTGGTGACGTCACAGCACCAGGCTGCTGTTAGTGGATTTCCAATACAAACACAAGACCGACCTACCCTACCTAAGAGGTCAATTTGCCCATAGAACAGGTTCTTTGTGTGGCTTAGTAACCAAACGGTGCGTTTATTCCATCAAATACTTAAAATAAGTGTGGGACCTAAATTACACTATTCTATCTCAAGTATGCCAGCACTGTTTCTTAAGAATTGCACAAACAATCCTAAATCCCAATTTTCTCCAGGCAACAAATCTGGATAATGAAGATCCAAGGCATGCATCAATAAAATGACGGTAGAATAATGTGCCGTGTTATAACTAATGATGAGCTGTATTCTACTGTGTAAATAATGCAGGACACAAGGCATACTTTTTCCACATATTTGTGTATGTGTCCATATCACACTACAGTAAAACAGTTTAATTTCACGAATTAGCATTTAGTCAACCTTTTGTGGCAATTTAATTTCACTAAATGGTGTCATTTTCCTATGTAACCATTATAAATATTATAATTGGCGGCAATTTAATTTGGCGAATTGGAGCTCCTCCTAGCGCAATTGAGTTGTTTTACAGTATTTTTCTTACCTGTTACTCCTACGCCGACAATGATTATACCTATATACATGGTGTCCTTCCCCGCTTGCTGTACTGCAAACAAATAAGAGAAGGAAGATACAGGTTAGAAACTTATAGCCCTGCTAAGGTTTAGGCTCTACAAGTAGCATACACAATTATTTACAATAGTCTTAGCATGCACTTTCCACGCGGCAGGCGATTGCAGACGACAGTTCCAAAATTTTACAAATGTTTAAAAAATATAAACTATTGAATTTCATGACCATAATTGAAATCACCTTGAGAAATGCACTAAAATAAGTACAAACATGCCATGTATTGGTTCAGTAATCCTTGCGATAAACCTTGAATGTTTGAATTAGTTTCTAAAAAATGTGCTCTGTATAATTGGTAAAATGGCAAAACCATTAGCCACATGGAATGTGTTAAGATAACTTACCTTTTTGCCCCACAGTCAATTGCCCCTTTCCATCTTTGACAGAATCCTTAGACACTTCTCTACTTCTCTTTGTTAAGGCCATACCCCTAGTAAACAATCTATGATGTCTATGATTGGTTGATATTGTGTTGCCATGGTGAATATTCTTAATCAATAGAGCTGATGAGGATGCTGTGAGGGTAATACAGTGTCCAGATGATGAGGCGGTCCTGACCAAGGTAGATAGAAGCATACCGTTCCACATGGCGGTGGGATATCTGATGAAAAAAGAGAGACATAAAATAAGAACAAATATTATTGTCAATATAATGTGTTTGAATGTTTGTTCTTTCGTGAATCTTTCATGGTTGCTTTATGTCTCGCATTCTTGCAGCAGTCAAGCCCAGGTTAAGGCCCAATTAGATGTTAAAAATGAATACACCTGACATCTTGGCCCGATTTTGGGCAGTTGTGCTTCAGATTTTAAGATCATGATGATTGATTTCGCTCCCCATGTCAACTTTCCATCCAAAACACCAACCGTGCTAATTTAACAAAATGTTGGCGAATAATTTATTAATATATAATTTTATTAATTGGACATTAAACTAACTCAGTAACTGAAGTCATGACAAATGACATTCCTTGCAGGTGGCCAAATTGTCCAGTTAATCCAAAAGTAGCGCTTCCACACAAAAAATGGCATATTCTACCCTTCATATATCAATTGTTTAACTCAATACCTAAATATTTTGTGTCGCTTAAAAGAAATTCTTGGTTGCGTTTTGCCAGAAAAATGATGATATTTCATGAAGAATTTGATTTAGTATTTAAAAATTTAATTTGATTTAAATAATTAATTATTAATATTAAAATATTATTCAAGATGTTTAATTATAGAAG
This sequence comes from Ophiura sarsii, assembly GCA_035610835.1. NCBI lineage: Eukaryota > Metazoa > Echinodermata > Ophiuroidea > Amphilepidida > Ophiuridae > Ophiura > Ophiura sarsii. Next base: position 42,770,421 of record CM069444.1, read on the forward strand.
CACAAACAAATAGATTAAATGTTAGTAATGTTTGGCCAAAAAACACCACCCAAGCACACACCAATCCCCTCCTCCACCACAAACCCCTCCACCCCATCCCACCACAAACCCACTCAACCCCAACCACAAACCTAATCCACCTTCCCACAATGCCCCCTCTACATCCAAACCACCCCTACAACCTCCCATCCCCACCACAAACCCCCTCCTTTTCCCATTCCCACCACAAAACCCCTCTCCACCACAAACACCCTACTCACCCCATGGCCTACCCTCCTCACCCCACCACAACCCCCTCCCAAACACGATTATTTTTTTGAGTATGTATCTCTCCCTCCCAGCAAATCCCAAAAGTTGACAGCCCTGAAATAGTGAGTTAATTACGCATTTTGGCTTGGTGGCCGAATTTGCCCACTAAATCGGTGGGACAATTTGGCCACCTGCAAGGAATGATGACATGCATATTACATGTAGGCCCTATTTATTATTACAACAATGCGATCGAAATCAATCTTATGGAATATCATGATAGTACACATGTTTAACTAACTTGATTTGCTTGCTTCTATTTCTTGAACACCTTATTAATGCTCGTGGGATTTTTAACACCCAGTTTTCACATAATAAAACTCCGAAACTCCTTTACTTTTGTTTTGGAATACAGGCTAGATATAGCATTATATTCCCGATTGGTCAGTGTTGAGGGCGCACCACACCCAATAACTTCCACATTCAAACGATGCCGGACACGGGCGTGTTTTCGAAAATTCAAGGTTAAAGGTATATTATGTGATCTTTCCAGGGAACGCCCTCAACATCGAAAAAGAAATAGAAAGCAGATTTTCTTGCAGATTTACATTTCTGATCATAAATCATGCATACATTCCAAGTTACAGGCAGGGCGATACGATTCTTAATTACTTCAAAATCATGGTTTTAGAGTGAAAATAAACTGTCGGAATCCCGACAGTTTATATTTTTCACTCTAAATTCACTCTAAAACCATGATTTTGAGGTAATTGGGAATCGTATCGCTCTGTAACTTGGAATGGATGTATGATTTATGATCGGAAAAGTAAATCTGCAAGAAATCTAAAAAAAATCATGAATAGAGGGCGCTCTCTGGAAAAGATCACATAATATGCCTCTGAATCTGATCGAATACTTCGCAACATTGCTTTTTCGGAATCAAACACGAAGGGCGCTCAAATACACAGGACGTGTTAACTGTGCAACCCCTGCCCTGTGACTTCAAGAACGATTTTCTAAACCTTTATTTTTACAATAGCAAATTTTTGCGCGCTCCGCGCCTATTGTTTTTATACTACTTTGTTATTCAATTGGAACAAGATGGCTCCTGAAACGTTTTCTGGAACTTTTTAGTGTTAAACATGTTAAAATATACATTTTTACAATAGCCAATATTATCGCGCAACGCGCAAATCCTTTTTAATTTTATCGCAATTTCAAACCCTTACGCCGTGTTGTTTGCTTTTTTCAAAATTGAAGGGAAACAAAAAACCAATTTTGAATGATATTGATAATAAGCAAAAATCGTACGTGGATGTGCCTCCCGGACTTCGAAAATGTGACTTTCTCTATACCTATTTTTTGGCCAATTTCCCACCCATCAATATACCAATTTTGTTAGAAAAGCACCCAATTTTGCACAAATTGGGCGCTTTTTACCAAAAATGCCTCAAAATACACCAAATTTATGCCAATTGGGCGCTTTGGTGTGTGATGAAAACCCAGGATATATAAAGAGCGTCCTTAATGAAAACCACCCCATCGCTATACCAATTTTTGCGAAAAGGCACCCCAAAAGGTATAGGCACACGTATACCATATCAATGTGAGAACCCCCCCCCCCCCCCCCCCCCCGGGACAAAGAGTAACTTTCTACAATTGGAAAAAAGAAACCGATTTTTTAACAAGGCTATAACGTGATAAATACAAATCACCGAAAAATACAATTCGGAGGCTTGAATGATATGTTTCAAGTGAATTTGAAATGTTGCAAATTGATTGCCAGCTATGGCAGTTCTGACTGTAAGCGTCATAGAACTTGAGTCAAATGTCTATCTACATCTGACAGGGGGGGGGGGGGGGGGGGTCAACAAGGTTTTTCACCCTGTTGAAGGGGGGGTCAAAAAAGTTTAGACACCGACAATTTTTTTTTGGCCAACCCCCCCCCCCCCCCACCAAAGTATTTCTGAACACTCCCTTAGGCAAAGTAAAAAACAAACATGTTTAGCGTCCTGCCTTTTTGAAAAAGAGGAAGGAGGAGGCCCTTTTTTCTTTTCTTTTTTTCCAAAATGGCCGCCCGACACATTTTGTCAAGATAGGCCTAGCTGGCCGGGTTATTTTTCAAGATGGTTGCCTGCTTTTTTCAAAATGACCGCCACTTGGACTCAAGAAATTACATATTGGCTTCTTAATCTTATGGGCAAGATGAAACAGAAAATGATGTCTTGTCCTGAGTTCTGAGACCTAGAGAACCAGTTTATTTCACCGGGCAAACAGCTTTATAAAAGGTGTGCTTTTTTTTTCTTTTTCTTTTTTTAAAAATTATTATTATTTTTTTAAAATTATTATTATTATTATTATTTTATTTTTTTTCAAAAAAGAAGAAAAAAGGAAGCGGCCCCTAAAAAGGAAGCGGGCGGGGACGCTAAACATGAGGTTTTTTTACTTGGCCTTATGCATACCGAGGTTACGTGATCAAGTGAACGGATTAAATTTTAACTTAAAATGATACTGACACTGGAGTTGGTTATCCAACTCCAGCGGTTTTAGGATGAAATAATTTAGTACCAACGTGTGATGAATTTTATATAATCAAAATCCATTCAAAATTTACGGCCGATCGTGTTCGCCATCGTCTGTCCACTTGAAATTCATGTATATACGTGTAAAAATGCCATATTTCAAGACACTCCGGTCACATTTATGCCGGCATACTTGTCAAGGCCCCATGACAGGGTTCTAATTTCTACTTCGGAATCCGATATCAGAATTACTGGAATTACACATTTTATTCGGCGAAAATTTAAATTTGCGCAAAGTTCAAAAAACTCTGGGAATAATGGGGAACTAGTCCTCAAAGATAAAGCACTCGCTTCAATTCGTATTTATTATTATAACACAACAGTTTGCTTTTATTTGTTTCAATCACCTCCCATCTTGTTCAGTCGGCACTCCAATTCACACATTAATACTTAAAGGCATTTTATGTGATCTTATGATCAGAAATGTAAATCAGCAAGAAAATCTACTTTTTAAAAAAAATCATGAATAGAGGGCGCCTCCTGGAAAAGATCACACAACTTTATGCCAATCCACTAAGTCTATAGAGTACATAAAATAGATATAAACAAGTTGTTCCCACCATAAACCAGGTGTTTATGGCGGTCCTGTGTAACTGGTGTACCCCAAATGGTGGATTTGGGTGTTATGGATCAAATCATTAAAACCACTACCGGGATGGAGCAGAAGGATTCCAAAACACGAACTTTTTCGGATTCCGTACGGCGTATACCGGGCGTAAATACCCCTTTCCGAATTTTGCGGAAACTGATTCATAAAATATCCCCTATTTTCATGATTTTGCGGTCCTTGATGAAAATGTACCCCTTTTCCTAGATATTAAAGGGACACTAAGAGATGTGTTGGAGGCTGCGCCCTCAATTATGATAAAAACTGGGATTAGAATATTTTTATAATTGTACATGTATGAACTTACACCTATAAGGATTAAGAAAAATCAGCCATCTTTGTACAAGAAAACGTCGATTCAAAAATGCTCGTACAGCCGGGACGAGCATTTTACGTCCGACAGTATCCCCCTGCAGTTACACGTGATACATAACGCGAACGATATTTGCATAAAGGGCGTTTTTTAATCAATAGCGATGATATTATTGTTTTAATCAAGTTTTGCTGTGTTTTTGTTAGTAGAAACAACAATAATGGCAATTAATGTTCATCTTGAATTCTGAAGTAAATTTTTAAACATTTAAAATTTTCAACACCACTTAATGTCCCTTTAAGAACTTTTGTGTTTAATAGAGTATACAATACAAATCTTATTATATCGGTGTTGTTACTGTTTATTCCGTTCTTTGTGGACTTGTTTAAGTCTAGCATTGTTGCCATAAGTGTACTCGTATGTTGAATTCAACAGTCACCCCAAATTATTTATTTAATTGTAACAAAAATATTAATTTTCAATTAGAGAATAAAGGTATTGTTTTTAGATCGTTTTTACACCATGCGTAAGCGTCGCGGCGCTGGCATAAGCGCAAGAAAGGCGCCAAAGACGCACTGCAGAAGTGCGCGTTATGGAGAAAACCATGCATTGTGAATGTCGGACGCACTGTTAAAACGTATGCCCCACCTTCCCGTGTTCAATTGTCTTATCTAAATGTCGCCGATTTTTCTAAAAACCAATGGGATTGCTTAAACTCTCTTAGCTGTTTTAGAATTTATTTTATCACTGTAAAATATGTTAAACTGGCGCTCGCGTGACTCCGTAGCTCGCGATATGGTGCGCGGTGTTCATTTTTTAAACGAGAATCAGTGAACTATTTTGTGGATGCATCGATACGTTGATTTGATGATATCGATCGATAAATGATTGGATATTTGTTGCATCCAAACACCACTGGTAGGCTCGACTGTGTTTTCATGCATAGCATTTTGTTTGTATGCGAAAATCAGGAAGTATTGCGATAGGCGAGAAATAGATGTTTGTATTATTTCGACGTTTGTCTGTTCAGCAAGGCACGACTGTGACTCTATCCTGGCTGCAAGGGGTGATTAGACCATCACAAACTGCAAGTGCAGCAAGGTAAATAAACGGGATAGGACAGGTCAAGGAAAAAATCAGGTGATGGCAAAATGATAACATAAACATGTATTGTAAGCTTACTTACTTGATCATAATAAAGGCAACAATGTATTTGCATTGACAACAAGTTTCTACAACAGCCAGTCAAGAAGTTCATCAAAAAGGGTGCCAGAATCCATTTAGATTCTTGCAAAAAGGATTGGCAAGAATTTAGTTGCAGTATCTGATTAGTCTAATCTATCTGTCGGCAGTGTTCGAAATAGAGTGGTTTTACATTAGTCCCAATAGTGACCTGTCCTAGGGTCACATAACTCCCCATTGACTGTTCACGTCGCGAAATTCACATTGAGTGTCAGCACTGCCGATTTTTCACCTCAATATTTTCCCCAAAATGAGGATGCTTGATCAAAATTAATTAACTCAATGTATTACTAAGAGTTCTAGGAACAACATGTGAGCGCATTTTGATTGATTTAAATTATATTTGATGTGAAAATCTTGAATTAAAAATGTGATTTTCGCGACGTCGTGTGTCTATAGAGGGTGTTGTGGCTATAGTATAGTGAAGCATGAACGATAGTATAGCCACCATTGGGTCTAGTTTTACATGCACAAATGCATGTAACTTTGGCTCTGTGCATGGTGCATGTAAACATTTGCCTGTGTGCATGTAAAATTGTGATATTCAGCCATTTTTAAGGGGAAAATCAATTTTTTTCTAGAAAATATTGCTGTTGTGCAGGTAACTTTTATTTTCTAATTCGGACACTGTCTGTCGGATACTGCGACAAACTCCACATTTGCTTTTTAGGATATAATTTAAACGTTGCAGCTCTCTGACACCTGTCCTAGATAGGCATGTTAAATAAATAAATAAATAAATAAGCATTTATAATGCGCCATTTATCTAGAAACAAGTTCTAATCCAAGGCGCAATGAACAAACAAGAAAAACAATACAGTACAGTGGAAATCACAGAAAAAATATGATATGTAACAAACTTGCGCTGAACAAAATCCAAAACAAAAGATTGTTCCATGCTAAAAATATGACTAAAAACAAATTAAATTACAAATTGAATATTAAAAACAATAACAATAGCATGGCAAACAAAATGTAAAAATCAAAACAGTTGATATTAGCAGTCATAAGCAGAATTGAATAAGAATGTTTTGAGTCCTGATTTAAACCGATGGAGAGAATTTGACTGACGAACATCTATGGGTAAAGAGTTCCAAAGTTTTGGAGCAACGGTTGAAAAAGCACGATCACCGAAAGAGGATGTTGTTCGTGGAACTGATAATAAACACTTTTCTGATGACCTTAGACTGCGAGTGGGAGTATATGGAGAGAGAAGGTCGGTTATATAAGAAGGTGCCATATTGTTTAAACCTTTCCATGTCAGAAGTAGAGTTTTATATTGGATCCGTTCTCGAACAGGCAACCAGTGAAGACTCCGCAGAGTAGGTGTGATATGATCAAATTTGCGAGTCTTTGTTAAAACGCGAGCAGCCGAGTTCTGTATACGTTGCAGTTTCTTAAGTTGTTGTTCAGTTATTCCATTAAGTAAAGCATTTCCATTGTCTAGGCGCGATGTTACAAAAGCATGCAATAGTATTTCTGCTGTATCCTTAGAGAGAAGTTTTCTAATGAAACTGAGGTTTCTAATTTGGAAATATGCTGATTGACACACCTTTTTGACATGGTTCTCCATTGATAACGTAGAATCAAGATATATTCCCAAATTGCGAACATTGGTAGAGGCAGAAATAGTTGAAGAACCAATCTGAATATTCTTATGCTGGATCTTATTCTGAGCCTTTTTTGAAGATATAATAAGCAGTTCCGTTTTGCTATCATTCAATTTCAGTTTGTTTTTTGACATCCATAATCCAATATCAGAAATACACAGTTCAATACGCTGACGGGCTAAACTTTCCTCAGCAGCATCATTTACATTAAACGACAAATATAGTTGAGTATCATCGGCGTATGTATGTACATCTAAATTATGTTTACGAGCAATATTAACAACTGGAGAAGCATAAATGGTGAAAAATAGAGGGCCCAACACAGAGCCTTGTGATACTCCAAATGGGAGGTTTACCGGAGTTGATAAATTGTTGTCAATGCTAACAGATTGACGTCTGTTTGTTAAATATGAAGTGATCCATTGAAGAGCTGAACCTGTGATACCAGTAGATGTAAGACGCGAAAGAAGAATATTGTGATCGATGGTGTCAAAAGCCGCAGACAAATCCAGTAGAACTAAAAACACAGCATGTTTTGAATCCAATTTCTGTAAAATATCATTCTGGACTTTAAGAAGCGCAGTCTCAGTTCCATGAAATTTCTTGTAGGCAGACTGGTACTTCTCTAAGAGGTTGTACTTTTCAAAGTGTTCATTCAGACGAGTTGCGACAATTTTTTCAATAAGCTTAGACACATAAGTCAAATTTGACACAGGGCGATAGTTTTTAAGATTATCAGGATCAAGAGTTGCCTTCTTAAGTAATGGCTTAACAACAGCGCTCTTAAATTGTGATGGAAAACTAGATGTCTCAAGTGACAGGTTTATAATCTTTGTGATGGTTGGGAGGAGAAGATCAATATGTTCCTTTACAATCCATGTAGGGATAGGATCCAGTTGGCAATGCTTAGTGGGAGAAGACATAACTAATTTTCGAACTTCATCCTCAGAGGCCAGGGAAAAAGTGACCAAATTTGGCACAGATGCATGAGATAAAGTAGCAAATCCAGGAGAATCCATTTGGTTGAAGGAGGCACGAATGTTGTCAATTTTAGAGATGAAGTAGTCGTTGAAAGTGTTAGCCAAATCTTGATTTGATTGATGAGATGGTAATTTTGGTTTACCTTTTTGATGCAGTAGTGATTCAACAATGTTGAATAGTTGCTTAGAGTCGGTGCAGTTTGTGATCTGTTCCCTATAAAATGATGATTTTGCTGTGTTTATTAACTGGCTTACAAGAAGACGCTGAGCTTTAAAAAGATCACGGTCAATTTGTAGTCTTGTTTTCCGCCATCGTCTCTCTAATCGCTTCCTCTTCCTTTTTGCTTCAGCAATTCCATCATTGTACCAAGGGTTTCTCGGTCTTAGTGTAACAGTTTTACACTTAAGAGGTGCATGTTTTTCCAGTATGGCACTTAAGATTTCATGATATTGGTCAATAAGCCCAGAGAGATCAGAGTTTGGGCTGGTGATTAGATCAGAGTTCCTTATGTCATGTTCAAAATCTGAACGATTTATCATTTTCAGCTTGCGATATGTAACCTGATTTTTGGCATATTCAGGTTTGTTTAACTTCAATTTGCAATGAATTGCGTTGTGGTCTGAAAACAGAGAACCAACTTTAACTGTGTGAATTAAGTTATCAGATTCGCGAGTCACAACTAAGTCTAGCATGTGACCACTTATGTGCGTAGGTTCTTTTATAAACTGAGTCATGTTGCAAGTTTCAAGTAGATCCCGAAGTTTGATTGTATCAGGGTCATTGGTCACATCAAAATGGAAGTTAAAGTCACCAACAATCAAAAGCCTGCACTGACCAGATATTAAAGTTGTCAAGTAGTCAGCAAACTCATCTAAGAACATGTTTGGAGTTGACTTATTCTTAGCGCTATATTGGGGCCTATACACGACAACTAATTTGATAGGCGTTGCAGTTCCTTTGAAAGTTAAATCACAGCACATGCTTTCAAAAGTGGTAGAATTGAAAACGTTGGTATTTTCACATTTGATATTGATATTGTAGATAAGCGCAACTCCACCACCCCTTCTATTAGGACGTGGGACATGGAAAAAGTCAAAACCAGTGGGTGATAGATCACCATTGTCCTCTTATGTTTATCAGTGTTGCTGAGCCATGTCTCTGTTAACGCGACTAAATGGAGGTCATGTTCAATAATGTAATCAGTCAACACATCGGTCTTGTTGCATACCGACTGGGCATTTATAAGGCAAAAATTACAGTAATTATCATGTGCAGAGCCAGAATCAGGGGTAACTGATGTTGTGAACACAGGAATTGGAGATGGTATATATCAGCTGTACGTGTGGAAATGTTCATAAAATTTTGAAAATAAAAATATCTCTTTGAAAATGGAATACATGGAAACAAAGTACTATACAATAAAAACTGATGGTTCAACCATGTCAGCAGGCTGAATAATAACAAAGTTATAACCAAAAGTAGTTTGCCTTATATTGCTTAAACTGGTCAAGTCATGCAAATTTTAAACTATTTTAGCTTGTTAGGGCTTTAAAATCATGATGTCCAGTTGCTTGTGTGTGGTTAGTAAGACATCAGTGAATACATCCAGCTTGTGTCTTCCTTTTTCGCTGGATTTAAATGAGGTAAACATGGAGTTTTCTACATATTTTGGCGACAAATTTTCAAAAATATGTCGCCCTCTGTAGTCAATGATATGTACATCCCTATCCTAGAGAGATGAGATTTTGTGTACAGGTAACAGACCTGGGATGATCCCCTACTCTTTACGATGAGGTCTGCAACTATTTTAACGTGTTCAGGGTGAGCGTCTGAATACACGGCCACGGGACCTCTTGAGTCTGTTTCTCCAAAAGAAGCAACTGCTTGTCCAACGGATTAACGACTGACGTGACTCTCCGAATCACTGCAAACTGACATTCACTGTATTAACCTGCACGTTGTACACAGTGAATAGCGTAGAGGAGAAATTCTACAATAAGCCAATTCGCAATCTCAAAAAAATGGCAACTGCGCATGCTGAGAAGCTTACCGTCGGAAATAAATTGGAGATAAACAAGACAAACTTGACCGTAGACGGCCATGTGATGAACTGCGACTCTTTGGGAATCCCCTGTGATTTGTTTGTGTCCTCAGTAATCATTTCATTTATTTTCAACTGCATAATATTCAATACTTCAAGGTGCAATTTTCATGAAAAAATAGAGGTGTAACGCCAACGGTAATCAAAACTGTAAGTGTAAGTACAGTCATTTTTATGATAAGTACAAAGTTCGCCACGTTGGGAAAGCACTGGCAACCTCGGCATGTTTATCTCCTATCAATTTCTGCGCAATTCATGCGCAGTTGCAATTTTTTTGGATTGCGAAATGGCTTATTAAATTTGATTATCAGCTTAAACCACGGAAAGTGACTCCGATAACTAACCCTCACTGAATTAAGTTTTGATTGTAGAATTTCCGACCTAGATAGGAACTTTTTGGGGTGAACAAAGAATCCTGGTTTCAAGGCGACTTGAACCCACGATTGATTGAAAACTCCCGACCGACGATCAACACGCTAGACCGCTCGGCCAAAAAAGTGAAGGTCTAAATGCAGTACACTTATCAATTGTAAGATGCACTATACGACCCCGGGAGAGGTGCGTCATGGGTGCGTTATTTACCACCACATTATTGACAGAGGGTACATGTACGTCAGTAGCAGCCTTTGGTCCATCAAAAATGTATTTACGTCAATATCCGTCACTTTACCTGGGTGCGTCACAGTGTAGCCTACATCATTTTTACGAACAACAAAATAAGAACATTTATAAGTTCGAATTTGTACACTTAGCGATCCCACATTGCATCAGAAAAGGATACTCAATTAATTTTTACCTATTTGTGATAAACATTTAAATATAGGCCATACTTACCACCAACCAGGCTTTATTTGAGAGCAAACATCACTTTTCCGATATTACCGCATGACTGTGCTACAAACAGGTGCGTCACCAAGTAATAGTTGTGGCATTACGAATTGAGAATTCCTCGCAGGAATGGATTGACTCATCCTGTAATCCATTTCCAGCTTACCATAGACTGCATGATGGTGGCACCCAGAGGAAAGCCCCTTGACAGCTCTTGACATGGGTAAAGGGGAGAAGCCCAGTGGAGTTGATGGGTTACAGCTTCTTAAAATATTTGAGGTGTGCGTTTGTAATTACCTGCAAACGAGGACGTACACCTGTTTTTTTACATTCCAACTGTGGAAACACCTGCAACCGAGGATGTCCTCGGTATTGCAAATAACATAAAAACGCTATCTAAACAAGGTCCTATTTTGTGATACCCCCCTCCCCCCATACACCCCTAATACTGTATGTCTCGGTTGGATAGCACAGTCTATCTAGGACCATTTTGGTCCTCGGTGTGTGACCAGGTTGGTGGGCTCGTTTGAAAAGTACCACGTCTGGTCCTCATTTGCAGCTACATGTAATTATATTTCAAGTAGGGGTGTACACTGTACAATGTAATTGGTTAGGTTTGGCCTGTTCAGTGCTCTGTTATGAAAAGTCAGATTTCAATCTCAACCATACTTGGTAACAATAATCTTTGGGTAAAATAGAAATGTAGGGAGTGATCGTTAAATACGGCAGGGGGGGGGGGATGGGCAATTTTCAATTTTTGTATGAATTTTTTTCGGATTCCCCCTCTATTTTTGGTCACAAATGTCAGGTTCCCACCTGATTACTAAAAAAATATTTCAGATTCCCCCTAACTAACATTTTTAGGGAACTATTTTCACAATACATTTTGACTTGGCGTAGGGCTGATTGGGACACATTGGAGACTCGTATGTAGTACCTAACCAAGGGCGTATCCAGGGCTGTTGTGATGGGGGGAGGGGGAGGCAAATGTTGTATCCTTGTGAGCAGACCAGCGGTTGGGGTCCCTTCGGAATTTTAAAGGCAAAGATTCAGCATTCTGAAGCAGTAATTTTGGCATTTTCACACATGCCTTCTAACTAACTAAAAAAACAATTATTCCTGCATGTATTACGTATTAGTTTAAGTAAAATCCAATCACAAAATGTGCACATGCAATTCAAATTCAAACTTAAACATCATCCACCGTATCAAGTGGGTGGGGTCCAGGGCCTGTGTTTAGGGCACTGGAAGCTCCTGGGTTTAAGGCATTTTCAGGCAAAGATTCAGCATAGGGTGGTTTGAGATCCAATGTTGAAAACCTGTATAAAAAATGCGCGCAAATATTTAGAATATTTGGTGTGGTTTTGAGATGTGTTGAAACCTGTAGAAAATATTTTCAGTATTTAAACTAAAATGGTTATGGAAAACCTTTCTGAAGCCATTTTGTTCAGCTTGAATAATGAAACATTGAAACTAATACGTGCGAAGCACGCAAACATTGTCATTTTTATCCCCCTGGTTTGTTAAACCAGAAGGGGATTTTGTCATCATGTAATGTGCGTCTGTCTGTCTGTATGTTCAGTTCAGTTTTATTTTCATCATATTACATGATACATCAGACAAGCAAATTATAAGAAAACATAGGTGGGGAAAACCAAAAGGAGCACAGCTCGAAATATATTGGTCACCCTGATAATTTCATAATAAATATGATAGTTTAGAAGTACTACAAAGAAGACGACTACAAACAAGAGACAGGACAGGAAATGTGTAAACAAGACCGGACAGGACATGTGCAACTAAACACTAAAGTGTAGGCAGTAATGATGGCATCAGCTATAACATGATAATAATTATCTCATGTGGTAAAATTTCTCATGTGGTAAACTTTACAAATGACTAATTGATTATTGGTAATATGAAAGAAGATATAACTTAAACTTCCTTTTAAAAACATATGGTGATTTGGCATTTTTGGAGGACGGGTACCGGCATCCTAAGATTTTCAAATCGAAGTTTGTGTGCGAAATATCTCGAAAAATACAGCTTGAATTAGTAAGATTTGTGGACACGATATTGGTACAGTATTTACCTCGGCTGAGTTCGAGTGACTGGTTATTTGGAGAATTATGAGGGATAATGTTCCCGCGATAGGGATATTTATTTTCTATTCCGACATCGTCACATCAAAGAAAATGGCGGCGATTCTAGTTATTGTACCCCCCGTATATCACCATAATGTTTTATATAAGTTCCATGCGCTCCGTCGCTGATCGCAAGCGTGGATCACCGTTTTTCCAATCAAGGGGCGTAATTTTGTTTTGTCGTGGTTTACTATTCAGGTGTGTGGGCGGAAAGAGTTCAAGCGTAATAGAGCATGAAGCTAAAACTATATGAATCCCCCCATCCCAAACGCCACTACGCGCAATTGAGTTTGTTGAATTTTGTTCACCGCTAGGCTATGTACCACCCCTAGAGATTGCCTCAGAAAAAAATTGTGTTTGCGATTTCGTCTTTATTAATCCATCAATGGATTCCGGATTTTGTGAGCATGTACAAATCGCAAATAACTTGGACGAGTTCAAAGTTGGGGTTAATCTGCCTCATAGGAGTAAAACTATTTTTTTGCCTTGAGAAGCATATTTTTCTTAGTAAAATACAACGATGCATGCTCGGGGGTGGTACTCACGTATGTAAGGCATACGGGGACGTGCCGCTCCAGTGGGTCGTTTATTCATGAGACATCCTTAGCCATGGGTAGGCTTTTCAACTGAAAAATCCTTAGACATGGGTCTATCCAAAATCACCCTTAGAAATGGGTAGGGGATTTGATTCTCCAGCGGCACACCCCCGACCAAACCAAATCTGAGTACCCCCCCCCCCTTTTTCCCGGGGATGTATGAGCGTTGCTATTTTTGTTTGATGTTTACATAACAAACAGAGTCCCCCGACTTGTCGCGGTTTTAGTATACCATTGTAATACTTGCTACGTCACCACACTTGATGTATGAGGGCGAATCTTTGCTGTATAGATAATCAATTGTTTGATGTTTACGTAACAATTGGATGCCTTTTTCACTGAATCACGCTGGGCCCATTACTCATTAGTACATGGAAAGAGCGTGGACATTTACATAATTATTTTATGTTTACATAACAAACAGAAAAAACTTGTCGCCGCGGTTTTAGTTATACCATTGTAATACATGCTAGTATTACACCATACGGTAATATTGAAGACGGGGGATGTAATCTATTCAAAATCATTGCCAAAGTTGGCCACATCGTTAGTTCGTAAAGAACTATGGGCAAATCATGCACATTTTTAAACCATTTTAGGTAAAAAGCGGTTTACTTTCATGATTTTTAGTTGCTTGTGCGGGGTTATATAGACATCAGTGAATACATTCTAGCCACATCGTACTACATCGCTGTATTCATCTAGGTAAACATGGAGTTTTCTACATATTTTGGTCAACTAATTTTCAAAAAAATGTCGCCCTCTGAAGTCAATGATATAAACATCCCTAGCATTATAATAGGCTATACCTTTTAATTGAATATATTATCGACTCGCACATAGAAATGATCGGTTCTTTAAAAAAAAATTAAAAAATTATCCAAACATTAATAATGATATTTGCGTCCATTTTCCAAATTTTGACATTTGTCGGTCAGACTCAGGCTTACTTAATTTTTTTTTTAAATGCTCATGATTTCTATACGAAAGACATTTTTGTCATGAAATTGATTGCGGCTTGACTTTTTTTTGTATCATCGATCTCATGTACCCCAAAAAAATGAATTATTTAACCAAATAATGGTATTTGGGCTATTTTTTCAAATGTTGATATTTGTCGATCAAGCCGAGAATTTAAAAATAAATCGTTATGATTTCTATGCGAATGACTTTTTTTGTCGCCAAATTGATTGCGGCTTGACTTTTTTGCATCATCGATCTCATATGTACCAAAAAAATTGAATTATTTAACCAAATAATGGTATTTGGGCTAATTTTTTTTCACATTTTGATATTTGTCGGTCAAGCCTAGAATTAAAAAAAAAATTGTTATGATTTCTATGCGAATTACTTTTTTGTGGTCAAATTGATTCCGGCTTGACTTTTTTGTATCATCGATCTCAAACGTACCCCAAAAAATTGAAATTACTTTAATAACCAAATAATGGTATTTGGGCTAATTTTTCAAATTTTGATATTAAGTCAAGCCTAGAATTTAAAAAAAAAATTATGATTTCTATGCGAATGACTTTTTTGTCGCCAAATTGATTGCGGCTTGACTTTTTTGCATCATCGATCTCATACGTAGCAAAAATAAAATTGAATTATTTAACCAAATAATGGTATTTGGGCTAATTTATCAAATTTTGATATTTGTCGGTCAAGCCTGGAATATAAAAAAAATTGTTATGATTTCTATGCGAACAACTTTTTTTTGGTGTCAAATTGATTGCGACTTGACTTTTTAGTATCATCGATCTCATACGTACCCAAACAAAATTGAATTATTTAACCAAATAATGGTATTTGGGCTAATTTTTCAAATTTTGATATTTGTCAGTCAAGCCTAGAATTTAAAAAAAAAAATGATTTCTATGCGAATGACTTTTTTTGTCGCCAAATTCATTGCGGCTTGACTTTTTTGCATCATCGATCTCATTGCGTACCCCAAATAATTGAATTACTTTAATAACCAAATAATGGTATTTGGGCTAATTTTTCAAATTTTGATATTTGTCAGTCAAGCCTAGAATTTAAAAATAAATAAATTATGATTTCTATGTGAATGACTTGTTTGTCGCCAAATTGATTGCGGCTGGACTTTTGCATCATCGATCTCATACGTACCAAAAATAAAATTGAATTATTTAACCAAATAATGGTATTTGGTCTATTTTTTTCAAATTTTGATATTTGTCGGTCAAGCTTGGAATTTAAAAAAAATATTGTTAAGATTTCTATGCGAACAACTTTTTTTTGTCGTCAAATTGATTGCGACTTGACTTTTTTGTATCATCGATCTCATACGTACCCAAACAAAATTGAATTATTTAACCAAATAATGGTATTTGGGCTAATTTTTCAAATTTTGATATTTGTCAGTCAAGCCTAGAATTTACTATAAAAAAAAATTCTATGCAAATTACTTTTATGTCGCCAAATTGATTGCGGCTTGAGTTTTTTGTATCATCGATCTCATATGTACCCACAAAAATTGAATTACTTAGCCTAGAATTAAAAAAAAAAAATGATTTCTATGCGAATGACTTTTTTTGTCGCCAAATTCATTGCGGCTTGACTTTTTTGCATCATCGATCTCATTGCGTACCCCAAATAATTGAATTACTTTAATAACCAAATAATGGTATTTGGGCTAATTTTTCAAATTTTGATATTTGTCAGTCAAGCCTAGAATTTAAAAATAAATAAATTATGATTTCTATGTGAATGACTTGTTTGTCGCCAAATTGATTGCGGCTGGACTTTTGCATCATCGATCTCATACGTACCAAAAATAAAATTGAATTATTTAACCAAATAATGGTATTTGGGCTAATTTGTCAAATTTTGATATTTGTCGGTCAAGCCTAGAATTTTAAAAAAATGTTATGATTTCTATGCGAATTACTTTTTTGTGGTCAAATTGATTGCGGCTTGACTTTTTTGTATCATCGATCTCATACGTACCCCAAAAAATTGAATTACTTTAATAACCAAATAATGGTATTTGGGCTCATTTTTCAAATTTTGATATTTGTCGGTCAAGCCTAGAATTTAAAAAAATTGTTATGATTTCTATGCAAACAAATTTTTTTGTGTGTCAAATTGATTGCGGCTTGACTTTTTTGCATCGTCGATCCCATACGTACCAAAAAAAAAATTGGAATTATTTAAACCAAATAATGGTATTTGGGCTAATTTTTCAAATTTTGATATTTGTCGGTCAAGCCTAGAATTTAAAAAAAATGTTATGATTTCTATGCGAACAACTTTTTTTGTGGTCAAATTGATTGCGGCTTGACTTTATTTAAAAAAATTGTTATGATTTCTATGCAAACAACTTTTTTTGTGTGTCAAATTGATTGCGGCTTGACTTTTTGGCATCATCGATCTCATATGTTACCAAAAATAAATTTGAATTATTTAACCAAATAATGGTATTTGGGCTAATTTTTCAAATTTTGATATTTGTCGGTCAAGCCTGGAATTTAAAAAAAAAATGTTATGATATCTATGCGAACAACTTTTTTATCGTCAAATTGATTGCGACTTGACTTTTTTGTATCATCGATCTCATGCGTACCCCAAAAAATTGAATTACTCTAATAACCAAATAATGGTATTTGGGCTAATTTTTCAAATTTTGATATTTGTCAGTCAAGCCTAGAATTTAAAAAATAATAATTATGATTTCTATGCGAATGACTTTTTTGTCGCCAAATTGATTGCGGCTTGACTTTTTTGCATCATCGATCTCATACGTACCAAAAATAAAATTGAATTATTTAACCAAATAGTGGTATTTGGGCTATTTTTTCAAATTTTGATATTTGTCGGTCAAGCTTGGAATTTAAAAAAATATTGTTATGATTTCTATGCGAACAACTTTTTTTGTCGTCAAATTGATTGCGACTTGACTTTTTTGTATCATCGATCTCATACGTACCCAAACAAAATTGAAGTATTTAACAAAATAATGGTATTTGGGCTCATTTTTCAAATTTTGATATTTGTCGGTCAAGTCTAGAATTAAAAAAAAAATTGTTATGATTTCTATGCGAATGACTTTTTTGTCGCCAAATTGATTGCGGTTTGAGTTTTTTGTATCATCGATCTCATATGTACCCACAAAAATTGAATTAACTAAATAATGGTATTTGGGCTAATTTTTCAAATTTTGTCGGTCAAGCCTAGAATTTTAAAAAAAATTGTTATGATTTATATGCAAATTACTTTTTTTGTGGTCAAATTGATTGCCGCTTGACTTTTTTGTATCATCAATCTCATACGTACCCCAAAAAATTGAATTACTTTAATATTAACCAAATAATGGTATTTGGGCTAATTTTTCAAATTTTGATATTTGTCAGTCAAGCCTAGAATTTAAAAAAAATAATTATGATTTCTATGCGAATGACTTTTTTTGTCGCCAAATTGATTGCGGCTTGACTTTTTTGCATCGTCGATCCCATACGTACCAAAAAAAAAAAGGAATTATTTAAACCAAATAATGGTATTTGGGCTAATTTTTCAAATTTTGATATTTGTCGGTCAAGCCTAGAATTTTAAAAAAATGTTATGATTTCTATGCGAACAACTTTTTTTGTCGTCAAATTGATTGCGACTTGACTTTTTTTGTATCATCGATCTCATACGTACCCAAACAAAATTGAATTATTTAACCAAATAATGGTATTTGGGCTCATTTTTCAAATTTTGATATTTGTTGGTCAAGTCTAGAATTAAAAAAAAAAATTGTTATGATTTCTATGCGAATGACTTTTTTGTCTCCAAATTGATTGCAGCTTGAGTTTTTTGTATCATCGATCTCATATGTACCCACAAACATTGAATTACTTAACCAAATAATGGTATTTGGGCTAATTTGTCAAATTTTGATATTTGTCGGTCAAGCCTAGAATTAAAAAAAATGTTATGATTTCTATGCAAATGACTTTTTTGTCGTCAAATTGAATGCAGCTTGACTTTTTTGTAACATTGATCTCATACGTACCCAAACAAAATTGAATTATTTAACCAAATAAAGGTATTTAGGCTAATTTTTTAAATTTTGATATTTTAGAATTAAAAAAATTAAAAAAATTCTATGCGAATGACTTTTTTTGTCGACAAATTGATTGCGGCTTGACTTTTTTGCATCGTCGATCCCATACGTACCAACAAAAAAAATGGAATTATTTAAACCAAATAATGGTATTTGGGCTAATTTTTCAAATTTTGATATTTGTCGGTCAAGCCTAGAATTTAAAAAAAATGTTATGATTTCTATGCGAACAACTTTTTTTGTCGTCAAATTGATTGCGACTTGACTTTTTTTATATCATCGATCTCATACGTACCCAAACAAAATTGAATTATTTAACCAAATAATGGTATTTGGGCTCATTTTTCAAATTTTGATATTTGTCGGTCAAGTCTAGAATTTAAAAAAAAATTGTTATGATTTCTATGCGAATGACTTTTTTGTCGCCAAATTGATTGCCGCTTGAGTTTTTTGTATCATCGATCTCATATGTACCCACAAACATTGAATTACTTAACCAAATAATGGTATTTGGGCTAATTTGTCAAATTTTGTAATTTGTCGGTCAAGCCTAGAATTAAAAAAAATGTTATGATTTCTATGCAAATGACTTTTTTGTCGTCAAATTGATTGCAGCTTGACTTTTTGTAACATTGATCTCATACGTACCCAAAACAAAATTGAATTATTTAACCAAATAAAGGTATTTGGGCTAATTTTTCAAATTTTGATATTTTAGAATTAAAATATTTAAAAAAATTCTATGCGAATGACTTTTTTTGCCAAATTGATTGCGGCTTGACTTTTTTGTATCATGGATCTCATACGTATCCAAAAACAAACAAAAATCATATGATATTTGGGTCCATTTTCCAAATTTCGGCATTTGGCGGTCAGGCAAATTAAAAAAAATCCTTATGATTTCTATGCGAATATAATTGTTGTCAAATTGATCTCATAGGTAACTAAAAAGGTGATAAAACAACAAAAAGCAACTACTGCACTGGCATTTTTTAACTGTAGTGTAAACTAAAGTGCAAGTGAATGGCAGTAACAAAACAAGTAAATAAAGATGAATGATCGAATCTTTGACAAAAATAATCACACTAGAGTTAAGATTACATTATGTTAATATCCATGCTGATCAAATTACGGGCAAAATATCTGTTTTCAATCGACTAAAAAACTCGACTAAAAAACTAATCTCAGTCATTCAATGCATCGAGAGACTGCCGAATTATGGGTATTCGCTGTCAATTGAAAGCAAAACCCATTTTACCGCAAAGCTTTTAATTGCCTCTTTATGCAGTTTAAAGAAATTTTAAGCCAAGTTTTCAATTAGCGTTTGCCTGGACTGTCGGTATACAAAGACGAATTTACAAAATTATTAATTTTAATCGATCGCGGCTATTCCGTTCAAAAGCGCATGTGTGTATATTGCCTTGTTTTACCATGGACTTATTAATAAGTCCATGGTTTTACGATGTAAACAATAATATCATATGCCGCCGGGCGATCAGCTGATCGATGTTGAAAGAACACAATGCGCATGCTCTAATCAGTTTCGTTCATCTCTCGCCGGTGATGGCATAACGAATAAGATAGCCAAGTCCAGACGACGCTGGACATGGGCGTATTTACGAATATTCAGGCAAAAATATGCGAACGAGGTTACGTGATCAAGTGAATGGGACGAACGCTTAAAACGGTTTAAATTCAAAAAATGATACTGACAATAGGGATGGTTAGCCATCCCCAGTGGTTTTAGGATGAAATAATTTAGTTCCAACGTGTGATGAATTTTATTGGGTCATATAATCAAAATTCACTGTTACATTGAAACCAACGGAAATTCAAAATTAACGGCCGTTCGTATCCACCGTCGTCTGGCCAAGTCGGCCCTTGTGATTGTGAGGATTGTTAGTTCAAAATGATGTTTTGGAATTCAATCAGGCAACTAAATTTGACTATCATGTCACACCTTGTGTACGCAACTTCGTGGATGGACCCATGTTCATCTTAATAACTGTTTATGTAAAGATTATTACATTACTGTTTCTACTGCCTATTCTTCTTTGTATATTGTGCATTTTGTGTACAAGTGTGTTTAAATGTGCACTTCACTCAAACTTTCACCAGCCCCATTCCATTTAAATGGAATTTGCATTTCAACTCTTGCTAATTAATAGACAAGCATGTCTATATAAATTACATGCTACAATCAGAGAGATGTTATATTACCTACACCTCCCTGCTACAATTGTATTGGTGACAAAACGTAATGATATACCACTAATGAGTACTGAATCTTGTCCCTGCGTAGAAAGGCAACATTTTCTTACCCGCATGGTCACCGCTAAGTCCTAGGTCCCCTTAGGGCGAAGGTTGCAACCGGAAAGTACATTAATCAAATCAAACTTTTTACCTTCACACCTAAATACAATCTCCAGGCCACATCAAACACCAACAGCAGCTCTGTCAGCAATTCATTCTTATGGTTGAATCAAATACAAAGCAAACCCTTTAGAACAAATAAACGGGTTTCAAATATTATCTCCCACACAATAAATCCAAACCACTTCATAAGCATTTCATTTTCATACCATCACTCTCCGCCCGTCCTCCATGGTTCTGGTCAGATCCTAACATATCATGTTAAAACCAATACAATGTCAATAACTGCCCTATTGATAACCACTACATCTGACACTGCTAAACCCCATCAACCGCGAAACTCGAAAACCGCGAAACCCGAGAACCGCTCTAGTTAAACTTGCTATTCACTGAATTCCATAGCAGAGGGCCTTGTCTTCTTATCGTATGTCTGGCTAAATCATAGTTAAAATTAAAGGGACGATATAATGAAGAAATGCGTGTTGGGTAGCTATGGATTGATCTATTTTTAATGAAATAATCGGTAAAAGTATCGGGAAGATTGTTGAATGCGTGATTATACATAAATAAACAAAGAGTCAGCTTGTGAATATCATAAATTGTCAGGGTATTAAACTTCTTAAATAACGGCGGGGTATGCTCAAGCCAGTGAGAATTCGAGCATAGTCTCATAATTCGTTTTTGTTTAAGGTGGATTTTGTGGAGATTGGTGTTATTTGAATCTGCCCAAATCAAATTACAATAAGACAAATGGGGAAACACAAGAGTATTGTATAATGAAAATAATGTATTGGAGGGGAGAATATCTTTAAGGCGATACATAATGCCACAATACTTGGACAAAATATTAACAACATATGAAGTATGCTTTGACCAGGTTAGAGAATCATCTAGAAGTACACCGAGAAACTTTGTAATGAAACCCTAGATATTTCAATTCCATCAATACAAATATTCAAATCATTGTACACACGATTACTGTGTCTGTTTTTAAAGATGATATAATTGGTTTTATCAATATTCAACGACAACTTATTGGCTTTAAACCATAATGACATATTATCTAATTCCCGGTTAACAGTAGTAATTAAATCAGGAAGGTTAGCATGTGATACAATAACATTGGTATCGTCTGCGTAAGTTACAAAAGTAAGTTTATCAGAGGAGAAAGCAATGTCATTTAAGAAAATAATAAAAAGTAAAGGACCTAAGACTGAACCCTGTGGCACACCACAAGATATATTACGGTATGACGACTTATGATTATTGAAGCAAACATACTGAGACCTATGAGAGAGGTAACTCTTGAACCACTCGAAGGCACTTCCTCTGACACCATAATGGTGAAGTTTTGCAAGAAGAATGTCATGGTTAATGGTGTCGAAGGCCTTCGAGAGGTCCAAGAAGATTCCCATTGTATGTAACCCTTTATCGAGGTCTGCAGCGATCTTATCATATGTGTTAAGGAGTGCCATGTAAGAAGAGAGTTTTTTTCTGAATCCAAATTGACAGTTATGAAGCAAGTTATGGCGTTCAAGAAAATCATATAATCTTTTATGAATGATTTTTTCAAAATTTTTAGAAAACACGGGTAAAACTGAAATAGGACGATAATTATTACATAAAGTAGCATCACCAGATTTGTGAATGGGAACTACACGTGCAACTTTAAGTTCATCCGGAACAATACCTGAACTTATAGACAAATTGATAATATGAGATAATGGCTTTTTAATATGATTACAAATGGTCTTCACAATGTGTGGTTTAATGTCATCGAAACCACTGCTACAATCGCGGCCATAATTAGTTGGAACATCCATGTAATAATGACCCTTTCGTGCGTTCCCGTTTGCGCAAAATGTACACTATCAAAACATTGCTGTCTTTGACGGAAGGCTTAAAGCCTTTCCTAAACATTAATAACTCCCCCCTCCCCACTGGGCAATGTTGGCCCTTCCCAGTATCCCGTAACCCAAAAATCATGTTTCAACATTGATCCAGGGGGAGAGGGGGAGTTTTTAAACACACGTATAAAAGTGTTCCAACAATATTGGCCGAGATTGTCTCCTCGAGTGACAAATGTAAAGTTTTCGATTAGTTTAAATCATTGTATTTTCGTAACGGCTAATTCGATTTTATTGATACTTGGAGATCATTTTGCCTACATACCATAGATAAAAGTGAATGACAAAAGTTGATCTTTTCATTAACGGTTTTAGGGAACGGTCACTTTTAATTAGATATAAGGTCTATTTCTGGTGTATTTTTGTTCATAAAATGGTCACATGGATTCACTTTATGTCCAGAACTATTTAACAGATCGCTGTAAAATTAGCAGAATGTGATAATAGTATTATGCCCACTGTTCATACTATTAATTTAAACATTTGTGTTTAATTTATTTGGAGAAACGGTCACATTTGAATTGGAATTAGATAGTTTAGGTCTAATGTCAAATTGGAAAGTTGTGATTATCTATATGAATTTGTTCTATTTTTTCAACAAACTTCACGCAATCTTAACAATCGACTTATGTATTGTTTTAAATATGATGAATAAATAAATAAATAAATAAATAAATAAATAAATAAATGAATAATAAATTATCAAAATGATGCACTGCCCGTATCAAAAGTGCTCAATTCCTAAGAAGAGCGTAATATTTTTATAAATAAATAAATAAATAAATAAATAAATAAATAAATAAATAAATAAATAAATAAATAAATAAATAAATAAACAAATAAACAAATAACAAATAAACCTAATTGTACATATTCATGTAGCTCTATTTAAGTGACACTTTCCACGCGGCAGTCGTCTGTAGACGACATTCCAAATTTTCACAAAATGTTTAAAATTGCAGACTAATCATAACATGTTCTATAACTTATACACCAACGCTCTTAGTCCCCTCCCCAACATAGAAGTTGATATCAAGCATGTGAAAATCATAGTCGGTAGACTAATAAAATATGTAAAACACACAGGACTTGTTATGATTGTATTTAAAAAGGAACTCGTAGCTCTCTTTTATTGACATGTCAACCATAAACATATTGGTATTATACCTCCTTGCGTTATAATGCATAGTAAAACATACACCCCCCCCCCCCCCCCCCCCCCCCCGCCCCATCCCAACCTTTACATAGAGATACATATTAAGCGTCGCTCGCAGTGAAATGATATGCAATCTCGTGTCAACAAATCATAGATATAACAGGTTACAATGTAATTCTGGAACTTTGTGTGCATGTCGAGGCTATATTCACAGTATGCCAAAACACTACACGCAAAATCAATTGACGCGACAGTATGCCACGATAAGTAAAGGAGAAGTAGGTCAAAGATTTTTATCTGAAAATGATGGCATACTGTTGAAACTCGACATTCCCGTAATATTTTGGACTCCTGATTGAAAATATCCCATGGATTACTGTTATGGCCTATCCAAATACGTTGTCAAATTGAACTATATAATGATATGCAATCTCGTGTCAACAAATCATAGATATAACAGGTTACAATGTAATTCTGGAACTTTGTGTGCATGTCGAGGCTATATTCACAGTATGCCAAAACACTACACGCAAAATCAATTGACGCGACAGTATGCCACGATAAGTAAAGGAGAAGTAGGTCAAAGACTTTTATCTGAAAATGATGGCATACTGTTGAAACTCCACATTCCCGTAATATTTTGGACTCCTGATTGAAAATATCCCATGGATTACTGTTATGGCCTATCCAAATACGTTGTCAAATTGAACTATATACAGTGCATTAACAATAACGACTGACCATATCGATTATGTCTATAATTGTCCTGATATCTTTTAAAACGCTGTTCCGTGGTATGGTCTCATCCGTGGTGTAGTGGGTAAGAGCGCTGTTGTTGCGTTGCTTTCATGCTTTCAAACCAAATGTTGTAAGTTCGAGCCTGGCACCGGACTATGTTTTGAATATATTTAAAAAAAAATAATGTCCAATTCCCCCGTAGACTTTTAAAAATACCATATATAACAATTAATTTAACTTGTTGGCGATAGCGCCCCTTCCCCTTCCTTGTTATGTAATCCATTTTGAAGGACGCAGGAGTCGCGTAAGCGACGAGAATGTGTTCCAGCATGTTTAGCTGTTGGTATATGTGATCGAGAAACCATTTAAATTTAAATTACTGGCAACATCCATAATTTATTGGGCATTTAGTATGCCAAATATACCTCTGTAATTAAAAGTGACCTATCCCTAACAGTAAGTTGAGGCATGACCTTTTTAAGTAGTTGGCCACGTGACCAATAACATAACCTATCTATCCTTCAAATCTGGTAAAGAAAGCTTTATTGAATCAAAAGTTATGCCCAAAACCCTTAAAACAGATGATTTTTTTAACAGATGATTCAGACAATCGCGGCCATAATTAGTTGGAACATCCATGTAATAATGACCCTTTCGTGCGTTCCCGTTTGCGCAAAATGTACACTATCAAAACATTGCTGTCTTTGACGGAAGGCTTAAAGCCTTTCCTAAACATTAATAACTCCCCCCTCCCCACTGGGCAATGTTGGCCCTTCCCAGTATCCCGTAACCCAAAAATCATGTTTCAACATTGATCCAGGGGGAGAGGGGGAGTTTTTAAACACACGTATAAAAGTGTTCCAACAATATTGGCCGAGATTGTCTCCTCGAGTGACAAATGTAAAGTTTTCGATTAGTTTAAATCATTGTATTTTCGTAACGGCTAATTCGATTTTATTGATACTTGGAGATCATTTTGCCTACATACCATAGATAAAAGTGAATGACAAAAGTTGATCTTTTCATTAACGGTTTTAGGGAACGGTCACTTTTAATTAGATATAAGGTCTATTTCTGGTGTATTTTTGTTCATAAAATGGTCACATGGATTCACTTTATGTCCAGAACTATTTAACAGATCGCTGTAAAATTAGCAGAATGTGATAATAGTATTATGCCCACTGTTCATACTATTAATTTAAACATTTGTGTTTAATTTATTTGGAGAAACGGTCACATTTGAATTGGAATTAGATAGTTTAGGTCTAATGTCAAATTGGAAAGTTGTGATTATCTATATGAATTTGTTCTATTTTTTCAACAAACTTCACGCAATCTTAACAATCGACTTATGTATTGTTTTAAATATGATAAATAAATAAATAAATAAATAAATAAATAAATAAATAAATAAATAAATAAATAAACAAATAAACAAATAAACAAATAACAAATAAACCTAATTGTACATATTCATGTAGCTCTATTTAAGTGACACTTTCCACGCGGCAGTCGTCTGTAGACGACATTCCAAATTTTCACAAAATGTTTAAAATTGCAGACTAATCATAACATGTTCTATAACTTATACACCAACGCTCTTAGTCCCCTCCCCAACATAGAAGTTGATATCAAGCATGTGAAAATCATAGTCGGTAGACTAATAAAATATGTAAAACACACAGGACTTGTTATGATTGTATTTAAAAAGGAACGCGTAGCTCTCTTTTATTGACATGTCAACCATAAACATATTGGTATTATACCTCCTTGCGTTATAATGCATAGTAAAACATACACCCCCCCCCCCCCCCCCCCCCGCCCCATCCCAACCTTTACATAGAGATACATATTAAGCGTCGCTCGCAGTGAAATGATATGCAATCTCGTGTCAACAAATCATAGATATAACAGGTTACAATGTAATTCTGGAACTTTGTGTGCATGTCGAGGCTATATTCACAGTATGCCAAAACACTACACGCAAAATCAATTGACGCGACAGTATGCCACGATAAGTAAAGGAGAAGTAGGTCAAAGACTTTTATCTGAAAATGATGGCATACTGTTGAAACTCCACATTCCCGTAATATTTTGGACTCCTGATTGAAAATATCCCATGGATTACTGTTATGGCCTATCCAAATACGTTGTCAAATTGAACTATATACAGTGCATTAACAATAACGACTGACCATATCGATTATGTCTATAATTGTCCTGATATCTTTTAAAACGCTGTTCCGTGGTATGGTCTCATCCGTGGTGTAGTGGGTAAGAGCGCTGTTGTTGCGTTGCTTTCATGCTTTCAAACCAAATGTTGTAAGTTCGAGCCTGGCACCGGACTATGTTTTGAATATTTTTTTTAAAATAATGTCCAATTCCCCCGTAGACTTTTAAAAATACCATATAACAATTAATTTAACTTGTTGGCGATAGCGCCCCTTCCCCTTCCTTGTTATGTAATCCATTTTGAATGACGCAGGAGTCGCGTAAGCGACGAGAATGTGTTCCAGCATGTTTAGCTGTTGGTATATGTGATCGAGAAACCATTTAAATTTAAATTACTGGCAACATCCATAATTTATTGGGCATTTAGTATGCCAAATATACCTCTGTAATTAAAAGTGACCTATCCCTAACAGTAAGTTGAGGCATGACCTTTTTAAGTAGTTGGCCACGTGACCAATAACATAACCTATCTATCCTTCAAATCTGGTAAAGAAAGCTTTATTGAATCAAAAGTTATGCCCAAAACCCTTAAAACAGATGATTTTTTTAACAGATGATTCAGACAATCGCGGCCATAATTAGTTGGAACATCCATGTAATAATGACCCTTTCGTGCGTTCCCGTTTGCGCAAAATGTACACTATCAAAACATTGCTGTCTTTGACGGAAGGCTTAAAGCCTTTCCTAAACATTAATAACTCCCCCCTCCCCACTGGGCAATGTTGGCCCTTCCCAGTATCCCGTAACCCAAAAATCATGTTTCAACATTGATCCAGGGGGAGAGGGGGAGTTTTTAAACACACGTATAAAAGTGTTCCAACAATATTGGCCGAGATTGTAGTACCAGTTTTGAATGAGGAACAAATATCAACGAGTTGGAGATAAGAAGAGAGAATTCATTGGTGAGGGAACTGAAGTGAGAAAGTCGCTGACATTTTTAGGAGTAAAAGGAATTTTACTAGCTAAATTAGGACCAATATTAACAAAGAAATCATTTAGGCCATCGGCAATTTGTTGTGAGTCAGAGACAATAGAACCGTTAATAACAAAAGAATCGGACAAAGACTTCTTCCTTCTTTTTCCCAAAAGATCATTCAGGATACCCCAAGTCTTTTTAAGGTCGCGTTTATGCTCATCAAGCAAGTTACAGTAATACTGCTTTTTAGATGCACGTATAATGGTAGTCAACTTGTTCTTATAGTCTGACAAGGCACGCTTTTTGGAAGCAGTTTGTGAAGATCTGTACTTCCGATATAGTTTGTCCTTTCTGTTGATAGACTTGAGGATTGCCTTGGTGATCCATGGTTTCTGAGGAAAGCCTTTAGCCTGAGATATACGCTTATACTTAACAGGAAAAGATCGATTATACATATCATTGAATTTTGTCACAAAATTAGAATAAGCATTCGTGGGAGAAGAATCATTCATAATATGATCCCAATCAGTTAGTTGGAGCAAATTCTTAAAACATTTAATATTATCCTGGTTAAATGAACGACAATTGATATATTTGGGACTATGATTGATGTTTAAATCAATACAGTCTGTAACTTGAAAAACAGGATAGTGATCAGTTATGTCATTAACAAAAATACCCGACTTGATCTGCTTACTAAGAACATTGGTAAATATATTATCAAGAATAGTAGCCGAGTTTTTGACGATACGCGTAGGTCGATCTATGAGAGGAAACATATCATGAGAATAGAAATTGTTCACAAAATCATTAACCTTGTTGTCGGTGTCATATTGAAGTATATCAAAATTAAAGTCGCCGGAGATATAGCACAATTTATTTTCAAGTGATATACGATCTAAACAGTTCGACAGATCGGAATTAAAAGAATCAACATCTGTGCGATGGGCACGGTACACATTACCAACGATAATATTTTTGGAATACCGACAAATTATTTCAACAAAAACGGATTCGGAGTGATCTATATCATTTCGATCAGTTTGAATCAAATTTAAATCAGGTCTAACTTTGAATGACAACAAATTATGAACATAAAGAGCAGTGCCACCACTTCTTCTATCTTGCCGAGGAATACTTATTAAATTATAATTAGAAATGTCGATACTGTTGTCCTTAAACCAGGTCTCGGACAATGCAATTATCGAAAAAGTGAAATTCAAATTTGAAATGAATGAATTAACGAGATCCTGATTCTTATTAAAACTACGGCCATTTAGATGTAGAATTGAGAACCCTGATTTAAACGACAAATTAAAGTCAGATGATGGATCAAACACGTAGTTGCAAGAATTTGATGTGCTAAGATTTTGAAGATAATCATGCGACCTATCATTGATACCGACTTCAAATAAGAATGGATTGAACTTTAAATCTAACAACTTGTTGTAATCATGTGAATTGTCAAAGTAACGTATAGTAAATAAAAATTCACCATCATCAAGAATATGATTAAAAGGAAAAATATCACCAGAGCATTTACTACAAAACAAATTATTGTCATCAAGATTACCATAAACACATCTTTTATGATACATACATCTACAGAACTTACATTGAATAGACTTATTGCAATTCGCATTATAAATACACTTACTACATTGATTACACTTAACCATCACACTGCCAACTTTGTACTTCTAAGGCTACACACGAATATATTTATGAGTGCAAAAACAAAGGAGGGGAAAAGAAAGATTTAATATAAAGAGTTTGTAAAAAACTCGGGAGGGAAGAATGAATGGGGACACGTCCAGCACAAACAAAGGATTAATTCAAAGGACACTGAAAATGATGCACACAAAATATACTAAGTTCGACCTCAAAACATAACATAAATAGAAGGGTCAAATAGAAGGCGAATCTTCCGCACGAGGGCCAATGAGAATCATTGTCAAATAACGTCATAATTATACAGAGAACGAAGACCAAATGCATTTGAATGATGGAATATGTATGACAGTTCAGCACAAACAAAAAATAAAGTATGTGTGTATGTGTGGGGGGGGGGGGGTGTGCGTACGTTTAGGGTGGGAATCGGGGATACACACACACACTCTACCATATAATCGGGGATACACCGGAAATAGGGGATATCCCCAATCTCGGAATAGGTGCAAATTACTGCAAATCATGTCACAGTGCTATCCAAGTGGGGACCCCTATTAGCATGCACCATGTGCACCCCCTGTTCGATAGTACAATGTCCTACGCACGGAAAAATACACACAAAATGGCGGAAAATATCCTTAATCCGCCCGGTAGGAGTGTATACACAATATCCCCTATTGCATAGTGTGGAACTCATCCCCTATTCACACGTCTTACGCACAGCTCCACGTGCGTGCGTGCCTTTTGGTTAGCCTGTTTTTTCCAAATGCTGTATCTGTTGAAAGAATGGACGGATTGACTTCAAACCTTCAGTGATAGGTAGGCCATGGTCAAACACTGTAGCTGCTTGTTTGGGGGTCTAATTTGCAAAGGTCATCTGAGGTCAAAGGTCATCTAGAGGTCAAATCGTAAAAGTTGCCCGAATGCTGTATCTGTTGAAAGGATGGACGGATTGACTTCAAACCTTCAGTGATAGGTAGGCCATGGTCAAACACTGTAGCTGCTTGTTTGGGGGTCTAATTTGCAAAGGTCATCTGAGGTCAAAGGTCATCTAGAGGTCAAATCGTAAAAGTTGCCCGATTGACGTCAAACTTAGAGAAAAGAAACATGAACACCGGGTGAACATGTCTAAAATAAATTAGAGGTCATCCAAGGTCATCTGAGGTCAAAGGTCATCCAGAGGTCAAATCATAAAAGTTGCCCGATTGACGTCAAACTTGGAGACAAGAAACATGAACACCAGGTGAACATGTCTAAAATAAATTAGAGGTCATCTGAGGTCAAAGGTCATCCAGAGGTCAAATCGTAAAAGTTGCCCGATTGACGTCAAACTTGGAGACAAGAAACATGAACACCGGGTGAACATGTCTAAAATAAATTAGAGGTCATCTGAGGTCAAAGGTCATCCAGAGGTCAAATCGTAAAAGTTGCCCGATTGACGTCAAACTTGGAGACAAGAAACATGAACACCGGGTGAACATGTCTAAAATAAATTAGAGGTCATCTGAGGTCAAAGGTCATCCAGAGGTCAAATCGTAAAAGTTGCCCGATTGACGTCAAACTTGGAGACAAGAAACATGAACACCGGGTGAACATGTCTAAAATAAATTAGAGGTCATCTGAGGTCAAAGGTCATCCAGAGGTCAAATCGGTAAAGTTGCCCGATCGACGTCAAACTTGGAGACAAGAAACATGAACACCGGGGGAACATGTCTAAAATAAATTAGAGGTCATCCGAGGTCAACGGTCATTAGAGGTCAACCAAGGTCAAAGGTCAACAAGGGGTTAATTTGTGCAATGAACACCGTGGGAACATGTAAAAAAATAATTAGAGGTCATCCGAGGTCATCTGAGGTCAAAGGTCATCCAGAGGTCAAATCGTTAAAGTTGACCGATTGACCTCAAACTTGGAGAAAAGAAACATGAACACCGGGGGAACATGACCCATATATGACCGTTGACCTCATTTAGTTGATCTCCCAGCCAGGGGGATTCGCAAGTCGTGACTTGCAGTATTTTTAACACTTAAAAGGGTCCAGTATAAAGTTTTTAACGTCCCCCATCACATAATATTTACGGTGGTTCGAGACCCATTATTATGTTGAAACCTGTAAGAAAAATGAGCGCGAATCGAGCGAAAATTTTAGTTTTTGAACTAAAATGGTCCAGAAAAACGTTCCTGAAACCATCTTGTTAAGCTTGAATAATGAAACATTGATACTAATATGGCAAAGCGTGCAAACATTGGCATATTTAACACTAAAAAGGTCCAGTATAAGTTTTAACGTCCCCCACATTATTAACATTAGGCCAAAAACAAAAAAAATGTTATGTTGTCCTCCACAACTTTCAGAGAGGAGGGGCGGGCGGCGATGTTCGTTACCATAAACAACATTTAATACCTGACGGAGTAAAGCGCATAGCACATACATTGTACAGCAATACATTTATACAGTGAGTGTGTAGGCCTACGGTTAATAAATTCGTGGGCGGGCGGATTTTGACGAGCGGGCGGTCGAGGACAACATACATTTTTTTTTTGCCTTATGGGGACATGACCCCATAACCCCCACCATTTGCGCCGCCTATGCCTACGCCCCTACCCTTCCTCCTCCTCCCCTACCTCCTTTTCCTCCTTCTCCTCTTCCTTCTTTTTTACTCTTTTGCCAATGGGGGGGGGGGGGGGGGGGCTGCTGGCCCCTTGGATACGCCACTGTTAACCATGCAGTAGCTTTTTACCCCAACCCAACAACAACAAACAAACACTTGTTATATATTTAGGGACCGTCTTTTTCTTTGGAGGTTCTGTTTTGTTCCCCTATGATCAGAACGGCCAATACTTTATGATGCCTCCTCTTTTCATCGTAAAATAAGCCACGGAGAGCAATTGTTCCATTTTTCTTCTTCCTTTTCTCTTTGCTTCTCTCCTTTTTTCTCTGACAATTTCATGTTCCCCCTCATTCTTAAAAAATAATTTCGTGTTCCCCCCTCTTTCTGGAAAAATAATTTCACGTTCCCCCCAAAATTCACCCATCCCCCCTGGCATCAATAATGATCGGTCCCATATTATAACAAATATAAAAGATCAGCAGCGTTAGGGTACCGTTCTTTATTTAAAAACTTAAACATCCCCAATATGCAGAGTAAGTGCCAAGTTTCATCACTCCTCCACTCTTTATCTCCCTTCCCCTCCCTCCCCTTCTCTCCCTTCCTTCTATCTCTCTCCTTCTTTTTTCCTCTCTTTTTTTTCTTCCCCTTTCATGACCCTGGGGGCACGTGCCGCCCAGGCCCCCCCTGGCTCCGCCAATGCTGGTTTTTGGTCTGGAGGGTCCTCAATCCCAAGTCGGGGAGTGGCAAATTTATTTGTTGATTTCTTTTCCAAAATTGTGATTTCCATTTAAAAACCCAGTTAGGGAGGGATGGTAGCAAACTTCATTGTGTCTGTTCCAGGGTTCGCAGGTTTTCGCCGCAGGCGGTTTAAACCGCGGTTTAACTGTCCGGCAAAAATACCTTTTTGCCACTTAAAATGGCAAAAACTCAAAAAATGTAGTGGCAAAATGGTGGATTCATCTCAAAAGTCAATGAAAATTATAAATATTTTTTCTGAGTGTATTATAACTTTAAAAGATATGTAAAACATTAATAGATTTAAGTTTGCTGGCAGTTGCTATGTCAAGCTCTTTCCTTTCCAATGGTACCAGTACATTTGACTCAAATTTGTTATATAATTTTCATTTTCATGTACTGGTATTTGTTTTCAATTTTAGGGACTTGGTGAAACCAAATGTTGGCTGAAATGATTCACTAACTATTGTTTATGTGTTTTCTGATGTATTATTAATATGTTCCTAGCTACGTATGGGATTTTCCTAGTTTTTGCCATTTTTGGTGGCAAAAATGGCAAAAACCGAACCCTGGTCTGTTCAATTAACCCTAAACAACTCAAAATTTACTGTATTGGCTAGCTATGGCACGTTACAAAAACAGGTTTAGCATGGAACTGCGGATTAATTTAGAAAATTCTAATACCATACTATTCCGAGTATACATGTAGTCCCACTGGTTTTGAACAGAATCGGGGGGGGGGGGGGGGGGGGGGTTATGATTGGATGTGATCTAGCATGGGACTATACTTGGACCAATACGGTACTTTCAGGGTGTCATTAACCTGGTAAATTCAATTATCACTGTTTCCTTGACTTGCTTTCACCCAGCCCAGTAAATAATTATAAAACAATCTCCACCCCCACCACTTAATGTTCCGCCTCTGACGTTATTGCAAACTACTCACCAAGATCAGCAACGGTTGAGAGCACTAGTCGGGATTTGAACTTGGGACCGTCCGCACAAATGTATAGCCCAAGAGAGGACTTCCCCTTCAGGTCTATGACACTAACACACACCTCGTGACAATATATTACCTCAGCCCATAGCCATACATTTATTTTGGGTGCTGACTTACAGATTTGAAGAAAAACATCAATAACCTAAAAAGTGGTCTTTTATCGATCTTTAGATGCACCTACAAGCTATGATCATTTCTGAACTCCATTGTCTGAGTGTCACATCACTGTTAACTTTAATAAAAACCCTGTTATATTTAGGTAAATAAATGTGTGTGTGTTGTTTCGAGAGAAATTAGACAAATCAATGCACGTGCGCTGATGTTAATGTGTGAATAATGGCACAACCCTACTGGGGGAGTGTTATTGTGAGCATATCAACATTTGTGCAAGTGCATTGATTTTTCTTATTTTTGTGAGAAACAAAATATACGCTAATACGCATGTATTGACTTCATACACGACACTATACAAATCAGAATTCACAATTCTGTGCATACTTTTAATCTCTTTAATAATTTAAATGAAAACATAACAAGTTTGCTAATACCCGCACTAAAAAATGGTGACCCCGGGCTGCCTGAACAACGAATCAAAACAATGTGTGTGGTGCGCGAACTGCTTCTGATTGGTTCGATACTACTAAGGGTATTTTATAATACAATGTTAATTCCATTGAAATTTCTGTTTTGTTTTAAATATTGTCTCTTTTTCAGATTATTAACTGGATTGATTCTGTGTAGTCGATTTCTATGTCAAAATAAGAAAATCGTGGTCAACATGACGGCACCCATACATGTAAAAGCCAGGAAAAGCCCCTATCCTAATTCTGACACCGCACGTTTTCCAGTGGACGACGCTAAGGTACTGTGGTCAGTACTATGGCCAGACTATAAACCAACAGATTTTACTGCACCTAAAGTTCTCGCGGGTCCAGTGTGGGCAGATCCAGATATTAAAACGTAAGATCTGTAGCCTGTAAAAATTGTGTGTGATGGATTGTAATTTTGTGTATCATATGATCATGAGCATGAAGAGAATAAAAAATTGGTTCCGTAGCATGGCGATACCTCGACCCTTGATGGGTATTACTTAAAAATGGCCCACCAAAAATAAAGAGTACATTTTTCAAATTTTGTAAAAGGTTTTATATGTCATACACCACCCTGCAGGATTTGTTCTATATTTTTTGGATATTTGTTTTTCCCTGACAAATTGCAACTGCCTCACCAACATGGTAGGTGTATGGTTGGTGTATTCAGCAACTTTTATGTTGTGATTGGATAGAAAATTTACCATGACAAAACAATACCCAATTCGTTTTCATTTGCATTCTTCATTACGGCACAGACCAGCATTTACTGGAAAATTTTGCATTTTTAAAAAAACACTTTGACCCATGTTAAAATAAAAATAATAAAATATCAATCAATTTTCAAAATTTACAGTCCAATTTATTTGTTTATGCTTCTAAAAAGGTCAAAACAAGCAATCTCACCACAAATTATATGATTTACTATGCTTATTTGGAATGTTTTCTCTAATTTTACAATGTGTTTATTTTTTGGTATTTATTACACTGATACAATTTTCATTTAAATATTTTCTTTCTTTTTAAAAACACTTCAAGGAACCTTAATTAAGAAACCTGAATTATAAAAAATTGAAATATCTTATCATCCAAGTAGGTTTTAATGATTTGTTTACATATGGGCCAAAGTTGCCCCCATGGGGTTACTTTGGCCCACTCAAAGATTGTAGGAAAAGTATCTAGAAAAACTTTAATTGTTAAAACAAAAAAGTACCGTATGTGTGAGCCAAGTTATGCTATCAACCAGTCTAGTTTACCAACGAAAAGTATCTACAGGGTGTCCCAAAAGTCTATGCACGTTTTTGAAGAGTCATATCTCATAAAATATAAATCATATAGTATAAATTTAACCATATTTTGATAGACGAGATTTGGGAAATTATTTTGATACCAAACACAACCCTATTGGTGAACCCACAACATTATAAAACTGGTTGAAAGTTTTTGGCCGTGTGAGACCCACCCATACCAACTACCACACATTACTGCTAAAACAGGTGCGCATTAATTAACGGTATGAAAGCAACGTTGCGCATTAGTCACAGTTCACTGCTTACCTTGCAACATTAATGTTATTACCAAACTCGGTCACTCACAACATAAATAGGCAACATTGCACAGCAAAAGTCTTCATTCAAGATGGTTTACAGCATAGATAAGCGAATACAAATTGTATGGTTGAACGCTGAAACAAATTCAGTTCAACTTACTTAACAAAAGTTCAGAAAACATTTTAAAGTGAAACGCGCACCAGGAAGAATATCCATTCTTAAGTTGGTGGATACATTATTGAACACAGGAAGTGTGCATGATATGTCTCGATGTAGTAGAAAAAAGACTGGTAGATCAACAAGTCACATTGATGTCATAAGAAATGCAGTAGCCAAAAGTCCAAAGAGATCTATTCGCTGTGTGATGTGTGTGTTCACTTTTCTGTTACGTTATTCAACTTTTTAGGTCGGTGTTTTGCATTAGCACACGTCTCTGTATAAATGGAAAACATTTAAACTAGATTTGACTATAGAAACGAAAACTATGTGTGATAAAGTTTTTTATTATGATGGGATCACTGTAATGTGAACTCTTAAATATTAAATATTACAATTGACGGATCACTTTCCGTGTAACCAACTCTACCAGTCTTTTTGTTAATCTCAATAGGTATGGATTTATGAACTTTATTCCTCCGAAGTATAAAATTACATTTTTGCAGTAATACATATTTTACTTCTAGGGTGGCATTACAAACAGATGTTACTCCTATGTTTGATATCAAAATTATTTCCCACATCTCCTCTTTCTAAATATGTATTCATATTTTCAATACGACTTATATTTTGTGAAATACAAAGCTTCAAAGTCGTGCATAGACTTTTGGGACACCCTGTATCATGCAACGAATAAAATCAAAATGTAAAATTAACTAAATAATTGCTACTCCATAATTATTGTAGCCTACAGAAGTATTTCATAGCCATAGTTCATTATTGACTTGTATGACCCCCTCAATAAACCCAAGTGTGTCGTAGCCTTTCATTGTGCGATGAGGATGTAGAGGCTGCCAGTATAGGCTTTGGTTTCAGGACAGGTTTTAAGTTAACATTTTAAGATATCTACTCTTGACTTGTTCATCATTACTTTATGAGTTTTGATAAGGGTTTATTATGTTACCTCCTATTTTGAAACTTGACAAGAAATTAAATGACAAAATATA
Organism: Ophiura sarsii; assembly: GCA_035610835.1. Lineage (NCBI taxonomy): Eukaryota > Metazoa > Echinodermata > Ophiuroidea > Amphilepidida > Ophiuridae > Ophiura > Ophiura sarsii. Next base: position 42,807,380 of record CM069444.1, read on the forward strand.
TATAATTTGCAATCGATTCCTATCTAATCTAAATAGTACTGGTAAAGAAGCAATCTTCTTGCAGAGTGCTCAGTGCGATGCAGAGCGAAATATAAGTTAAAAAACCCATTTGGAACGGTAGTTGCTACTCCGAGTTTCACGCTTGTGCGATCATCAGACAACTGTTTGCTATTCTGTGTATACCGGGAAGTCGTTGGTTATTGCGGACATGGTTTTAGATGCCAGTTATTGCAAATGTGATTGTCATTAGGTTATGCCTCTGGATCAATTCGTAAGGTATAACTTGTTTTCATGGCGGCACTTGGAAACAAGCTCAGATCTTTAGTTGAGGAGTCTACTTTTGTCGCCGTTGATGATGTACAGCTTCTCCGCGAGGCAAAGGTCGCACCGCTTGGATCCGTTGACATATGCACACGCTCTGGTGATGATAGACCATTTGATGGTGAATGGTTGGTTCTTCTTCGTAAGCTTCCACGCATGTCTTGAGAGCTCAGTGTTGTGTTGGTGTATTTCACTTCTTAAGGACTGCATGTGGTTGTAGTATCTCAGCTTGAAGGGAGGTTTCGTGAGTCCGATGTATTCCTTGGTGACATTGTTGTTGGTGGATCCTGCTATATTTAGTTCAATAATATTATTGAACTAAATATAGCAGGATCTTAAACTGTTTAAAGGCTCTCATATCTATTAATTTTGAAGTGTCAGTATAATAATATGTTCAGTGGTGCTAACTTTGAATTTATTGACATTTTTATTTCTTACTTAGATATCATGATGCCAAAAAGATGAAATTCAACCAGCTTGATGGTAAGACCAATAGAAAAACCCACTGTAAGGACCAATATGAAATAGAAGATGATGGCAGACCAAGGTAAGTGTGGGATTGTTCACGGTTTTAGTATGAGAGTCACAATAGTCAAGTTGTCTTTATTATAAATGTTATTTAGTAGAGTTTAGTTATTCAGTAGTAAAGTCTTGAAACAAGTGGAGTCATTTTGTGAGCTGTTGGTCAAGTCTCAAGTAGAATGAAATCTTTGCATCTGAAATACAATTTATCCAAAATTTCAACATGTGTTCCAACTTCCAAATCATTTTGATTTCATTTAAAATTTACAACAAAAAAATCAGTTTTCCAAGATTCAATGTGTTTCAATTCAAATCAATAATCATCATTTCATTTGTTTTAAATTTTATTTGGGATATTATTTCATGAACTGCCTGTTTAAAACATGTTATCCTATTTATTTGGTAAAGATGTGTGTGTCAGGAATATGGGTAAATTATTCATAATCGCAATGCTCAAGCTGCTCTTCTTTTTATGTGAAAATGTATTATTATTTTATATGAAAATCCTAATTAAAAACCAACATTGTATTTTTGTAAATATTTATTTTCATTCGGAAGTGTTCAATTAAAATGCTCAATTGAAGAAGAAAAAAACTTGTTATTGCAAAGAAGTAGGCATTTCAATGGAGGAATAACAATGAGGAACTAAAATAAAACTACAATAAAACTGCAATAAACAAAAAAACAATTGGGTGTCAAATTGTGGGTATAAGGAAATCGAATCAGGAAACAATTTGATTAAAAGTTGCATGAAGTGTACCTTATTTGGTGGGAATACTAGGTGCCACCATAAACAATAGAAGGATCTGTTTATGGTGCCACCCTGCCAAAAACGTGGGTTGGTATGTAAGATTCTTGACTCATAATGTTTTGTATTCTACATGTATACTCGTTGGTTTTTAATCAATCATTACCATATAAGGGCAAAACTAGGTACAAGCAATGTAGGTGTTTTAAATGACATGTTGACTAATACTGGGTATAGATTAAGTAAATAAATTGGGTGCCATCTTCCTCACGCTCTGCGTTTTAGATTGGCATTCCACATCTCTTGTATATATGGGTATGTCCATGAAGTTGGGCAATTTAAGAAATTGTGTTGATTTGTGTAGGATAAATGCATTTTCTGACAGTTTGCCTGAAGTTTATTTTCACAAGTAATATAATTTAGAAAGACCTCATACTAACATGTCTTTTAAAAGTCAAATGAAAGTTATAGCTCCCCTGTAATTTTTTTTATGTTTCATTAATAGTTGGTGTCCGGCCCTTTTTTAGTCAAAAAAGTGTGACATTAAAATAGAAAAAATGCAAAACATAATTTTGTAAATATAAATGTCATAAAATCATAAAATTACTACATAATCTATGAATATATGTTCCAATTCACCTTTAAGGGAAGTGTCAACCCTATTATTTTGATGATCAACTTTTGCTTCTAAGTTTGAGAATATTAAATAAAAGTACATAAAAGTATACATTTTTAGAAAGGAAATTTGATAAGGAAGCCGATGGTGATATCAATGTGATACCAAATAAACTAAATTTTGAGAAATGAACCAAAAAGCCATTTTTTTACCCCAAATTTTTCAGACAGCATAACTATAAAATAAAAAATGGTAATTTGTTCTAATATACGTTTTTGTAAACAAAACAATTTTCTCTAGGAGGCAATTTTTTATTTTTCCAAAATAAAGCTTGGTTTTGGAAATATTGCTAAAAACATCGGAAAAGTGTAAAAGTCGTGTTTTTTTGCGTACATTTCGCTAGAAATGGATGCATATCTCGAGTTTAAAATCCATAATCGAAAAAATAAAAAATTGCCTCCTAGCGCTGAAAGTCCTCTACACAATGGTAGTAAAAGCTTACCTGATAGTTTGATATATTTTTAGTTATGTTGTCTGAAAATTCGTAAAATTCCTTTAAATTTGAACTTCTAGAAAACATCGATTTAGTAAAAATATTGACATTTTCCACCATTTGAAGCTAAATTTTCAGGGAACACACGGGCGTGTGACCTAAAAAGCGAGTATACTATTATGAACAATCATAATAAACTATCAGATTCAATTTATATTGTCACAATGTGAAGAAATTGGAAGAAAACTGAAATTTAAATGATCATAAGATTGGCCTTTGTTTACATTTTAGACATTGTTTTGCGCTCTTTTGTTTTTCGCGTCTACGTCGCGGATATTAAGCGGCGCGTCTAGTGTTACGCGCGGGAAGTTTCAGCGCGCGACGCAATGATCGAACAGCTGTCGCAGCATTTGAAAAGCGCGGAACTCCGCTTAAATTCCCGCCAAATAACTATGCGCCTTTTCCTGACTCAAACTTACCAAAACAACAATTTAAAATCACCCAAAAGAACGGGAAATAATCGCTTCCGATTAGTTACTTATGATGGTAATGATAGAATACATATAAAAGTATTAAATAATAGAGAAATATGAAATTCAATTTTTGAAACAAGTGCCGGGTTGACACTGCCCTTAAGTAGATTATGACAGAACAGAAATCGGCTAATTTGATATGACGTCTTCGGGAAATTGCCATACCTATGCTACAGAAAGGAGTCCACCCCAAAAAAGCATGTAGCATCGTTATTTTAAGCTCACCAACAACACAGATGACATTTGAACCCACTGATTTTGGGTCCTAAATTACCGTATCACATTCATAAGAAAGTTTGAACAACAACTGTACCCATAGATTATGTTATTTTAAAATTATTTGAGGAAACGTCACTGATTTTTGACGAGGTGTCCGGTGTAGCATAGGTACATTTACAATGATTGCCCCTCTCAAGTAAAAAGATCCTTTCACATACTGAAATGAATGGCTCCCTGCAATTAAGTGTTTTACTAGAGGTTCTCATTGGGACCATTTTTGGGGTAATTGGTTTTATTAAAGACAGCAAAAAAACTGAAAACAAGCGAGGTGTCCACCTGTAGTGCCGGTATTACCATGTAGCTTAGGGACAAGGTAATTAGTTTATAATGATGGCACCCATAATTCTTTTTCAAATATTTCAATTCTACTTGAAAATATATGGGAAATAACATAACATGACAGTTTTTAGTGAGATAACTCACAATATTTGATACCATTTTTACCAAAACAATGTACCTGATGCTACATGGACACTGTGTCCATGTAGTGCTGGTAATCAAGTACATGTAGATATTGGGTATCAAATTAAAAAAATTCTATACATCACTCTTATTTTTAGTAGTAATTGTAGTGGCTATTGATATAAAGAGGAAGTGAAATGTGTCTTACTTCATTTTATGTTAGTTATCTGTAAAACAATAGAATTTATACCTATGCTACAGGACATGGTGTCCATGTAGCATCAGGTAAATTTCTTGTATGTTTAGCCGTATAGACAGAAGCTTTTACTTTTTATTTAATTGTAATGTTACTAAATCAGTTAAACAGTTATCAGTGATGATAAAATTATACAAAATATGTGTGTCAGAAGCAATCCTTATTGATTACAGACATAAATACTACATCAAAAAGGCTTGAACCAAATTACCCCACAACCCTCAATTTGCAAAGCATCATATCACTTTTTGTGATGTAGAGTAGTATCAATTGTGTGCTTTTATGAATCTGACCATGAAAGTGCAATATAAATCTATATAAGAATGGTGAGTAACCTGAACTATTTAAAAATAATGCAAGGGAGAAGTGTCAGAATGGTGTCCATGTAGCATAGGTATTTTTACCATAATAACCTGAAACTAACCTGCAATCAATGATTATTTTCATACTTGAGAGGAAAAAGTTCACTATTTTTCAAAAGTATGGATATTGTCGAACCTAAAAATAATATCAGATTAACAATTGAACAATTTTGAAATTTTGACCTCATGTCACACTTTTTGGCCCAACTTCATGGACATACCCATATTCGTAATTGATAAACCTTTGTTATTTGTGTATGTTTACCGAGATGGAAACAAACAAATAAAAGTGAAACTGAAACGCATATCTTACACAAATGGGATAAAATAGAAGCTTGGTTCCACGGGGGCGGCTGAGTTAAATGAATGTAAGGTATGTTTCCTCTAAAATCAAAAAGGAAATTAAAATGTTGATCCTTTATTTGTCTATCATCAGTGTGTTGATAAAATCTAGGTTAACAAACATGGAAGTGTTTTGATATTTTAATATTCTCTTAATGTTGGCAATTCAAATATATTTGGATTTGGAGGTACATATATCATTGTGGATTTCGCAATATGACAATTACGGTCAATTAGATGTTAAATGTGATCCAGTTTAAGCCCAGTTGATTTATTATTAATAGGGTTGCAAAATTTTGAAGATTTCCCACAGAAATTTGGGAATTAAAAAGGAATTTGGGGAACTTTCGGAACCATTCAAAACAATAATAATCTTACTTTTTAGATTAAAAATAAACAAGAAACAATACTGGCTTATCTATTTATTATCTAGCATTTATTAATCTTGTAGGACTACATGTATTTTGATTTTTAATTTTGCAAACCACCCACCATGATTTTCACTGGTTCGACCTATTTAAACAATAAACGCAGACGCAGTGATAATTAAAACTTATGGCTTCAATTTCAATTGTTTTGTTTACTATCACTTCATATAGATTTTTTTATTTCATCTTCAATACTGGCTTAAATCAAATATGTCCCATCAAATGAGCTGCTTGCATCTTTTCACTTTTAATAAGCAAATTAGGCATGTTATTAAAACAAGGTATTCTAAAAATTATGTCGAAGCGGAATTGAAATTGTATGAAATGTGTTAGGGATGCAAATACATACATGTAGGCAACAAAAAACAAAGACAAAGCAATACGTCCCACTGTTAAACAAATTGGAAGAGGGGGGAATTCACGTACAAATTAATAGCGACCCACGTTGCGATCAGTTTATAACCATGGGATTTTCGGGTACCTGTGTACCCGGGTACCCAAAATGTTTTTTGAGCGGGTACCCGAATGTTGGCCACTAATGTCCACAAACGTAATATCATATTGCAAATGTTACTACATTTTTATACTCTAATGCTCGCTTAACCGTGAATCGTGATACCCTGACGCCATTTTGAAACAAGCATATGACACAATTTCGACAAAAGATGGCGGCCTAACAATAAACATGTATGTTTGGAGATATCTGGAATCAAGAGTCCCGGCAGAATCCCGGGAGCATGATTTCCCGAAAATAACAGCCCTGATTGTAGGAACTTTCATATTGGATAATTTTAATTATCCAATATAAAATTTCCTACTTAAAAGTGTATGAAAGCATGTGTTGTTTTTTACTATATATCAGAACTCTGTTCCAATCCATTTCAGGAAGCAATAACCATGCTGATCCAACTGCAGTATAAGGTCACCATATGGACCTGTGGGATAACAATCAAACAGGTTATATAGGGTGTATACAAACATTCACATTAGGAAAAAATCTAACCCGAAAATGAAACCTAATAAAATGTACAGAACAAACAGGGTCAGAAGTTCGTCAATTTGCTGAATTCCCAAATACTGCCAAAATTCCAAAAGCATGAAATTTTGTAAATATTTTGTTCTTCTCTTCTTTAAAATCAATGTATGCTATTTTTTAAAAGACTTTTATTATTTTATTTTGATGCCAAACAACCAAGGTATACACAAATAAATTGTTTCATCTTGCAGTTATTGTCCGTTTTACCATTGAACACAGTACAGTGCGCTTGTAAGCATTATTGACCCTCTGCACGCACAAAGTTCACATGCAATTCGAATAGGGACAAATTGTTTTCAGTTATATCATGAAAATTAATCGGCCGATTATTCTCAAATGGGGGGTTAATACAAGTTTATGCTTTTAACAGGCCTTCACGTTTGAAAATTGAAGGTGTGCTTTAAATCGCACTCCTCAAAACATTGAGGTGTGCTGTAGGTGTGCCATAAATTGCACTCCTCAAAAAAATTAGGTGTGCTGTTTTATGACCATGCTATCTTTTCGATTACTCTTGAGAGAAACGACCTCGATTGACCCATACATAACCCTCATGTGACCCCAAATCATTTCCATGTATCCTCTATCTTGGTGTCACAATTAATTAAGAAACAAAGACATAGGCCTAAATTTGGGAATGATAATAAGGTTAAATTAATTAATTAACCCATGAATATATCTATGCTTAGTATAGTATTACAAAAAACAAAGAGGCTTCACTAGATAAGATGGACAGGATCCCTGCAACCTTTCAGGTAATGGAATAGATTTGATAATATACATCTGCTGATGATATCACAAGCATAAGCCCACCTAAATTCAGTAAATTATCAGTTAATACAGCAAGATAGTATAGTATTTTAGTACTAATTTAGTATAGGATCTTTGGGTTATGAGTTACTATTCCTATGGTGTGGGTCATGAGGTATATGTGGGTCATTTAGGTTCAAATATGGGTTCATCTAAAGTCCTGTTTTGGACTTGGAATTTAAAAAAAAAGAAGTAAATGTAGGCGTGCGATAAATCGCTCTTCTCGAAACCATTTCAGGCGTGCGATGGCGTGCGATCGCACTCGCACGCCTCAAACGTGAAGGCCTGTTTAATATAACATACTTAATTTATATAGGTATCTAGGTTAATGAGAACTTAGTACCATCGCCACTTTTATTACGACTTTTTCTCGACTTATGTGGTCTCTTTATTGCCGTGTCGAAATTTGTCACATTAGGTCAATGGCGAAAATAATCCTAAAGAATCATAGCTGTGGTCTCAGTATAAAAAGTATAGATACCCATACGCAGGGTTGTAGCTACGCCAGGCGGCGCCCTCCTGGCACAACAACAAAAAATTGAAATTTTTAATTTGTTTTTGTTTTTTACTATTTGTGGATTAAATCATTAAACTGCCTCATAAAACAAGAAATGATGTGGCAGGAACCCTCAAAGTGCATTTAAAAAGCCTAAAAACATCCCGGCCCCTGAGCCGCGAGAGTTATGTAACCAAATAGCGAAATATTGAGCCCGTCCGGTCACTTCGCTCCCTCCGTTCGCCATTTTTGCCACCTGGCACAAAAGTTGGCCTAGCTACAACCCTGCCCATACGAGCATCCTCCTTAATGTGATGTAGAGTTACAGCAATGATTGAAATCAAGATAACATAATTAATATATACATGTTTAGCATTGTTGACACATCACACTCACACACAATCATATCATTTATTTGTTTTTTCTAAAGATTAAAATTAATATATTCTATTTGTATAATTATGTCATCTCTACAGCTTCAACAGAATGATGGCAACATGTCACTATGACAAATCTACCTGTTGCACTCATCACTTTTGTTGTGTAATAATGTAGGCCTATGTCCATATAAGATGGCTTCAGACAGGCGTAAATAAGGTCGGAGTAAAGTCGGAATAGCGATTGTTTGTGTTAAAGGTCGGAGTAATGACCATGTGGACAGCACTCGTGTTAAAGGGGCATTGAGACATACGTATGGGAGTGCGCCCTCAATTATCCTGGAAATTTTGTTTTTTTTGCATCAAAGTAATACTTAGGCATATATATACTAACTACCATCTGAAACAGTTTACCAACATTCGCCGTTTATCATATAAAATTTCATGATTTTCTTAGTTTCGATATGATGATATGACGATATGATGATATCGAAACTAGGTGCTGAATTCAGAAGTTATGCTATCGTTTTACGTGCAGACTTTCGCGGCAAATCTCAACCCGGAAGTGCCGTTATTTGTTTATTTGGCATGAAGGCGATGTCGGAAATTTTGTATGACATTTTGGATTTGGGCTATGTTTATGATTAATTTTACGTTATTTGCTCATTTAGTACATGTATTGTATATCGATACATCTCTCAATGGCCCTTTAACTAATCCGACCTTACCATGACCCAATTTACTGCTGAGATTTCTCAGGAGTAACACGCTAACACGACCTGCAAGTCGGAGTAGAACGCCTGTGTGGATGCACTTAACAAGACCTTCGGCGTAAATCTTACTTTTCGCTTTATAATGTATCAAATTCTGAAGACCTTGCCGGCTTATAGCTTAGGCTATGTGTACAATTCCGGATCAAACATGTGTAATACTCTTTGATCGAATGTCACTTAGGGGTCACAGTAAAAAAGCTTATGTCACTAAATATTTGTATATTTTCAAGACATTTCAAAAAATAATAATGGAAATAACAGCTGTAACAAATTAGAGTGATGATAAGGTAAGCCAGTTGATCGCAATATATGTATAGCTACATAATGGAAAGAACCTGAAATCCAGGATCAAATAAAAAAGTAATGCACAAAATTGGTATGATGTACCATGTGTATTTCGGATACTAGTATTTACTCCTAGGCCCCCTACGATAGTTGTGTTAACTTTGTCAGAGAACTTTGGAGTACGGTCGTGTTAAATACCGTGTGGACAAGTGTCCAGAGTAGAGGATAATATTTGTGGAATTTTGTTTGCTGCAGGTCTAAATTTACACTGATCACTAAACGCCTGTCTGAACATGAATATACAGGGTGTATCAGAATGAACTATACCGTGCTTCTAAAATACATAAAAAATACAAAATGATTATTGTTTTAAATATAAATACCTGCAATATAAAGATGAACATGTTTCCCACATTATATGTTAATTTCATAGATATATCTCTTTTGGTTCTAGTGTGGCAAGACTAATCGAAAATCAATGAAAAACGGAGGAGCAATTTTGAATCAATCCTCTCTACCACTACCCGGAAAAGACTCGAGCTGGGTATTTGAAGCGACAGCATACCTAGTTTTCATATGCTAATTTTACCAATAAAGTAACCATTCAGTTTACTGATAATTGGCACGAGTTAACGGTAGTTGCTTTAAGCGTGAGCTATCATGTCAGCTACCTTCATAACAGTAGAGGGGACCGTACATTGACAATGTGATGTCAAACGGGTATAATTTCATACCGTCTGGCGTAGAATTAGGTTTGTTATAGTAATAAATCGATATTTTATTTATTTATTTATTTATTTGGGCCTTACGACCCTGGATAACCCAAGAAAGCCTCATTGAAGCTTATTTCCATTGGGGTCCGTTAGATGTGTGAACAGCTACAGACCGGGATGATCCCCTACTCTTTGCGAAAGAGTCTGTAACCTTTTAACGTGCTCGGGTATTGCTCTTCCGATGCACGGGACCACCATTTTTATGTGACTTCCGAACCACTGATTTTTGCTGCCATTAGGAAATTGTAATATCCCCTAACAGCTCCCCAATCTCGCTTGGGTCGACGAAGCAATTGAGACTAAGTACCTTGCCCAAGGATACAAACAAGTTGGCTGTAGCGGGGCTAGAACTCACGACCTTTGCATCGTGAGACCGGCATGCTATCCACTACACCACACGTGCTCTCACAAATTAAACGGTGACGTTATATCACAACAGTGTAACTAGCAAAAACAGTGTTGCTGGTTGGCTAGCCCAAGCAGGCGCGAGCGAGGCCTTGGCGGAGCGAGCGCCCATCATCTCAAGTTGCCAGTTTTGAAGTGCTTGGTAATAGACTGAGTACAGACTTGTAGAAATCTGGCTTTTGTGGCTATACAAAATAAACTTTTTTGTTGTTGTACCAATGTGCCTTTTTTTTGGTGAAAACGCCCCGACCCCCCCCCCCCCCCCCCCCCCCCCCCACCCCTATTTTCCGAGCGGCCCCCTTTCCCATTGTGTAAAGCATTTTTTCGGGCTGTTTTGGACTCAAATATGTCCTACGGACCGCTCATTATTTTAAAGAAGAGAAGAACAAAATATTTACAAAGGCAAACCACCTCAGAAAAGTATATGACCCCCCTTCCTATCACATAAAAACCATATGACCCCCCCCTGTGTGATTTACCAAAACCATATGACCCACCCCACCTCAAAACCTTGATTTGTTTTTATCTTGCTTGTTTTATACAAATATGGAATAAAATATACTCCCGCCTTTTCACTGATTTGCATACAGTCCATACAGTCATATCATATGGAAATCACACTAGAAAAACTTTATGTTGGTGTACACAAAGGCATGTGTTTGCAACAAAATCATTTTGTCAATATTTGACTTTCATTTAATATATCTATACATCAAAACAATAGAGAGTCACATAATACATGAATCATCAATCAACATTCAAAACTACCGTAAAAAGTACTACATACTATTATGTAATAGGTACATAGTTTTGCCAACAATATTCCAGCATCAAAATATGTTGTACTTCATACATACTAGTACAGCAATTCTGTAAAATATACTGGGAGTGAAATACTCTAGGAAATTCACTTTCACTCTTGAAAAAGAAAGTAAAAGTTAAGTCATTTTGCATTCAAGATTCAAGTACTGATAAACAAAATTATGGTTCAACCAGCAAAAGCAGGTAAAACCAGAAGGATTAAAGAAAACAAAAAGAAAACTACCAGAAGGAAGCAAAAAAGAAGCAAAAATGCATTAACAACATTCCTTGATCAGGCAGTGTCGCCTGCAGTAAAGGAAGTTTATTTCAACAACGATACTCCAAGCATGGGAACCCTTGCCAATTTGCCACAACCTCTATCCATGTTAGAGGTGAACATGGATATATTTGCAGATTTGCATGCACAACAACAAAAAATCATTTTTTCTATCGCAGAGGTTAAAAAATATTTTGCCTGTGATGTCATAGATTTTATGAAACAGGATATTAACAAAAATGTGTCACGGTCAAGTAGACCTGAATGAACATTTTCGTATTTCACTCAACTTTAATACGCCAAATAAAAAACAAGTTTGTCTCAGAGGAAACTGGAAGAATAAAAACCTATGCGAAATGCGGTGGGGTTTTTTTCCCGGAAAAAAGCTATGCAAAATGTAGTACAAATATTCCTTTTTTCTTCATTTTTTACAGGCCACTTTTTTTTTGTGACCATGAATGACCTAAAATATCAAAACTTTTTGGCCCCAATTTGACTTTAAAAAAGTCTCACAAACCTAATTTTTTTGTTTGTTTAAAAGTGATGCGCTGAAACGCCAATTGTAAAACTTCTGTGTGTGGCCTTCTGAGACAAACCTGTTTTGGTTTTTTTGCCTTTTATGCATGAGTATATAAAGTTTAAAGTTTAAAGTAGACTATAATCACAAGTTGAAAGAAATCAACTGTGAGTGCATACTCTGGAGTTTTAGCTGTAATAGACATAAATAAGTATTGTAATCAACTAGTTATGATTAGTCATTATCAGTCAATAATTGTATTCATCTGATCTTCTTGTGTCCCGTCCTGTGTCATACAAAATGAAAAACTTTATAAAGGAACAGTCACCACTGCACATAATCAAATGAGCTTGAAGTTGTGATAGAAATGTTAATAGTAATCAATGATGCTTGTTTTTAAATGCCCGTGAAGTTGGCAAGATATCAAAGGCTGGAGATTTTAGATTTGTCCAGTTTGACCACAAAAGAAACAAAAAGTTTGCTGGTGCAGGAAGTTTTGGTTTTTTTAATTTATTTTTTGGACACAAGAGTGTAAAGTTGTGTTTGCTTGTAATTGGAATATGCCATTACAAATGAGCCAATATTGAACCACTTGTAAAATTTAATTCAGTATGGATCAAAATGTTGCATTGTTGTAATTATTGTTGCAAATTACAGTGCGTAGGGGGCGAGAAATTAGAATGAACCGACAAGATTTGTGATCCAAGAAATGCGCGCACAGCGCACGAAAATTTTCGACTTTATTGTTACCAAAACCATGTGACCCCCCCCTCTTTTCTCCCGCCCCCCCCACCCCCCCCCCCCCCCCCCTCCGGTGGAAATAATGAGCGGTCCATAACCCCCGGTCCTAACCCAATCCTAACTGCATCATCAGCAAAAAGACACAAACACGGGACAAAACACCTGGACAAAACATTGCGTGTACACCCGTCAAATAATAAGTTGGGTACCCCTCCCCCTCCTTTCCCGACAACAAGAGTATACATTGTCTTTATGACGGCACACAACGTTTACATGTGTGACGCCACTAACAATATGAAAAGTAAGTTGTTTAGTTTGTCTATTCACTGTCAATTTTATTTGACCGTTTGTGGTTTCTTTAGACTAACGACTTAATTGGATCTCATTCAGGTTCAAAGTATTATCTAATTGTACAGACTGGTTTGCACCGGTGTTTTTTATTCGTTGACTTTTGGATTCTTTCAACAAAAGTTTAATGTATAAACCCATAACCCAAACAAACAGTTCATAATATTGTTGACAAAAATCGGGAACAACACATTATGGTTTACAGACATTATACATTATTATAGGCCCATAACGTTGGATTTCATGGACAAAGATTCCCGTTTCTGTTTAATATCAGTCATCAATGTAAAGTTACAGATGTTGCCGGTTGACTCTTTTCACGCCCATCGAGTGTAAACTGTGTAATAATTCGTTTATGCACATACAAAATATCTCTGAAACCTGGGACAAATATAACCTTGATATATTCATGTATCGCGTGTTAGCCAAACATTTAATGTATAACCATACTATTACTCGTGGGGAAGAAGGGGTGAACCCCCTGCCAGAAAGCCTGCCACCCCATATACGCAGCTACGCTACTGCAGTATTATAGTTGATTCCCCTCCCCCACCCCCGATAATCAGAATTCCAAACTAACCACTGGTAAAACAGACCGTGCATATTAATAAAACCTCAGACTGCATGTACATTTGTCCACGACTTACATGTAATATAGATCATTGGGCGCCAACACGATTCATCTAGCAATATTGCAAAAAACACTAGACCTGGGGGATTTCAGGCGACAGCGTACCTAGTATTCACGAGAATTCCAAACAAACAGACCTTGCATATATTAATAAAACCACAGACTGCCTATGTCCACGACTTATAGATCATTGGGCGCCAACACGATTCGTCTGGCAACATTGCAAAAAACACTGGACCTGGGGGATTTCAGGCGACAGGGTACCTAGTATTCACGATTTACACCAACTTAGGCGTGCTTAGTGCTTAGTGCTTTAGTGCTTGTTAACTCCCTATAGCAGCCTATCCGGCTAAACTGGAAGCCCTCTGAAACCTAGAGGTTGTGATTTTTGTACAGGTAACAGACCCGGGATGATCCCCTACTCTTAACGATAAGGTCTGTAACTTTTAACGTGTTCAGGAAGCGTCTGAATACACGGGACCAACGGCTTAACGTGAATCTCCGAATCACAGCGAACTGACACTCACTGTATAGACCTGCACGTTGTAAACGTGATCGATAGTTATTGATCCAAAAGTAGGTACGCAGTCGCTTGATATCCCCCAGGTCGACCCCAATCGCACCACTACCCCAACATTTCAAACAATCTAGCCCACACCACATAAGCAATATTCAAAACTCCCGCCAAAGAAAGGAAAGTTGACACCACTGATTGATTGATTGATTTTATTAATATTTCACAGTCGTGGCCCTAAGGCCAAATTACATGAAATTTATATGATAAAAACCATTGAAAACAAGGCAAGGAAACATATTAATTAATATTATAAAGAGAATATTGCACATTTATAAAAAAACACATTCAAAATATCAAAGTTCATTTATGTACAGTTAAGCCCACAATTATTCATACCCTGTAAAAAATATGTGTTTTTGCGTTTTTCTCATATCTATACCAGCTGGAGTGGTGGAACCTTTGCTTTACACTAAAGACAATTAGTTTGCAAGTACAAATCAATATATTTGGGCTCAACATTTTTTGCATTACAATAGAATTGAACAAGAATTGTGTTTTTAGGCCTGTCCAAAATTATTCATACCCCATACCAAGTCTCAGGATTGAGGCCACATTTTGTGATAATACACATGTTTTTGACATTCCAAACATCTTTATATTGTGTGATAGGCTTTTATATTGTTATGCAATTATTCCATACAATGTGGAGGCATTACAAATGTGTCCTATTGAATGTACAGTGAGGGATATTATAGGACAACACTCTAGCTCTTTGACAGCATGGCGAAGGGGATCAAATAACTCAGTGAGGACCTTTTTTGTGCATTGTGAATGCTCACAAAGAGGGGAAAGGCTACAAAGCTATTCGAAGCAATTTCAAGTGCCAAATTCCAACATAAAAAGCATAATAGGAAGAACAAGACAGTTCAAATCAGTTCAAATCAGTTAAAAACCCTGAAGAACACGGTCGGAAGCCACAGTGTCCCCTTGTTTGACAAGAAAAGTTGGTGAAAGGCCAACAACAATCCACATATCACCATCAATGCTCTCCAGAACAACCTTGGTGAATCTTGGACCAAGATATTAAGGCAGACACTCCAGCAGACAGTACACAAGAGTTCTCCACGGACTCCGACCAAGAAAGACTCTACTCCTGAAAAGAGACAATGAGAAACTCATCTAGCATTTGCAAGAGCACTTCTGGACAAAGATCCAAGTTTTTGGGTCTTCAGTGTTGGGGTTGCTTAAGATGCAAGACAAGTGTCTCTGTGTCTCTTTTAAGGAGTAGAGTCTTTCTTGGTCGGTCTCCATGGAGACCTCTCATGTGCCATATATGCTGGAGTGTCTGCCATGATATCTTGGTCCAATAATGCCAGGGTTGTTCAGGAGAGCATTGATGGGGATCTGTGGATTGTTGTTGGCCTTTCGCAATACTTTTCTTGCCAAACAAGGGACACAGCTGGCTTCCGACTGCATCCTTCAATGTTTTTTAGTGAGTTGAACGTCTTGTTCTTCCTAATTATGTTTTGTGTGGTGGATTCTTGCACTTGGAATGGTTCGAAATAGCTCTGTAGCCTTTCCCCTCTTTGTGAGCATTCACAATATGCACAAAAAAGTTATTTGATCTTCTTCACCATGCTGCCAAAGAGCTAGAGTGTTGTTCTATAATATCCCTCACTGTACATTCAATAGGACACATTTGTAATGCATCCACATGGTATGCACACATCATGGGATCTGGAATTTGGAGTGCTTGGCACTTAGTGGGATTTAATTTCAAGTTGTTGTCTGAAGCCCATTTTGTAAAATTGTCAAGATCACCTTGGATTGTACTTGTTTGGTATCCATATCATTTCGACCAAAATTGAAATGTACCATCTTTACCAGAAAGTCTGTATTTTCCATCAGAAATGTCCTATTTCAAAATACGAAAATTCTTATGAAAGCTGGGCGTTTGCGCAAGATATATGTGAAAACGGTTTTAACAATATCGATCAAATTCATACCGTAATAAATCATAAATTGCCTTGGTATAGTCATTCTGATACACCCTGTAGATATCATGAACATTAGCTTTGTTCAGACCTGGCTTTTAACTTGAGTTAAATATTTTATGACCCGTGATAAAATACCTGAAATATTTTCGCTAACTCGACCGATTGTCTACACACACAGGCAACACGTCGTTATCACGACCAAATTAACCCATCAAATTAACTTGACCGCCTGCCCTAGAGTTATGTTCCGGATGCTTAAGAGGGGGTGCACATGTTACACAAATCTTTTAATGTTTGTATCATTAACCTGCTGAGTAATGGAAACTCACTATTTCCGTCATGTTTGGCTCAAGATTTAAACCAAAGCATGCGCAATTTAAGAAAAGTGAGACGAGTTGGTATTAAAATGTTTAAAATACCAATGTTTTAAGTAAAAAGTGAGCTAGGAGTCAATCCTAAAATTTTTTTTGTTCTTCGTTTAAGACATTATGAATGTGTTTTTAGAAATTCATGAGGCCTATGTTGAAGCATGTTTAAGAGATAGTAGCACGACGTTATTTTGGTATGCTAATATGAAATATTAAACACACGTGGCCTGTGTACACCAGGGGCGGCACCAGGGTATTTGCCCGTCCAAAAGTTAAAATAAATAAGGGACCGTTCATTATTTATGCTGGAGGGGGGGTTGGGTAACTATAGGGGGGGGGGGGGGGGGGGTGGGGGTCATGTAACTTTCATATGTTGAAATGGGGGGTTATGTAACTTTTTATTCTTAAACAGGGGGGGTTGTGTAACTTTTTTTAAACTATGAATAATGAAGATGGTGGTGATTGGGGTGATTTTAGAGGCAATTTTGGAGTGTCAAATTGCAATTTTTTTTCTGCGCTTCGCGCATATTTTAATCAAAATCTGTTACTATGAGACGACTTCTGGACAGCAAATCTTGTCTGTGCCTTTGACGATATGGTGGAAAAAACATCTATATAATCATCAACGGTCGAGAAATTAGAGCCACGGGGTGTATAATGTAACATTGCAAATCTAATTTTATGATTTAAAAAATGTGATTTATTACATGTTTTTCACCACGTCTCAGCTTTGCACCAATGCTCACAAAAGTAGCACGTTTTACTGGATTATTATGTTTCTGCTCAGACATGTAGGCTAACTTGTTCGGGTATTAAGACTCACAAAACCACCCAAAATGTATAAATATGATACAATTTCCGCTCGCGTCTAATTTCACACAATAAAAAATAGGGCCATCATAACATTATTCGCCGTTCAGATAGGGCACAAACAGAATTTGCCAACGTATCCATGAACATAATTCCAAAGGTAAAGACAGCCCCCATAAGTATGTGACAAGTTGATTTTTTTCAGGGAGGGGGGGGGGGGGGGGGGGGGGTTGTGTCAAAAGCTACTGGTTAGCAGGGGTGGGGGGTGAATTTTTTTTGAATCCATTTGGTGTGATCCCTATCATTCAATATTGGCTTTTTATCAAAGTTAGACAGCTAATTCGTTATATGGGAGAAAAAAAGTTGTGCATATACTCATATTTTTTTGATTTAAGCACAAGTATAAATGGTTAACAATGTAATATTGTAATACTGTTTCGCGGGGTAACGGCGAATGGGAGCTTTTTTAAAAGAAATTGTCATCACAATGAAGCTATTTTATGCAGCATTTTACGCTTTTGGTTCGTTATTTATTTATTTTCCAACCATGATTTTGGATCTCCTGGACCGACTTCCATGCCTCATACTCTACAAATTGATCGGAACACTTCAGATGTGTTCTCCGATGTTATGCTCTTTTTCTTTTTCTTTTCTTTTTCTTTTCTTTTTTTTCTTCTCCTTTTTTTTCTTCTTTTCAAATTATAGGGGGCAATTGCCCAGTGGCGTAGCCAGGGTCACTTGTCAGGGGGGGGGCAAAGGGTATTTTTTCCTGGTGAACACCAGTTCGACCCGGTGGCGTAGTCTTTTTGATTTGCCGTCGAGTAAGGAAATGACAAGGTGGGGGGGGGGGGGGGGGGGGGGATTAGAGGCGTTGCATCCCCATACCTAGGCCTGGAAAAAATGTGGAGTTCGGGAAGCTCCTTCCAGGGAAATTTGGGTATTTTGGAGGAAATTCAGGTATTTGGAGGGATATTTGGGTATTTGAAGGGAAATAATTTTGTTTGTTTTCCAGGAAATATATATTTTTCCAGCCCTGCCCATACCGGCATGAACTACTGCAACTTTTTCCAAATAATTTGCAAGTCTTCCTTTCTCCTTTCCGTCTGTTAACTTTCCCTTTTCCCTTTCCTTCTCTTTTTGTCTCCTCTTCTCCCTTTCTTTCCCTTCCTTTGCCTTCCCAATTTTCCGCTGCCTTCCCAATTTTCCCGGTCAATTTTTTTTTTCACAGTGGGGGGGGGGGGGGGGGGGGGGCACTCTTCCCCCACTTAACCCCGCTTGGCTACACTACTGCAACCCCCTGTAGCTCCGTGGCTGTATGTACAAACAAGGATAACAATTAAGCGAGCTATGCGTAAAAAACAATGCACGAGTGTGAAATAAACAATATTGACCCGGAAGTCTACAGCAGCAGGTCAATTACATTTACTGCGCTGTCTACACGGTGCATTAACTCGACTCGACTGGTCGAGATAGGACATTTATCTCTGACTTTTGTCAGAGGTAAATTGGTCGAGTTAAGGTCGGGTAAGTTAACACGACTCTTGTCCACACGGGCACTAACTCGACTATTCTCGCGAATTTAACTCAACTCGCCTTAACTCGACCTTTAGCTCGAGTTAAATAGCCAGGTCTGAACGTGGCTAATTACAATCCACAATTGCAGTTGACCTTGTGATAACAACATTTAACCTTGGACTATACTAGCATTATTGGCAAGCTACATCATCATTATGGAATTGGTGTATGTGCATTGTATTAGAAAACTCAATTACACGCCTCAATGCAATGACCAGTTGTGAAGGAATTGTTTGAAGTGGTAAATATTGCTGGTTTTATGTCATATCAGGAAGAAAATTGTTTTAAATATCCTTCCTGTCTGGCGACAAGAAAACAACAAGGGAGCACTGCACCAAATCAATGCGCAATTCGTGTTTAATCCTGTAGTAGTTCCGGAAAAGCACGAAGACTAGGCTTGTAAATGTGAGGTTTTCAGGCAATTTGTTTCTCCGGGGATGGTATGTTTGTATTTAAATGAACGAATGGGACCTATCCATTGCACCTAAGTACAATGATAAAATACGATATTTTTAATTTATCGACCTAAATAGTGCCCAGGGCGTAAGCACCTGCTTAAAAATGGTGAACAGGCATGCCAGAAAACGTGAAAAAGGGAGGGTGCTGTGTGCAGGTCTGTAGCGGAAAATGTTGGTTAATAACCCCACATGAAACAAGGCACAAGGCTTAAATTAAAGTTGAGATGTTACTGAAAATGGTCATAGGTGACAAGTATGCCATAAATGTAACCGGAGGGTAGAAAAGGTGTCTTGAAATATGGCACTTTTACACATATTTCAATGAGAAAGTTTTTTGGTGTGGTGCGCCCACAAGTGGGAGCTCCGGGTCATATGCTTATAGAATAATCAGTTCATTGGTACATTTATACCATTGTGTTTTGCCTATACAGACCGGTGGGTGGGGCACTGACATTGAAAAGGGGTAGGTATGTGCCGCCCTGAAGACCCCCTTTTTCACCCTCTTGTGCTATCTTAAGACCCCTATTGAGCCTGCATCAGTTCTTAAGACCCCCATATTATTGAACATTTGCGTTCTTACTATTCAAATTTGAAAAACAAACTAGTTCTGAAGCCCTACTTTTTTCGAGAAAAATTCTCTCAGATCAGTTCTGAAGCCCCCCCCCCCCCCCCCCCCCCCCCCCCCTTTTGAGATGCTGGGCACCCCGGTGCACCCACTCTAACTCCACCCCCCACCCTCACTTGGTATATATGTTTTGCTCTTTAATTTTGCTTTTCATTCATGTATTTACTGGGTTGAGTTGAATGTTATGTCGCACTGGGACTGCGTTAGTATATGTCACAGAATGTAGTTGTGATCAATTTTTTTCTGTCGCTTTACAGCAAAAAGCAATTTTTTTTCTTCTCATTTTATATTCTTTTAATTCTTTATTCAATGATACAATACATATAATTACACAATATCATCAATATTTTACAAAAATATAGGTGATAATATTAATGTATAACAATTAAGTATCTATATTCTATATTAGCATGTCATTATAAAACTGGACATCCACCTTGTATGCCTTTGAACTTATAATTCATCCCTTTTGCTCTTGTGGAAGCATTTGAATGGAAATGACATATTGATAATAATATAATTATGGAACATCTGTACATGTATTAAAGATGAGCCATTGAAACCTATCATAAAACCTATCAATCAACTCATTCTCGTAAAGGCACGTGTTGACAATTAATAATTTGTCAATGCAAGCCAATGCACATATTGAGTGACTGATTACTATATACCCTTTCTGCTGGAGACCAGACAAATAATTGCATATAACTAGGTTGTAGATGTCATCATGTCACAATACAGGGTGAGTCAAAAAAACTGCAATAGTGGAAAGAAGCCATCTTGCTTTCAAATCCAAGTTGATGTTTGAAATTTTGCAAACGTTATAAGAATAACATATTTGTTACTGATTTCATGTGAAAAAATGAAGTCAATCACATTTTTCGTTTGCCTTTGGTGAACCTTTTTACACATGTACCCATTTCACACGCTTGTCCACGAAACACCCAAAACAGGGCTAGGCATAAGATTGCAAAATGCGTCTCTCATTTAAACAATTGAAAATTCAAGTAAATTTATGACGTAATTGGAATTTAATGCTTCATTTCTTGTTTACATGGGAGATAAAATAATCAATTTACATAACCCATGCTATGAATTCCTTATAATGCTTTAGATTTGAAAATGAAATTATTCCAAATTTTTGTTGGCGGGATAATCAAATGTGAACATGAAATGTGTGCAATTTCAATTGAAAATGACTATGCTCATGGACAAACAAGTAAATTGGGTTGTGCAGCAAAAAGGTTCACCAAAGTCAAACGAAAATTGCGATTGACTTCATTTTTTCACATAAAGTTAGGAACAAATATATCCTTCTTGCAGCGTTTAAAAAGTTTCAAACTTCAACTTGGTTTTAAAAACGAGATGGCTTCTTTCCACTATTGCAGTTGTTTTGACTCGCCCTGTATAAAATATTGCAAAGTGCAAATATAGGAAAGCCTGTGTTCGATCAGATTTTTAATTAATGTAGATATGTGGTGAATGTCAGATTCAGATTGATATTATTTGTTTTTAAACAAAATATTTATGTGCAAAGATAGGTTCAGCCAAATTAAAACACAGTCCAGTGCACGTGTCCAAAATTGGACAAGGTAAATGGGTCAAGCAGAGCATATCATTTTGGGCTTGTCTTCCAAATATTTTAGCTTGGCTCAAGTAATGGATGGCCATTGAAATGACTTTTTCAGAATCTTTGAAATGAATTATCTTAATATAATGTTCTTGCTGTATGAGTGATAGCAATGGTGGGCAATGGTTTTAAAGAAAGTTTAATAATGAAATGGTGATATGTGAACTTGGTTTATGACTTCTATGGTAAGGGCAGTGTTGCCAATTCCTGGAGGGAGGGGGCACTCGTACATAAAAGTTGTAATCATCCATGTGAATCTACTCTCAAAACTACCCTTAATGGGAAAAGTGATCCTTAACAAAGATTACATACATGTATAATACATACTCATAATAGACTCATCAAGACAGAGTTTAGACTGAATTGAATGTATGAAGTAATTGTGTGATTCAGTTATATTAGTAAATTATCTTATTATGAGCCTAACCATTATGGGCTATTTTTGAAATTGATGACGTAATTGGAATTTAATGCTTCATTTCTTGTTTACATGGGAGATAAAATAATCAATTTACATAACCCATGCTATGAATTCCTTATAATGCTTTCGATTTGAAAATTAAATTATTCCAAATTTTTGTTGGCGGGATAATCAAATGTGAACATGAAATGTGTGCAATTTCAATCGAAAATCACTATGCTCATGGACAAACAAGTAAATTGGGTTGTGCAGCAAAAAGGTTCACCAAAGTCAAACGAAAATTGCGATTGACTTCATTTTTTCACATACAGGGTGACCCCAAAAATGTTAACACTCCGGGCACATAAGATATCTTAAAAGGACAGAAACACACGGGCCTAATCTTGATGTATTATGAAAGCTGAGTAAATAAGCTTTCATTTGCATTTTATTGCGTTCCAATTGGTTATTTAGAACGAGAGATATGCTTCAGCAAACATGAGGAAGCAAAATCAGCTTGGTCCAATCCTCTCAGTATGAAAGTAAAGCTTTTAAAATGCACGAAGCAAGAAGCAACATGATTAAGTCACACACGCACATCAGTTAATCTCTTCTTTGTTCTTTTCAACGCATTCTTTCGATTCTTTTCAAGCTTAAAAGACATAAATAAATATATTCCACATAAATTATATAGGTATTTTGTCATGAGTTCAAGTTCTATACTCTTTTTCCATGTGCAATGGGTAATAGCTGTCAGTAAAGCAGTCTTTAAAATTGAAATTGAAACATTTCCTGTTCTTTGTTGAAATGGTCCATCCAATTAAATAAATTAACTAATATTGCACTGAAATAAAACTAGTATTGCACTGAAATTAACCATAAATCAATTTAAGCTTGAAAAGAATCGAAAGAATGCGTTGAAAAGAACAAAGAAGAGATTAACTGAATGTGTGTGTGAATGTGTGTGTGTTGCTTCTTGCTTCGTGCATTTTAAAAGCTTTACTTTCATACTGAGAGGATTGGACCAAGCCGATTTTGCTTCCTCATGTTTGCTGAAGGATATCTCCCGTTCTAAATAACCAATTGGAACGCAATAAAATGCAAATGAAAGCTTATTTACTCAGCTTTCATAATACATCAAGATTAGACCAGTGTGTTCCTGTCCTTTTAAGATATCTTAAGTGGCCGGAGTGTTAACATTTTTTTGGGTCACCCTGTAAAGTTAGGAACAAATATATCCTTCTTGCAACGTTTAAAAAGGATCAAACTTCAACTTGGTTTTAAAAACAAGATGGCTTCTTTCCACTATTGCAGTTTTTAACTCACCCTGTATAAAATATTGCAAAGTGCAAATATAGGAAAGCCTGTGTTCGATCAGATTTTTAATTAATGTAGATCTGTGGTGAATGTCAGATTCAGATTGATATTATTTGTTTTTAAACAAAATATTTATGTGCAAAGATAGGTTCAGCCAAATTAAAACACAGTCCAGTGCACATGTCCAAAATTGGACAAGGTAAATGGGTCAAGCAGAGCATATCATTTTGGGCTTGTCTTCCAAATATTTTAGCTTGGCTCAAGTAATGGATGGCCATTGAAATGACTTTTTCAGAATCTTTGAAATGAATTATCTTAATATAATGTTCTTGCTGTATGAGTGATAGCAATGGTGGGCAATGGTTTTAAAGAAAGTTTAATAATGAAATGATGATATGTGAACTTGGTTTATGACTTCTATGGTAAGGGCAGTGTTGCCAATTCCCGGAGGGAGGGGGCACTCGTACATAAAAGTTGTAATCATCCATGTGAATCTACTCTCAAAACTACCCTTAATGGGAAAAGTGATCCTTAACAAAGATTACATACATGTATAATACATACTCATAATAGACTCATCAAGACAGAGTTTAGACTGAATTGAATGTATGAAGTAATTGTGTGATTCAGTTATATTAGTAAATTATCTTATTATGAGCCTAACCATTATGGGCTATTTTTACAATGATGAAGTGTGAGTGTGACTATCGACCCAAGCAACCCTTTTTAGCGCGGATTCAGTTTGAAAAAGACACCCTTATTCCCTGAAATTGGCCATTTTGATACCTTAGCACGGGCCCGCGGTGTATGGTCAAAAAAGCACCCATAATCCATGTTTTGGTTCACGCGGATGATTCCTTTGAATCAGGATTGACATGTGGTGATGAACATAATCAGACCTTTTACAGTATAGGTATAGAAACACATGAAAGTGTTGGATTGAAGATGAAACAAGTGCCCATTGAATGGCCCAACTAAAAAAAAGACTAAACCCCCAGTTTCCTAACTCGAATATAGATATGTGTGTGGGAGCGACCATATGCAAAATAAATAAATTATCTACACGTACCTGTAGCCATTAACTATACTCAGAAAATTTCAAATTGAAAAATGATGACTAAATTGAAAGTGAAACCATGCATTTAGATACATAAAGAAGGTATTCTAACTAATAACACAGTGATACACAATGATGTTTGTTTTTATTAGCCCTAGTTTGACCCCTATCTGCTTTTGTTTGTATTTGTTTGATTGCAGGAATCCGTGTGGAAGGACAGGTCTCAGAGGACGTGGTGAACTAGGTAAATGGGGACCAAATCACGCTGCCGACCCTATTGTTACAAGGTATGCTCATGGAAGGAAGTACAGGGATACCTTTTTGAGGCCCCTTAATATTTTACAAGAGTGAAAATGTTAGTTTACATAAACCATAGAAGCTTTTTAACATCTTTTTAACATCAGATGATAACACGCAATACCATACATTGTTATTCTTTCACGGCGCAAGCTCTGCGTAGCTGTTCGTAGCTGTAAACAAGCACTGGAAAAAGGAGTTGCGCCGCACACGGCCAAACAAGCATTGGAATGGCTTAAACATCGTTTTGAAAACTAATTTCACTCAAAACTGACCAACCTTGGCCACCATATTCTGCTGATTTAAGTCCCCCTGACTTCTTTTTGTGTGGCTCAAAGCCAAAGTGTATGTACAGGCAGGCAAACATACCTCTCGGGTAAGGTCGGTCATGTTTTGTTTTTGTTTCCCCCAAAAATCAGGCATTTTTGGTGAATTTTCATGGGTCAGTCGGGGCCCATACAACAGGTGTTTTTTACCGGCAGCTGTAAAAGACAGAAAAATGAAAGACAGAAAAGGCAGAAAAGACTGAACATTTTAGAGTCATGATTTTGTGAGTTACGCGAGTTGAGTTTTGTAGGCTTGTTGGTCATCTTCTGTATTGTCATGACTGTTGTACAAGTCTAAACCAAGGATATGTGTCTTCACACTGTGAAATGGCTGTCTACAATAAATTGACTCTATTATAAAATACAAAACCCCAACACATATTTATTGTTCCCTTGAGATACATTGACATTGCAGGAAGGCCTGCTATATTACAAGATTTGAGCTGCATTCACTGTGAAGGCCTACAAATAATTAAAGTTATGTTTCCTGTCACTGCATATTAATCATATACAGTATAGTATTTATGTTGTTGTTATTTTTATAGAATTAAAGGTTAAAAACGATTATTTATTTATTTATTTATTCACGGTATAAAAAATAGCCAGCAGGCAGCATAAGCTGAAAAAGCCGGCTTTACAATGCACAACAGCTTAGGGGCCATATCCAAACTCCAGTGATTTTAAAGCATTTTTCTACCGATTTTACCCCGGTATTCCAACGGTATTTCGTTCTATCCCCGGTATTCCAACGGTATTTCGTTCTATTTCGTTGGAATACCGGGGTAAAATCGGTAGAAAAATGCTTTAAAATCACTGGAGTTTGGATATGGCCCCTTATACATTTTTGTTGTTGAAAAGTATCATCAAAACAAAACAAATAAATATATAAGTTTTTAAAAGTATAAAATAAAGTAATTATAATTCGTCGCTGTTCTGACATAACGACACATCACTTTACTTAGCCTAATTCTGTTGTGAACAGCGACGAATTGTAACATGCCTTTGAAGACGTAGGGGCACACCAGGGATTTTTAGGGGAATTGAAAGTTTGGGTATACGCTATTTTTTCCCACTGTAATTTTAAAAAGGGCGTAATTTTATAGATTGGCTGATACACCCTCTGTTGGGGTCCATAGTATCCCCCCTGTCCTGCTACAAATCACACCATTTATTCCCCTCACACCAGTACTACCCCACAATTTGCACCAGCCTTTAAAATGTTTGTGAAGTTGCTGCGCTCGTAGTGCTGATGTAGAGGGTCCTTAGGCTCTATTCGTAGAGGCAACAACAAAATTGTTGTGTTGCCCTCAATTGCCAAAAATCTTGAGGTCGGGTCGGTCAGTCAATTTTCCTTTCTTTCTTTTTTCTTTTGCTAACAAATTTGCTAACCATGATGTTACTAATGTTCCTAGTATGATAATAGTTTAAAAACTATTTATTCAAGCAAACTTATTCATCTCACACGTGTGTAAAATATATGATTTTAAGCAGAAAATAGTAATATATGGACAATTTGGGTAAAATTAAATTAAAATTTAAATTTGACCCTGATTTTTGAGATTTTACTAGGGTTGGTTCTGGAGGGCAACACAACAAATATGGTTTTGGCCTAATATAATAGTGATACAAGTACATGTACATCAAATTCATGTTGAAATACAATGTATAGCCCAGCTGGACATGCAAAATGTTAATGATCTATGATGACCACCATGAAATGTTTACATTAAGTCATAACACATACATGTATGGGTGATAACATAACTTACTATGTTCTATAGTGTGTAAACATAAAGTTCAACCAT
The DNA here is from genome assembly GCA_035610835.1 of Ophiura sarsii. Taxonomy (NCBI): domain Eukaryota; kingdom Metazoa; phylum Echinodermata; class Ophiuroidea; order Amphilepidida; family Ophiuridae; genus Ophiura; species Ophiura sarsii. The sequence continues at coordinate 42,834,131 of CM069444.1, forward strand.
AAATACTGGAGAGCAACATGTTTCATGTGAGGCATTGGTATTACTATAGCCTGAAAACATGCAAACTCATGCACCTTCAGAAGGCTACTCACAAAATTATAACTCTAAATTTTTCAGTCTTTTCTGCTTTTTCTGCCTTTTAGTTTTCTGTCTTTTACAGCTGCCCGTTTTTTACCTGTCACCTAATGGGAACTTTTATACTTATACTGTAAAACACTAATTTTGCCGACACTTTATTTCACAAATTTAAAATTACTGCATTTGTAGCAAGCATTTAATTTTGCAAATCAGGAAATTTCACTGTTGCTTTCAATTCAAATTGTCAGTTTTGCTGGTATTTAATTTTGTGAATCAACATCATTCGCAAAATTAAATCCCTCACAAAATTAAGTGGTTTTACAATATGGCAGACCTTTTATTATATGGTAACATAGATGCTGCATATTCCATTAATTTCTACTGTTTATATTAATAAGTGGTCAATAATTAAACATAAATCGGAATACTGCAGATCAATGTGATAGCCGTTAATTGGGGTTTCATTAAAGGTAGATGTTCCGATTTTCAACTTGAAGTTTTCTATTCTACATGAAAGGTCATCCTTAAAAAAGGCGTGTTCCAAAGTTTGAGTTGCATAGCTCTAATGGTTCTTATTTTAGACGCACAAGATGCTGTGAACTGTACCCATTGAGTAGTACACAAACTATATCAGTGGTTACCACCATTCGCGGTAATTCGACGTTATTTCATCGATTTCTCCGTAATTATACCGATTTAGGCCGTCAAATTTCAGTATGATGATGAGAAAAATACGAGCTTTCATATGATATGAAAATCTCCGTATTTTTGAAATAATTCTGTGTTACGAAAATGTGATCGGGTCATCTACCTTTAAAATGCACTGTGCAGGGTAATATAATGCATAGCATTTTAGTACCAAATATCTGCTTCACACCTAATAACTGTTCATAAACCAATAATGATGTCACACATTTCAGGTTTTTTATCATTTTTGAAAATTTGAATGTATATATAATTACTAGATTTCTTTTCTGAAAATTAATGTTTTCTTTTGAAAATTTTATAGGCAAATTTAGCATGAATTTTTGCTATTAGTATAATTTGTCCCTGAATTTAAGGTTTTTTAATACTTTATATACAAAATGCATAAATATGCACCTTGATTTATTTGATATTCAGGTGGAAGAGAGATGCCTCAGGGGCAATACAAAAAGGCAATGCAGGCAAAAGCATACTCCAATTTATATCAATTAGACGTAAAGACAATGGTGACTGGGCCATACCAGGGGTAAGTAGAAAAGTTATTGTACATTTAGCTCAAAATAGCAAGAAATATTCAAATATGTGGCTTATTTTTCTCTGCATGCAAAATTAATCCACCGTTTTGGCTTATTTAATTTCATATGTCCCACATTTTTTCATATTTTTTATTTTGTGTATATAAAGAGCAAATGTGAACAATAGCCCAACAGACATTAATAAAGTTAATGAACTGAGTGATTACAAATCAAACTGGTAATATCTACAGAGAGGATGGGCCAATCAATTGGTTCACTGAAACTCAGAAAATAATCAAAATACAAGTAAACACAATAATTGGGCTGGTTAAAATGCCAATGTAAGTGGCGTGGGACAGGAGTAAGATAAAAACTCAAACATAGAGAATAAACATCAAAAATATAAGAAAAGAAAAATAATGTCGGGAGGTCATTGACATCGAGAGAGCTTAGACAACATACTCTGAAAAGATTGGAGTCCTTCCTCTAGGATGTTGCCAACAACATTGTCTGGAAGACTGTTCCGTGTGGATGAAGCTTCTGTCTAAGCAGCAAGTTCTGGCAGTCGGCAATGAAAGGGCATGAGCTGGCATTGCAACACTTGCACGCATAGCACAACGATGAACGTATGGTGTGGGGAGCAATGCTGCTAAATCTTGTGGACAGTGGTTGGTGTGCATTTTGTACAAGACCATGGCTGCAGCCTGCTGCTACCTGTCACCTGTGAAGTAGGTTGAGATGCTGAGACCAGTAGACCAGTAGCTTCATGAGCTCCAATGATTTTGAGTGCCTTCCTTTGGATGTTGTCAAGCTGGCTTAGGATAGTAGGTGAAGCGCTAGCCCAGCCTAGTGAAGCATACTCCATTACACTACAGACTTGCGATTTGTACACAGTGGATCTGCCTATGGCCGTCGATTTATTTGCAACCTTGCGAAGAGTGCCGTGCTTCTGGCCAGCTTTGGTTGAGATAGCCGAGATGTGTTTTGACCAAGTCAGCTTGCTATCAATGGTAACACCCAGGATTTCTAGTTTGTCTGCAGATGGTAGCTTGCAGTCACCAAAGTAGAGTTCAAGTTGAGATGGGGTTCTCTTCCTTGAGATTACCATGGTCTTGCACTTGGTAGGCTCAAAGGTCACTTTCCATTTATCAGCCCACATATGATTCACAGTGCACCCTGTTGCATTATACAAGTCTTCTGCATGCCCACATTCTTTTGAATTAATTCACAGCTGTAAAGAGGTTCACCAATATGGAACTAACTGAACTATTATTGTATACAATTTCACAATCATTAAACGTTAAAATAAATAATACACAATGCTCAAGATAAGTTGATATTCCAAATAGCCTTGATCTGATTCAAGCAGGCCTCAAATTTCATCATTTTAGGGGCACGGCCACTTTGGCCTTAAGAATATACCATTTCGAAGGGCACCGAGGCCATGTTCTGGGGCACCAAGGCCAAACCAAGGGCACACACGGCCTCTGTTAAAAATAGGGCACGGCCATTATGGCCGTGAATTTTTTACTGATTCGAGGGCATCGCGGCCAGATACGAGGGCATCGAGGCAATGGCCGCGATGTAATTTGAGCCCTGTTTTTTAAGGTCTTTGGGTGATCAGGCATTTATTGTACAATGAAGTTGAGGGCCCTGGTTAAAGATCAATTAAAAGATTTGTGGACTTTGACCAATTGTGCTAAGCATTTTGTCACCTTGTGTCAGCTCCAGGAGGAGGAGGGGTGGGGTGATGTCAGTTTGTATTCTCGTGATTGATGTCATTGCATAATCGATATATAATGAATCAATATGAATCTTCAAAAGTGTGGTAATCATTGGTTGGATTAGTTATACATTGCGTGATTTCACCAATCAAGGTCTCTCATACTTAGCAAGTCTGAATCGAGTTATGAAATCAAAGGTCAAACGTGCTACCCTGTTTGTAACGTATTAAGTATAAATACCCATAATTTTATGCACTTATTTTTCCACAATTTTCCTTCGCAAAGAAAAATGTTACATAATCTTCCCAGCAGCAAACATGAGACCCATTTTGAGGAATTTACCTGTAATTTAAATAAATATTTAGTGAAAATTGTTGTTATAGAAAGGCGGAGGACCCTAGGCAGAACCTGCATTAGGACACACTTTGAAATAAACATGCTCTAAGTGGATGACTTCCAGCAAAATAAATTAAGATAATTTTCAAACTAGAAAATTAAATAACAAATGAACTTGACTGGAGCCGTCTGGCTGAATAGAAAGATGTGTTTTATTCTGTAAAAGTATACAAAACACTAAGGTTGAATTTCATAATACAATTCAAAGGTATTCTACTTTGTGAGTGGGTAACTACCAACAAAACTGAAATTTATAATTTTCAAACTAGGATATTAAGATATTAGGATCCTGGCAGGTCGGGTGTGCATTCGACCAAGAATGCGTAGGTCAATCATAAGCGTAGCTGGTAACAAATCAATAACTCCCATTCTTGGGAGGAATTACTTGGTAGAAAACATAGTAAAAATAGATCTATTTATATAAGAGGTCCTAAATAAAAGGAGCAAAATACTGCCCAGTAGAAACAAGCTCTTTGTGTCCTGTCATGATATTACTATACGATCACCATAAGTATTATCTTAAGTTCAGTATTGCACACTCATTTTGTACACGTGTATGTTTTCTAAATCTATTCTCCCCCACCCTCCCCTTTACAGGGAATGGTTGATCCCGGTGAGAAGGTTTCAGTAACATTGAAGAGGGAGTTTGGTGAAGAAGCTTTGAACTCATTAGCCACTTCAGACAAGGAGAAGTCTAAACTCAAAAAAGAAGTAGACAAATTGTTTAAACATGGACAGGAGGTAGGTTTATCACTGTATAAGAGGTTACTTCTGTATCAAGGGAGAAGGTATTATAAAGGGAGAAGGGTTTTTGTCTCGCCTGATGTAATCAGAAAGAGACTATGTTATCACTATTTCTGTCCGGCGTCCGCCGTATGCCGTCCGCCGTATACCGTCCGCCGTCAGCCGTGTGCTAAGAAATACCTTTGTGACGCGATATCTGGAGATCCGTAAGGCCTATCGTGATGGGACTTGGTGGAGGGAAGGGGGGTAGTGCGTTCTGTTGCTGATTGATTTTTCAAGGTCATCGGGGGTCATACAAGGTCATCGGGGTCAAATATGCTTAAAACTTTTGAGACGCGTTGTGACGCGATATCTAGAGATCCGTAAGGCCTATCTTGATGGGACTTGATGTCAGGGAAGGGGGTGGGGTGTTCTTTTGCTGATTAGATTTTCAAGGTCATTGGAGGTCATTCAAGGTCATCGGGGTCAAATAAGATCCGTAAGGCCGATCCTGATGGGATTTGGTGTAGGGAAGGGGGTGGTGTGTTCTTTTTGCTGATTAAATTTTCAAGGTCATCGGAGGTCATTCAAGGTCATCGGGGGTCAAATATGGGGTCAAATAGATCAGTAAGGCCTATATTGATGAGATTTGGTGGAGGGAAGGGGAGTGGTGTGTTCTTTTTGCTGAATAAATTTTCAAGGTCATCAGAGGTCATTCAAGGTCATCGGGGGTCAAATACGATCCATAAGGCCTATCTTGATTGGATTTGGTGGAGGGAAGGGGGATGGTGTGTTCTTTTTGTTGATTAATTTTTCGGGGTCATCGGGGGTCAAATAGATCAGTAAGGCCTATCTTGATGGGATTTGGTGGAGGGAAGGGGGGTGGTGTGTTCTTTTTGTTGCTTAATTTTTCGGGGTCATCGGGGGTCAAATATGGGGTCAAATAGATCAGTAAGGCCTATCTTGATGGGCTTTGGTGGAGGGAAGGGGGGTGGTGTGTTCTTTTTGTTGATTCATTTTTCGGGGTCATCGGGGGTCAAATATGGGGTCAAATAGATCAGTAAGGCCTATCTTGATGGGATTTGGTGGACGGAAGAGGGATGGGGTGTTCTTTTTGTTGATTATTTTTTCGGGGTCATCGGGGGTCAAATATGGGGTCAAATAGATAAGTAAGGCCTATCTTGATGGGATTTGGTGGACGGAAGAGGGATGGTGTGTTCTTTTTGTTGATTAATTTTTCGGGGTCATCGGGGGTCAAATATGGGGTCAAATAGATCAGTAAGGCCTATCTTGATGGGATTTGGTGGAGGGAAGGGGGGTGGTGTGTTCTTTTTGTTGATTAATTTTTCAGGGTCATCGGGGGTCAAATATGGGGTCAAATAGATCAGTAAGGCCTATCTTGATGGGATTTGGTGGACGGAAGAGGGATGGTGTGTTCTTTTTGTTGATTAATTTTTCGGGGTCATCGGGGGTCAAATATGGGGTCAAATAGATCAGTAAGGCCTATCTTGATGGGATTTGGTGGACGGAAGAGGGATGGTGTGTTCTTTTTGTTGATTAATTTTTCGGGGTCATCGGGGGTCAAATATGGGGTCAAATAGATCAGTAAGGCCTATCTTGATGGGATTTGGTGGAGGGAAGGGGGTGGTGTGTTCTTTTTGTTGATTAATTTTTCGGGGTAATCGGGGTCAAATATGGGGTCAAATAGATCAGTAAGGCCTATCTTGATGGGATTTGGTGGAGGGAAGGGGGGTGGTGTGTTCTTTTTGTTGATTAATTTTTCGGGGTCATCGGGGGTCAAATATGGGGTCAAATAGATCAGTAAGGCCTATCTTGATTGGATTTGGTGGAGGGAAGGGGGGTGGTGTATTCTTTTTGCTGATTAAATTTTCAAGGTCATCGGAGGTCATTCAAGGTCATCTGGGGTCAAATAAGATCCGTAAGGCCTATCTTGATGGGATTTGGTGGAAGGAAGAGGGATGGTGTGTTCTTTTTGTTGATTAATTTTTCGAGGTCATCAGATGTCATCTGGGGTCAAATAAGATCCGTAAGGCCTATCTTGATGTGATTTGGTGGAGGGAAAGGGGTTGGTGTGTTCTTTTTGCTGATTAAATTTTCAAGGTCATCAGAGGTCATCTGGGGTCAAATAAGATCTGTAAGGCCTATCTTGATGTGATTTGGTGTAGGGAAGGGGGTTGGTGTGTTCTTTTTGTTGATTAAATTTTTCAAGGTATTACATCCCTTGCATTAACTACAATGCATACCTCTGTGACAGTGCTACATTGTATCATATGTTTCATCATCATTTCTTTCAAGTCACTTTTGATGAACAGGCGAGACGCGCCGTTCGAGAACCGCCTTGTTTAATGAAGGGAGGTTTTTATAAAAGGAGACGGTTTTTGTCTCGCCTGATATAATCAGGATGAGACTATGTACTCACTATTTCTGTCTGTCCGGCATATGCCATGTGCAGCTTTAAAATGTTTGTGAAAGCTGTCTGTTAAGAATGGTAACAGTTATGAATGTGTGCATTAGTGCAAAATAAAGAGGATGGTACTGTTCATGATCTGATGTCAATTTGGGCCCAAAATATGCGAAGGAAGGGCCCCATTTGCATATTTTTTGGAAAACCTGCTGAAACCTTGGTTACACGTTAAAAGCAAAACCATAAGGTTTACAGTAAGCACTGGGATTTTGCGCGACAGGTCTCACGGCGCATTTTTTTTTCAATTTTTGAAAAAGGATGAAAAAAATTAGAAGAAAACAAATTCAGGTCCGATTTTACTGAAAACTACTGAAAATTAGCAGAAATTCAAATTTGGAGTGGTTAATTTGGCAACAAATCCTTCATCTGAGATGAAAATTGCCGAAAATATGTTATCTAATGATGAACAAGTATAATAAAGTCCGCACTCAATTTGTAAATTACACCTACAAGCCCTTATAGAATTATCCTTTTTTTCCAGAACCAATTTTGCCCCAGGGCATGGTGCAACCTGTGTATTTTCTAGCTCAAGGCCCCGCCGCGCCAGGTGGTATCCTAGTTTTGTCCATGGTAGGAACATGGGTGGAAAGTAGCCCAAAGTCTTACTTTTTGAAAGTTGTTGTGTTGAGAAATTAACAATTTGTCATTGAAAATTAGTACTATTTAAAATTGATTCAAATCAAAAGTTCAAAATTTGAAGAAAAAAAGGTCTCAATATATTATCCCTGGATCAGATTTTAGTTTTAAAACTAGCCCAATGTGCTGAAAGTTACCCCGTGTGTTAATTCATGTGGCTAAATTGTAGACAGTCTGCCTTAGGGTCTCCCCAGCATGCGGTCAATGTGTTGAATTAAACAATTCTTGGGTGGACTTTTTTAGCCCAACACGCGACTTTTCAAAGTTCTTGTGTTAAGAAATTCAATGTTTGAACTTGAATTTGTTTAAAAACCAGTGCGATTTCAGATTTTGTCAAATATAAAGCTCACATTTCAAAAGAAATTACGATTATATAGCAGATTTTAGTTTAATATGTAGCCCAATGGACTCAAGCTATACAGGACAATGGAACGTATGTGATCAGATTTTTGGGCAACATCCAGACCGGTCCTGGCAGTTGCTGACCACCTGTGATTTTTATTACCGCTGATATAGACTAAAAGGCCGGTAAATTGGGGATAGATCTATAAGGATTTGTAGGCGTAATGTTACTTTACTATTTTCTTAACAAATTACAGAATTTTCAGAAGCTTGATTGCCACAAAATCAAACTTTTTTCTTCATCAGAAAGGCATGTTTATAACAAATGTTACTCTTTTCTAGTTCAATATTCTTCATAAAATCTTATCTCTCCACTAATATTATAATTATTTACCGTTTTTACCGATGACACATGTGAGATTTTGTCATTAAAAATCTAATATTTTCTGAACTGAATAATTAACACTAATCTCAACTCAGCTGGACCTGAACCAATAATTATTGATTGATCGCCACAGTATTGAACTATCATGGTGGTTCCTTGCAACATTGGGCTCCTGAAAACTCATCCATCTGCAAGTAGACTACAGATGATTTTGGCGGTTTACCAGCCAATCAGGAAAACCATCTCTTTTGCATGCCCTATCGCGGTCGTTTCTACATGATAAAATACCCGGGAAGCATCGATACAGAAACTGTTTATGATGATTTTAGGTGTTCTAGGTGGCCTCTTTAGCTGTTATGATACATGGAAGACCCCCTATCTTCCGTGTTATTCAGTACATGTGCTTTATTCAATCGGAAATCTCCACATCTAGAGTCAATTTTTGGCTGATTTTACCGTCAATATGTTGTCTGAATCAGAAAATAAATCATTTTCTGAATCAGAATATACTTCTGATTCTTCTGATACAAGGATGGGTGTCGATAGTAGCGATTTTGAGTCAAAAACTTCGGCTGAAAGTGAAAGCTCAAATTGGAGTTTGTTTTTCTATTTTAATACTGAATGAGTCGGAGTTCAAAATGCAGTGTTTTAGCAACGGTTTTTTTGGGTCACGGGGGCCGACAAACAGGAAAACGATGGAAAGCGCAAATTCGCGCATTTTGCCCTTTTTCCTCGCGCATTTCCATAAAATCGTGGGCGCATTTTGCCTTTTAAAATGGCGCAAAATCCCGGTGCTTAGTTTACAGCTATCAAACTGTCAGGAAAGTAGGATAGTGGGCCTCTAATCAGCTGATTAAATTTAGGGCAGAAAATATGCATAATTAGTGATTCATTTGCATACATATATGAAATTCAAAAGAACTGCACTTAAATTTAACGCAATGCATTGATCAATCAAAACCCTGCCTTTGGCCAGGGATCAAATTAGCATGGTGAAATTAATACTAGACCCTGCTTTCAATACCCTGGATTCTTATCTAACAATTATTAATTTTATAAGTCATCAGTGGTCATTGACTGAAAACATTTTGGCTGGGGCCCAAATGTTGGAGCGGATGACATTTTGGTGTTAATTTTTGTTTTGTTTTGTAAGTAATACCAGCATGCTTCTCTTTCATCACATGGCCACTGATTACTATGTTTGGCACTGTTTGTTTTGGAAGAAAAGCACTGTACCAGAGTAATTTTGGCTAAGCATGTTGAGCTTGCACAAGAAATCTCCTCGGCCCAATTTGTACATGGTTCTGAGGGGATAAAATGCATAATAAGAAGCTGTTACAATGATATGTTGGTGATATATTTTATTTATTTATTTGTAATGTTTCTCTTGTTGAAAATGCGTGTTTATTGTTATGAAGAATAGAAATGATTGTACGGGTCATAATGCTGTTGGGTTGTTTTGTGTCAACTGGTCAAATCAATCCAAATTCTGAAAATTGGTACGGGTCACCTTTCAGTTTTTGAATCTTTTTGCATTTTGAAATGCCCATTAGAGGACCTTTGAAATAGGATACACAGCTGAAAAATGGTAGACCTTAACCTAAATAACCTAAAACTGGTCTCAAGTGGGTTAGTTGTGCAATCAAATTCATTCAATGGGCATTTCAAAAATAGGCAAAATATTCAATGACACAAATTGCACATCCCTTACGGAGCGAGGGGAAGGGGGGGGGGGGGGGTAGCATCCGAACTTTGAACTTTGAAGTGCTATAATTCGGAAACTACAAACATTTGAAACTATGAAACATTATGAAACACCTTACCTTACTGTTTTGATGAATAGGCGAGACGCGCCGTTCGAGAACCGCCTTGTATAATATAAAATCAAGGGGAACTGTTTAGAAATGTGTTACTGAGTTTTAAACATTCTTCAGTTATGCAATTTTTTAAAACACATTATACTCAAATGTAGAAAGTTAAGTGCTCTGTGAATCATATGTGTGACATATGAAATTGAATAAGCGAAAATGGCAGATTAATATTGCTGTAAATGTCTTTCTAATTAGAGAATAATGACTATGTAACAACTGTTTTCGTGAATTTGTTTTAAAATCAGAGATTTTTGTTCTGGTCTGAGGAATTGTCCCGATGGGGCGCAGGTCCCGAGGGACAATTCCGAATGACCAGAACAACAACCGAGGATTTCAAAACAAATTTACGAAAACAGTTGTTAAGCAGTCATTATTCTCATTCATTACTGAAAAAGATGCATATATCCAAATCATTGATTTGTACCGATATCATCTTGCTAATAATTAATTAGTTTTCTGTTTATTTTGTCCACCCCTTCTTAGTTATTGAAACAGTCCAAGTCGGGTCATCCCCTCATGTATCATTTAACCAATCAGAAATAAGCTTTAATCGTGTTTTCTCATAACTCATTGAATATTCAGTTTAGGGGCGTGAGGTGTTAATTTGATTGGTCGGTCAATGAGCAAAACAATCAAACACTTTGGCGCAGTACTTTCAGGCAATTATTAGTAACCTGCGCTTGGCTTGCGCGTTCTCATCTAACGATTACTTTTATTGGAACGTACTTGGTACGCAGCTATCGCGATTATTCATGAAGTAATGAATGTCTCTCTTTTACCCAATGGCCGATTTTAACATCATCAAATTGATACCTCATAATTGAAATTTAGCCTATAGAATCAGGAAATATGATGAATAGAAGCGTAGCATTTCTTTTTAATTTCTTTATATTTTTCAAGACATTGTACTTCATATCTAGAAACTAGAACATCTGACGAGAGGTATGACTTGATGTGATGGATAAGTATAATTATGTATAAGGGCAAGAGTACTTGCAAGGTTTTGGTAGATGTGTTTTTGGCCCTTGAACATGTTTAGAACAGACTGCCCAAAGGTTATACGTAGGAAGTATACTTTATACATGAAGTAGAATGTTTTTTGGCAAGACCAATATCAGATTTATTAAAAAAAAACATGTTTTTTTACTAGCTGACATCGACCAGCTTTATCAAAGCTACTGATCGGCTGATGCTGATTTGCCGGGAAACTGACCGGAAGTGGTCAGTTTCGTGACGCCCTTGGTCTTTGTCTCGCCTACATACGTCTTGTCAAAGCTGGTACATGGTATTTCATAAATTACATTTACTTTCATGTCTTTCTCTTGTTTGTCTTTTGGATGCACAAGCATATTTCTGATGGTCGTGTGCGGTTTCATGGCGGACGCTATGTTGTGTTTTTTCAGAACTCTGCTGACTTTTTCCGAGAGACCTGCCACATAAGGAAGCACGACCATGCCTTTGCTTTTGTTTCCTGGACTGCTTTCTGATTCTTTACAACTGCTGTTTTGTCTCTTTTCGCTTTCATTTGTTTCTTTACTTTATCCACTGTCCATTTCGGGTAGCCACAAACCGCTAGCGCTTCTCTGATGTGTTCCTCTTCTTTATGTTGGTCATCTTTTTCTGTGACTATTTTTTCATTTCTGTCGAGGAGCGTTCTGACTACACCTAGCTTTTGGTGGAGTGGATGATGCGAGTTGAAAGACAAATATTGGTCTGTATGAGTCTTTTTTTCGGTAAACCAATAATTTGATGGAGTTGTCTGGTTTTCTAAAGATAAGCGCATCCAGAAATCGAATCTTGCCATCCTGTTCTTCCTCAAACGTAAACTTGATATTGGATGTTGGATCAATGGTGTTTAAATGATCAGTCAATTCCTGCGTGGTACCACGTTTGATGATCTCCAATATGTTATCCACATATCTCTTCAAAAACCGAGGTTTACATGCCAACGGTGCAGTTAAGATGGCTTCGGTTTCCAACCATTCCATGAAGAGGTTGGCCGCTATAGGGCTAACGGGTGATCCCATTGCTGCACCAAATTTCTGTTTGTAGATGTTGCCTCTGAAGGAGAAATATGTGGTCGTTAGAACAAACTTGAGTAAAGCCATGATGTCGTCCACATCTAACAATGTTCTTTCTTTGAGATCTTTGTCATTGTCTAGTCTTTTTCTAATGATCTCTAAGGTCTCTTTAATGGGCGTGTTTGTGAACAGGGCGATGACGTCGTGGGAATTGAAAATGTCGTCATCTGCCAGTGACACCTCCCCGAGATCTAGTGCGAGGTGCTGTGAGTTTTTCACATGGTGTGTTGTTGTGCCCACTAAAGGTGCGAGAATATCAGCTAACGATCTCGAGACATTATATCCTATGCTACCCGTGTAGTCGACTATGGGTCTAAGTGGTTTATCCGGTTTGTGTATTTTTGACGTAGCATATAACCTCGGGATCGATTCACCTGAGGGACGAAGATACTCATATTGTTGAGTTGTGATTTTGGACTGGTCTTTCAGTGTCTTCAGTGTTGACATAAGCTCCTTTTTGTACTTGTTTGTTGGGTCTGTCGAAAGTTTTTCATACGTTTTATGGTCGCTGAGCATAGTATTGACTTTTTCATCATAAGTAGAACTGTCCATTACCACTGTGGCTCTCCCTTTATCCGCCGGTAAAATGGATATTGATTTGTCTTTCTTAAGCTGATTGAGTGATATTAGTTCCGCTTTCGACAGGTTAGATTTTGGGGGGTTAGAGCTACGTAACACTCCCGCGATTTCCGCTCGTAAAACCGTAGCTTCTGAATTTGGCAGCTTACCACACGCTTGTTCTGTGGCAACAATGTAATCCTCATACGGAAGATTAGATGGGGCAATCGCATAATTGAGGCCTTTGGCTAATACTTTGGTCTGGGATGTCGTCAGTTTATGTTTCGATAAATTAACAACCCACCTCTTAAGTTGCGTCCCGCTCAGGTCGGTTTCTTGCGGTGAAATCTTGGGTCTGTATTTCTCCTGTAGACGGTCCAATTTCTTTATGTGGCGACATTTTGTATTCTCGAATTCTACATCGCTTTTGCGTTTCAGATGTGACGAAAGATGGCGCTGATCATCATCATTTAGTGTATTGATGACTTGCGATTTCAAGATCGATTGTTTACGATTAAATTCATTCAGATTGTTATTGATGAGGGGAAAATTCATTCAGATTGTTATTGACGAGGGGGTCTACAATCTCAGTCACGTGTACGATCCACTGATTACGCCCTCCACCACCAAGGGCGTCACGAAACTGACCACTTCCGGTCAGTTTCCCGGCAAATCACCATCAGCCGATCAGTAGCTTTGAGAAAGCTGGTCGATGACCAGCGAAACTGTCAGCTAGTAAAAAACGTACATTTTTTTAATAAATCTGATATTGGTCTTGCCAAAAAACATTCTACTTCATGATTATCAACAGACCTGATGAATCTATTTACGGAAACTTTATACATGCTGAAGGGCCAGATGGAGATACAAAGTTTTGACAGAACATGGAATGAATGAATCAAAATGAACTTACCCAGCAAATATCTTTGTTTGACTATTTATTTTCACCCAGGTATACCGAGGCTATGTAGATGACCCACGCAACACAGACAATTCCTGGATGGAAACGATAGCGGTCAATTTCCATGACGATCACGGAAGCAGCGTCGGAAAGTTCACCTTGCACGCTGGCGACGATGCAGCAGCTGTACATTGGATGGACATCTCAGCAGAGAAAGAACTCTACGCCAGCCATCACAAATTTATATCAGAAGTGACCAAGCTTCATGATGCTCATTGGTAAAATATGTAACAGAATGCTATATGCCTTATCAAATATTTGTATATTTCTCATAGGCACAAAAATACAAGTTTGATTCTGGTAGGCAGAAGGTATTTTTAGGAACAAATTATGGCAAGTACTTGTTTGTGTACTGTTTGAGCTGAAATGTTCTAAATGGTTTCAATTATTTTAGTAGTTTGTGTATCAATATGAACCTACATAAATCCTTGAAATTGTTCAAAAGAAGACATTTCAAATTCGACTTAATGTGATAAATCCACACAGTTAACACCCTGTCAAAGTGTCAGCAGTGATACTTGAACTCATCAGAAATATATATATCTTTAGGCGACGAAAAAAACCACCCTGTTTTACGGGCCCTACCGATCCACTTTTTGCGGGGTTTTTTATTTATTTTTTATTTTTATTTTTAGATAAATTGTTCTCAAACCAAATAAAATCAGCCATTTTTTGGCCGAAAATCTGTCAATTTTTTTTTTCCACACAATTTTAGAAATGTCTTTGATATTTTTGGGGAAAAATTGGATACTGTAAAACACTATAATTTCTCGGATATTTTATTTCACAAATTTAAAATAACTGCTATTTTAGCAGGTATTTCATTTCGCGAATCTGGAAATGTTACTGTTACTTTCAATGCAAAATTGTCAGTTTCGCGTGTCTTTAATTTCACAAATCCGCATCCCTCACAAAAATGAAATTAAATCCCTCGCGAAATTAAGTGGTTTTACAGTATTTGAAAAAAAACAAGAAACAAAAAAAACAACTGGCAGATTGCCTGATCCTACTAAGAGGTCTGAACATCTGTTAAATAGGGTTTGGGTTTTTGCTGCCTAGGCCACCTACCAGAAGCTAACTTGTTTTTTGTGTTATGTTGTATTTGTTGCTTTAAACATATACAATGTACTTTTTATCAATTATGTTTGGTGAATTACTTTTTTATCTTTAGGTATTTTTATATTAATTAGGTTAAGTATCTGGTAGAAATGATTAAAGGATGGCAGTTTTAGGTTAAATGGATGATAGTACAATAGTAGATGTAAATGAAGTCACCATAAAATACTCAATTATTTTGTTGTCTGTACAAATGAGCGCAATTTTCCAGCAAATCGACCTCAGGTGGATGGGTATAATTGTATATTTGTTTGTCTGCCTCTAGTATTTGTTTGTTTGTTTGTTTGTTTGTTTGTTTGTTTGTCTGTCATTTATTTCATTTTAAGGAATAAAAACAGAAACAAATCAATACACTTGGCAAGAATCTCTGATGTTATGGTTTCATCTCTCACATCAGTATGTAACAAACAGTATTTTCAATCATTTCACTGTAAATCTGATAAAAAGTAGAATAGTATAGAACATTAAAAGCCAGGCACAATAATTGTTTGCAAATTTCACAAGCATGATAAGAAGAAAAAAATATACTATTTAGTTGCCAGGAGTATTTGCATCTGTGTGTATTCCAAACATCTTGGCTAAAAACATGATTGCTGAATGGTAGCAATGCAAATCTAAAAGATCCACTAACTAATGATGTGCCACTGTTAGATGTACAATGGTACCAAAAGAAGTGTGGAATTGTCAAATTTGTAAACCTTAAAACATTTACAATTGAGACATTTGTTGATGTTGGAATAAATGGTTGCCATACATGTTGGTGTATTACATATAAGTATTGTATTGCCAATTTAGAAATTGGTCAAGCCATCTTTTTTATATTATATGTTATAATTATACTCCATATTATAGATATATTTCCATTGAATGGTTGCTAAAGAATCAGAGTTTAAGTTATATTTAATATTGTAGTGGAGGGTTAAAGAAGAAAACAAATATTTGTAGAATTGAAATAGTTTATATTTTGTCTTGTTTATTGTCATGGTGACGATGATAATAGTAATCATTTTCATACAAAAGTGTTTTAGAAAATGTTTCTCTTTGCGTAACTGTAAAGTAATATTAACTCTAAGTTATCTTATGCTATGAAAACATCAAAATAAAATACATGTTTATGTGTTCAATTTATAGAAAAGACAATGTGAGCTTAAATACCACTCTCTAGGTGCATCATTCCTTATGGCATCTAACACATACCTTCAGAAATTATGATATGCAGTTTCAACATGTCCATGGGCTCACAGCCAGATCAAACAATATGGATAGATAGCTGCACTGTGTTTAGATCATTCCATTTCAAAGCAATCACTGCTCACATGCATTTGTACTAGACATTTCACTGTGCATTGTTGGATGTTGGCCTTACTTCCGCAGAAATGCTAGCAGAGACACAATCATGGTGTGTTATCAATTTATTTATGTTTATGCAAATTATAAGTCAAGATAGATGTAACCAAATTAAAACCAACCAACACTGCTAGATGATAATCTTTTGCTGGAATTCTAGCATTTTCCAAAAGTCTTATATTTAAAACAGTACTTCAATGTTGATGTGTTTACCTGTAGCAGATAACAATGTGTAACAATGTGTGTTTGTAAATAACTGTAGAATGGTCATGCATCAAGTTTTGACAATAAAATCAAGTATTTGCAATTATGAGGCATTTTGTTTCTCCCAAACTGATGTTTAGGGTTGTACTATTTCAGTTAAATGACGCACTTCATGCCGACAAGCTTCTAGAATATGGCAACCTTGGTGGAATGAATTGATTGGTTAGAGTTAAACTTAATTTAAACCTAAGCCTTAGATGCAAAAAAACCACCCCAACAGACCTCTCAGGTAGGTGTAGGGTCTGTCAGTCTGGTGTATTTTCTCAAAATATTTGTGAAAATGTTGGTGAATTTCAACAATTTTTCTATTTAAATTGTTTTAAAAAAGTCAAACCATTAAAAACTTATGATTAAAAAAAAAGGTAAAAACATTAAAAATTCACCATTTTTAAATGTTATTTATTTTTCAAATAATTGGTGGGTCGGGCCTGTGAACACATTTTTTTTTATTTGTCGCCTTAATACTACCAGGTGTAGTCTGTAAATATGTCAGTATGCGGGGATCTTTTTATTTTATTGAATCCAAAACATTTACCCATCCTATGTTCTGGCTTAGCTACCAGAAGCACTTGCAATAAGCACCATTGACTACTACTGCCAGGAGTGTGACCCATTGTCCAGAGCATGTTTACCTCCACAAAGTCTTGAGAAGCAAATTTAGTCATTTTCATCACATAAAGCGTTAACCAATTATTGGTGATGATAATCAATAATCATATTCACCAATAACTACTAAATGTGTGTTTCTGTTCAGCACCAAAAGGTGGTGACACAGCAAAGGTTGTGGTACCGGAAGTTCACCAAAATATCTAAGCGAATTGTCACGCTACGCACCCATCTTAGTAACCTGTGCGCTGGCGCACCGCAAAAAAACAGATTTCATGCATGGTGCATAAGCATAACGATGCATGGAATTGGAATATCATCATCACTAAAATAATCTCTTGTCTGCTTCTTTCAAGATCAACACTAAAATCACCACCAATAACCCAGGAATAGTGGGTTTAATTATGTGGTGACAGAGTTTTTTGAAAAAGGTGGTGATGGTGTGTTTCTGTTCAGGCCATCACCACCAATCACCATCAATGACCACCTATTGCATTCGAACAGAAACATGCTTATAGTGTGGTATAGTGTTTTAGGATGCTATCTCAAAGTAATATATTATACTGATGCCAATAAAGGTTCAAATCATGTATTTTATTATTGTAATTACTTTAGAGATAGACATATTCACAATTTTCACTATATCCCAACTATGTATTTTCATAAAACATATCCATCACTAAGTGATGCAATTGCCAAATTTGCCCACTCAGACTCACAAATGTGAACATTCCCCTAGCTGCCAACCAGGTAAAACAATGCAGGACTGGACATCATGGACAACTTCCTGGAGAGTGCACTTGGTGGCGCTGTTGGAATGTTGGTGACTTTTGTGTCGTCTGCTTAGGTATAGACAGATTTTGGAAACTTATGATAAAACTTGTGCAAGCCTGGAATATAAGTAATTCATGATTTATTGTTTGGGTAGTTTAAATTCATGCATGGACTCATGATATTTAGGAATGTGTTGCTTCAACGCTTTGAAGTAGTTTGTGTATCAATATGAACCTACATAAATCCTTGAAATTGTTCAAAAGAAGACATTTCAAATTCGACTTAATGTGATAAATCCACACAGTTAACACCCTGTCAAAGTGTCAGCAGTGATACTTGAACTCATCAGAAATATATATATCTTTAGGCGACGAAAAAAACCACCCTGTTTTACGGGCCCTACCGATCCACTTTTTGCGGGGTTTTTTATTTATTTTTTATTTTTATTTTTAGATTTTATTATTGTAATTACTTTAGAGATAGACATATTCACAATTTTCACTATATCCCAACTATGTATTTTCATAAAACATATCCATCACTAAGTGATGCAATTGCCAAATTTGCCCACTACCAGACTCACAAATGTGAACATTCCCCTGGCTGCCAACCAGGTAAAACAATGCAGGACTGGACATCATGGACAACTTCCTGGAGAGTGCACTTGGTGGCGCTGTTGGAATGTTGGTGACTTTTGTGTCGTCTGCTTAGGTATAGACAGATTTTGGAAACTTATGATAAAACTTGTGCAAGCCTGGAATATAAGTAATTCATGATTTATTGTTTGGGTAGTTTAAATTCATGCATGGACTCATGATATTTAGGAATGTGTTGCTTCAACGCTTTGAAGTCTATTATATCGCAGCGAAACCAATACATAATTGTTGTGATTAGTCCATTGTGGTTCCTCTAATGTTAAATGGATTGGTCCAAATCAATAACTGATCAGCCAATATTTATGAATCTACTATAGGTCCCAGGCATGCAACCATTACACAATTGAAAATAGAGCCTCATTGTAATTGAATGATACCCTTTATTCTGTCAAAGACTTACTGCATGGCTAGGACAGAGAGTACACTATTTCTGTTGTTTCTTTTGTTTAGTTAAGGTTAGTGCGTAAAGTATTTTGTGTGCCATACAATGTCCCTCTACCTGAGGTAGGAAACAAAATTTAGTGGAGACTTTGTCTTAATTGTACAAGCTTATTTAAAACGCCAACTGACTATTATGAAAATTTATCAAACATGGTCAGGACATGAAATTATCATCGTTATAATATAACAGTGTAAACTGATATAATTAACTGATTGATTATTAAGGTTATTACATAGTAAGGTACAAACGTAGAATTGTCATAGGTTTTATACAAGAACTGTATTTTAGGCTGCCATAAGGTTGGGACTTCACACTATTGATTTGTAAGATTTTACACATGTCAATCTATTTTTGTTATTCATGGAGAAACGCTTGCACAATATGTCAACAATTTGAATTTGTGTTAAAATTAATATAGCGTGGTCACAAATTTTAGTTAAATACTTTCCTACATGTCACGTTAAAAAACTCCTAAAATCTTAAACCCATAGGAGTTAGAAACTAAAGAATTGGAAAGTGATGGTTTCTGATTATTTAGATGATTAATTGCAAATACTTGTATTTTTAAATAGTACAAAATTGATGGCAGACTGAAAAATCCCAGTCTGGATTTAGGGTACAAAAATGTGATGCGGTGATCAGGCAAAAATAAATCTGATGTTGGAAGTATCACATTTTCAGTTTTCCTCTTGATTGTATTGGTCATTTGCAATTCTCCATTTTGCAGGGGGGTGGGGGGGGGGGGGGGGGGGGGGGTAAACTCAATTTTCAAAGACAAAAAAGCAATTGAATTGTTTTAAAATATTGATTAACAAAAAGAAGAAATTCTTTCATTCTTTCATTGTTTTGCTTGACCACATTACTGTTCTGTCAAAACCTTGTATGTGTTTGGGCCCTTCAGCATGTATAGAGTGAAACGACCCGACAGTAATGCATATAAAGTGTTGCTTTATACATGTTCAGGAGCAAGCACACTTACAAGATGCTGATAGCTGTGTTTTGGGCGTGAACATAGAGCAGACTGCCCAAATGTTATACAATCATGAAGTATTACTTTTATATATATGCTGAAGGGCTAAATGGAGATACAAGGTTTTGACAGAACATCAACTATAAGATGATTTTTGATATGTTTAACTTTTTGGCTAAATCTAGGGAAGTAAATTCATTTAAAGTGCTTCCGCAAATATCTGTAAATGTATTGCATTTGTATTAGTCACGGTGTATGAATGTCTCAACAAAGTATCCACAATGGTTCTGGTTCAAATCTTCTGAGTAAGCTGGTATAAATGTTCACATACATATAGGAGACATGCTTCAATAGGATTTTGTTTAACTATCTTTCCTTGTGGCCATGGAGGATATCAAATACGGTAAGGGCCAAATAACTAATTTCTTTTGGGTTTTTTTCTTGGTTTTAGGTCTTCAAGGGCAAGTCATTAATGTTTATAGGGTTTATAAGGCTTGTTCATACTAGGTGTTATTTATTGGGCAATGTGGTGCAGAAGCCCTTCTTCCAACGCAGTGTACTCTAATTTATCGCTGGTTACACTGGGTCAAAGCATGCGATGGCAGCCAGTGCCATATGGCAAAATAGGAGAGTGTCAGCGTTAACGCAATGCATCAAAGCCTGCCACTACGGCAGTTGACTACATTTTAACTCCATTGCGATAATGCAATGCAACACACAGTAGACGTCTAGTATAAACAGGGCTTTAGGCCTGCAAGCCACCAGTTAAGTAGTCCTGTTTACTTTAATTATTTTGTGGTACCATACACAGATCCTCATTTTGTGGTACCATACACAGGTCCTCATTTTGAAGTACCATACACAGGTCCTCATTTTGAAGTACCATACACAGGTCCTCATTTTGAAGTACCATACACAGGTCCTCATTTTGGATGATTACAAGATGCTTGAAAATGAATGCAATTTGAATTTGTGACAATTCATTACCTGAATTGAGATTTTTAAAAAAGACAAAGTTTGGTGTATAGGCAAAGGTTGAGGAATGTTACTACCAGAGTACCCCACCCTCAGTTTCATAATGAATATGATTGTGATTATTTAATAAGAATAATGTAAATAAAAGCTTGCTCCAATGCTGCTCTGATCAATGACTTGTCTCCTGGTAGTGTGTATTTGTTCATATTTCACTATAGAATTTGGGAAGGAGTGATCATATTGGATTTCAAATTGTTGTATTGGCATAACATGCCATTAAAAATTAGGGTAGGGCGGTGTTTTTCTTTTCCTGTATAGAGATTTTGAATTATATTTAAAACTATAAATTACTAAATTTGATCTCACAGGAATCAAATAAATCAGAAAAACACTACTTTTATTTATTTATTTAAGGGTTTTTTTCAATTTTTCTTAAATCAAATATTAGGGTCGGGGGTAAATTAGGGTCGGGTGGGTGCAGGGTTACAACAATACAACAACAACAAAATCAGTTCAGTAAAAGTCTTCAACACACACCACCACATGTTTTGTTTCAGCTTCAGTAAACATATGAACAAGAACAATAAAAGATACTTTTTTACAATTATATAAATTAATATATTATTCTCTCTGTATACACAAAAATTAAAATGCAAATTACACAATTAAATTTTACAGACAAATAAGATGGCCACCTATGCATTAGACAAGTACCATTTTGTTTCGTAGATTCATAAGCATGCAGCCGGAGCAGTTGAGTATAATGTTATATAATCATCTGTGTGAACGAAAACGCCGATTAACCCTAGCCAGGCTATGTTATTGTGTGGAAACCGGGGGAGGGGGACAAAGTATGAACAAAGTATGTCCCATTTCACTCTGTCCACGGTACTGATTTTGCGACGTTACACTGAATACTGAATGATGAATTGCATGCAAGTAATCTAAGATTTGTGTTTATTATGTAATAATAAGAAAAGCATTTAGTTTGCGGATAAATTTATATGCTGTCACTATACCAGTCAAATGGCTGTCATTCTGTTACAATGCCATTTATTGGAGAGTCTGAAAGTAGGATACAAATTTGAATAAAGTCAAGTAATCTAAGAATTGAAGATCCCGCCAGGTGAAACCAGTGTAATTGTTAACATCTTATCTATCTATTCAGGTGTGAAATCAGTATGTGATAATAATACCACGAGTTACCCTAATTAGAATTATTGATTTTCATAGATTGGAAGTGTAATTGTCTATACTCTATGCCTTAAAAGTGACGATACCATTTAATGTTATCTTGCTAGTCATTTCCCGTAGACTTTTTTTGGAGAGATTCTCTTCAAATAGCTATCATTTTGCCGCCATAGCATTATTAACATTGAGATTTTCAGCATAGATGGCCAAGATGATATTTTTGAGGAAAATTTAACCAAATCCCACAATTTTGATGGCGGGATCTTCAAATCTTAGATTACTTACATGCAATTCATCATTCAGTATTCAGTGTAACGTCGCGAAATCAGTACCCGTGGACAGAGTGAAATGGGACAGACTTTGTTCAAATAGCTGTTATTTTGCAACCGTAAGGTTATTTGTAACAATATTTTCAGCATAGATGGTCAAGATCATATCTTACTATAATTTGTCTTATGGTGTATGTGTGTGGGTATCCATAAAAGGCTCTCTCAGTTTGTAACTAAACGCCGTGAACTTTGCACTGATAAAAGATGATTATAATGTGAGTGTTATAAGCTATAAATGGCTGAAAACCGTACAGAATTGACCGAGATATGAGTAAAAAACCATGAAAATCCATGGATACGGGCCGTGTTTGTTTTGTTTATCTTCATGCGTATTGCAACCATGCATTCGGCGCCTAACACATAACGCGTCGTTGTGCGCCGTGCAAAATAAACGCTCACACGCACTACACCCACGCACATGCCCACGCACGCCTACACACGCGAGCGGGCAAATATTGGAGAAATACGCTGCGCTACGGGAGTTAGTTAATTTAGGCCTTGAATGTTTATAAGCACAGGGCGGGCGGTAGGGGCGGGGCGGGGACGGCGGGCAAAAGACGGCAGGGGAAGGCCCGGGGGGGGGGGGGGGGGGGGGGGGGGCGGGGGCGAGGGGAGGTAATGAGGTTTGGGAGGCAAGGGGTTACTGAAGAACGCTACGGGAGTTGGTTAATTTAGGCCTTGAAGGTTTAGATCGCACAGTACGGGGCGCGGGCGAGGGGAGGCCACGAAGTAATGAGGTTTGGGAGGCAGGGAGTTAATGAAGAAATGTGATACTAAAGTGCGTAACACTAACAGGGAGAGTCACGAAGTGGAAGGAAATAGTGTGGTTAAAAGTATAAACCAGGGGATACAGCTTGGGGAGATAGTTAAGGTTTAGGCCTTGGGTGTTGAGATAACCACGGTGCGGGGGCGGCAATCAGGTAAGGATATATAGGCCTATGCATTATATGTATTCTTACCAATTTCGAGACAAATTTTCGTATAGCTACTTATGTGTTATTTCACCGGGGTTCTGTCTGATAGGCGCTACTTACTAGCGGGAGCCCGTTCGAAGAACGGGCGTCCCGCTAGTAGTTAATAAATATTGAATTTTTTTTATTTTTAAATCTACAGAATTTCAATAAAAAATGGCTTCAAAAAACTGTCAACGTTTTATTGAACCACCCTGTATTATAGGCCTGCCGCCTACACGACATAAGTTATTTTATTCACCAATCAGTCACTCAATTAAAGGCTCTTTCTTTTTTTCTCTCCTCCCCCCACCCTGCAAAAAATGTATACTTTTACATACAGTCCTCAAAATAAGTAACTGACCAGCTAATAAATATACTCATAATTCCAAAACTGTAGCTCCTACGTACAAATATTAAATTATAAAGTTGTCAGGAAATTGCTTTGCTTCAATTTGAGATATTACACGTGAAGATTGAATGAATATTAAATCAGTTATGAGTCCAAAACCAAAGCCAATTCAGTTTCTCATTTTAACACTTAGGTTTTGAACACGCAGGACCGTGTGACAGGTATGTCTATGGGCTGCATTGATCAATTGAAGCATCCCCAATCCTCATCTAACTATCAACCCGTGAGTAATCGCTACCAGTTAATCAATAATCTGTCTGTTGCTAGTTCGAGGCTGCGTGTCGACGAACAAAATGTTAAAATGAAAAACTGACTTGGCTGTGGTTTTGAACTCATAACTGAAATAATATTCATTTAATCTTCACGTGTAATATGTCAAATTGAAGAAAAGAGATTTCCTTACAACTATATAATTTAATATTTTTACGTTAGAGCTATATTTTTGGAATTGAGAACATATTAATTACCTGGTCAGTTACTTATTTTGAGGACTGTAGATTAAATGAATAATGAAGAAGTAACGGCAGTTTTACGGAGGCTATACCTGAGTCAATATTAACTCCAACAGCCTTGCTTTAGATTTAGAAGGTGCACAGCCCACTTATCAAACTGCGTGATACATTTCACGGACATAAATTATGCTAATGAGCTAATTCGTGAAGGGCGCCGCTCATTAAATGACGTCATTCACATCATCGATATTTTCGGAACGCCAAAATTGTAGGGTTGAAATTCTAGGTCGAGTAAAATGATGTGCTTATTTGTTGTCTGTGAGCTTTTGTGAATTTTTTCCCGTATTGGAGTATTTTTTGATTGAAAATAGGCAGTTCAAATTAAACGTTGGTTCCAAGTTCAACAGACAGCACATGTATTTAAGTACACAGCAACTACAATATGCAGGCAACATTTGAGAAAAAACGATGCCCGGCTTTGCAAGGGAGTGTACGGGGAAGTGTACGGGTGAACATGACAAACAAAAACAGCCTAGTAAATAACCGCCTCCGTGGCGCAATTGGTTAGCGCGTTCGGCTGTTAACCGAAAGGTTGGTGGTTCGAGGCCAGCCGGGGGCATTGTTTCTTTTTGCATTTAATGCAGATCGACAAATCACAGTAAAAATATAATATTGACAAAATCACAGACCACTTACACAAAAATCGCATCTGTGCATGCTCCTGTCGTGATCGAAATCCAACAAGCAATGGGCGAGTTTTATAAGTGCAGCCCCCGTAAGTGCAACAATGGAAACGGCATCATTTGTTATTCAAATGGCCACTGCTTCCCATTTGTTGAATTTATTCAGGGTCCTAATAATGAAACACAGGGCACCTCGAAAAAAGTGGATACTTTCTTTTTGTGCAGTGTTTATTACCAAACTACTTCACATTACAAACCACATCAGTACAGTAAAGTATAGTGGCAAAGCTTTGATTTGGAGAAAAAAAATCACACAAAATAATAAACTAAAAAGACAATTAAAAGGGAATAAATATACAGGGGGTCTCAAAAAAACCGTGCACGTGTTTACCCAGCTTATTGACCGTGAACTCATAGAATTTGGTGTAACAATTGTATACATATTGATAGCCATAACGGTTAGCTTTCATATTCCGTTTATTTCATCTGATTTGGTTTTGTCAATCTTGAGATATGACCAATTAACTAAAGCTACCTAAAGTCGAGGTTGTGCCACTTTACAGTTTGCAATGAATAGAAAGGGTTACTCCGGAGAGGGGGGTTGTTACCACCAGGGTTACCACCCTCTAAAAAAATCCAATCCGAAATGCAGAGTATGCTTATTTGGGTACCATGTTATAGCTAGAGGTTCCTTCTATCCATACATACTAAAACAAGTACAAACATCCCACGCATGATGTCACAATGACGTCACCAAACATGGCCGACCTCAAAATCCCGCCGTATTCGCTGGACAGTGAAATATCATAGAAATCTTCGCCAAAAAAGTTCTAAATATCGGAATTTTTTTGCTTATAAGTGATGGAAATGGTGTTTCTAACATAGGCCCATGTTAAAATATTTCAGGAAGATACAATAAAAATATTTTTCAAAATGGTGATTTAAAAAAAATTGTAAGGTGGCAACCACCCCCTACTATCGGACTTTGACGGCTTACCCTACCCCGGGTAAGGTGGCAGCCTCAATTTGTTTTCGTCAGAATGAGCGCAGGGAATATAAAAGCGATCACCTAGACGCCCTAGGTCACTGTTTTTTGCGTTCTAGCGCAATCGGCGATCACCCTCCCTTAAAGGCATATTATGTGATCTTTTCCAGAGAGCGCCCTCTATTCATTATTTTTTTTAGAAAGTAGATTTTCTTGCAGATTTACATTTCCGATCATAAATCATACATACATTCCAAGTTACAGAGCGATACGATTCCTAATTACCTCAAAATCATGGTTTTAGAGTGAATTTAGAGTGAAAAATATAAACTGTCGGAATTCCGACAGTTTATTTTCACTCTAAAACCATGATTTTGAAGTAATTAAGAATCGTATCGCCCTGTAACTTGGAATGTATGCATGATTTATGATCAGAAATGTAAATCTGCAAGAAAATCTGCTTTCTATTTATTTTTCGATGTTGAGGGCGTTCCCTGGAAAGATCACATAATATACCTTTAAGAGGACGAGGGTTTTAATGCTTATCTTAAGCATTCTTTCCGTAAAAGTGGCACAACTTCGATTTTAGGTAGCTTTAGTTAATTGATCATATCTCAGGATTGACAAAACCAAATTAGATGAAATAAAC